>VXBT01000993.1:0-163717 GCA_013400235.1 Oriolus oriolus
CGTGCCATCGGTGTTTGGGAATGCAGGTGTTCACGGGTGTCCTGGGTGCTCCGCTGCGGTGCTGAGCCTCAGGGGACAGTTCACTGACTGTAATTAGCTATGTTTTGTTAAATCAATGAACAGATTCGACTCTGTGTGATTTCAAACACGTAAATTGTGCGCTTTTTGGCAAGTTTGTGTTCGCACATGTATACACAAACTAGGGAGGAGTTGACGCATCTTTAAAGTGTTGGTGTCATAGACAGGGCAGAAGAGAAACTCTGGTTCTGTTTTGTTGCAATGAATTCTCTCCTTTGATGTTCCCAGCCTCAGACACCGCCTGGACGCAGCATTCCAGGCTGAGCAGATGGAAAGATCACCTCCCTCAACCTTCTGGCAGCACTTTCCCAGCACATCTCGGGATCCCCCAGGCCGTGTGTGTGCCAGGGGCACGGTGCTGACTCACGCCCACGACCCCCAGGGCCCTTCCTGCAAAGCTGTTTCCACTCCCCACCAGGCTCCTGCTCCAGCTGTTCTCCATCCACACAATAAAGGACCACAAAGATCTTCGTCTGCTCTACATTCAGAGCTACTACCATGGGAGATATCATCCCAAGGCATATAAAACAGAAAATTATAACCATTGAGAACTGAACATCTTAAAAGATCAAACTAGATTTGTTTTAGGGTTTGTTTGGTTTTTTTTCCCTTTTGGTGAAGCACGGTAAAGGAGAAAGTTTGGAGATTCAAAAGGGATTAAAGGTCACCACAACTGTGCTGAGAGCAGCAGAACTAAATGTCTGCTTAAAAGTGCAGACAAAATTGCAGAGGTGGACTTGAGCATTGAAACAGCAAAAATACCAGGGTTACTCTCTCTGGTTTTTAAGTTATAAAAAGATTGCTGTTGATATAGTCAGAAATTTGACTTTAGATCCCTTCTAAAGGATGATTTAATTAATGATGTAAATAAAGTTAGACCTGAGGCCAGAAATATATCCAGGGTCTCCAAAAAGAATATTCATTCTCTTCAGGAAGAAACACATTTAAGCTCAAGGCCAGAATCAGTCTCTGGAGTAGGAAAAAAACCAAAAAGAAAATTATCTTCCTAGTATCAAAAAAATCCTGAAGAAGCTTATATTGAGGCAGGAGAAAGCTTTTGTCCTCAGCCCTGAAACACATCAAACAGAAAGCTGAATTTCGTCTGCGTGGAAAGTGTTTTGGAATATAAACTATTTCAGGACATTAAAGAATCAACCCAGCCCACCCCTGTCACAGGCTGTCCTCGAAACCAGGGCTGCTGGAGATGCCCCAAGTGCTTGGGAATCCCATCAGTGTGACAGAGGAAGCAGCAGACAGGGCTGTTCACCAGCAGGGAGGGCGAGGACAGAAAACAAAGATACCAAATGCATGCTCTCCTTTTAATGAGCTGTTAATTCATATCTCCTAGCCAGGGCCTTTTATTAGAGAATGTAAATCTCAGACAGACAAGGAATCATGAGACTTTGAAATTGCCTTGTAAATTAGTTACTGGTAATGAAACCATTTCGTTTGTGAAGGGATGGGATTGTGAGGGCTTTCTACATTGAAATAATTATTTAACATTACTGAAGCAAATAATTAAACTGTGCTGTATAAAAACTCCCATAATAATATTCACACAATTTCCTTTTCTTCCTTTTTAGAATTTTACATTATGAGACTTGTTACTGATATGTGAAGTAAAAACCTGACTGTCACAGCCAACCTTACATTCATTGTTTCAAGCTGCACCAGAGATGTAGCACATGATGTATGTGATTCAAGAGCGATTCATCTTCACAATATAGTCCATCAAGAGTCTTACATTTCAGAGAGTTTAAAAATATACCCAGATAAAGAGGTATTTTAAAAACCTTAGGATAGTCATAGGTTTTAAATTAAACTTTGAACAGGTGAAATAATAAAAGCTCAAAGTCATGTTGGATGCTTTATCAGTGCCATCTCAAGTCAGACTTGAGGTTCCAAGAAACATCTTTCTTATCAGTGATGATGAAAGAGAACTGTAATCATACAATTTAATGTAGAAGAAATATTCCTCAGCTAGTCTATCCTCATTCAGGTTTCTTTACTGCTGTTTGGAGAAAAAGGAGTTTGGGAGGAGTTCTCTGGATTAGATTTTAGAATAGAGTTTGCTCTTTGCAGTAATGATTTTCTTGAAACAAAAGAAAAGTAATGTGATTTGCCTATCAAAGAATACCCATGCTTGTCTCAAAAACACATCCAGGAAAGTCAAAACTGGAATTAGCAGCATTTCCTTCCTGTGAACCTTGGTCCCAAGGACACTGCTGATCCTTACTTGTTGCTCTGCTGTGGGAGACCACTGGCTCTCAACTACACATTCCTCTTCCTAACGACTTAAATGTCTATATTGAAACATTTAAAGAGAATCTGAAGTCAGATAAATGCTCAAAGGTTCAAAGTATCTCAAGTCTCTAAGCTCAAATGATTCAATGCTGAATATGAAACCCCTCTTTTTTTACACTCGCTGCTTAAACCCACAGACTGGACACAAAACACCATCTCCAACTCCCCCTGTGCCATTGGGGTGGGGAGGAGGAAGGAGCTGGGAATGAAGAAGTGAAGTTGAGCTGGAAACAAAAGGTGCTGTGGTCAGGCATTTTTATTTTTGTCTTTGTTTCTCACTATCCAATTCCATTTTTAATTGGCAATAAATGCAATTAGTCTTTCCTAAGTTGAGCCTGTTTTGGCTCGGTAACTGGTAAGTGATCTCCCTGTATTTATCATGGTCCATGAGCTTTTTTATCTTATTTTCTCCTCCTAATCTGCTGCAGAGAAGGAGCAAAAAAGTGGCTCAGTGGGGTCTGGCAGCCAGCAAGGTCAACCCACCACTATCTGAAAGTAAAGAATTCTGTACCTACATCCTAAATAAATTCCCTTACACTTACTCAACTGTCTGCTGTGTGAATATTCATTTTGCATACAACTGGAGAGTCATAAAACTAAATATGGTAAGAGAAACAGGCAGATCCTGACTGCAAGCGATCTCAGAAAGATCACGTAGAAAAAATGCTAAAAAGTTCAATATCTTGACAAACGTTTGAGTTTGATCTTTTATTCCTAAAAGATTTTTTTTAAAAATAAAAAGAAAAGCAAACAAAAGCCCAGAATAGAAAGAATCTAATTTTAGACAATTTTGATCTAACAGTTCTGAGGAAAAAACATCTTTTCTCTCTGTACAGAAATCTGTTCTCTGTAAGAGCATTTGAAAAAGCATTTATCCTAAAAACACCCCTTCACATTCTGTGGAATCCCTAACAAAAATAATCCTCCCCTCTAATATCTGAAGATAGCTTTTTGAGCATATAATAACACTCTAGTGAATTCCTGACACAGAAGTATGGCAGGGATTTCCCCATCTGTTAGCATGAGATAAGTTCTGATTTGATGTGATAAGAGGTTTTCTCATGTTCGTAAAACAGAGGTTAGTGCTGTGCTCACAGCTGGAAACACAGTTTCTAGATGTGAATTCCCAGGAATATTATTTACCTGTTTTCAGAGGCTTTGAGCTAGAAGTTGGCATTTATGTATGGGGTTTGTATATTAGAATACACTAATACACACATATATATATATATATATATAGATATACCTATAGATATAAATAACTATATATCAAAATGCTACAGGTTAGAAAAATAATTTCAAAGAAGATTAAGTAATATGTAATCCTAGTGAAGGAACATTAAAAATAGATTTTGTCATTTCATCCATTCATTTTTCCATAAATGTTTTAATGAAGCTTTACGGTGAGTCTTTATTAGAGTGTTTTACTCGAGTACGGTTATCTGTAGTTAATCTGATCTCCCACCTGATGATGGTTAATGCCCTGGAGGATCCTGATACAAGAACTCAGAGATCTGATCTAACAACAGGTCTGAGTTTACTGACATCTTAACACATTCCTTTTCCACTTTACTCTTTCCCCCACTTACTCTGATAAGAGAAAGAACAGATTGAAAGAACATTCTTGTTCAATTTTTAATAAAACCGTCATCATATAAAAGTGGTAGAGGGATGATTGCTCCTACCTATGTGTACAAATTGCGGATGAAAAATTCCAAACTGTATTCTAAGATTACAAAGATTTCTCAGGTGAGTCCTACTGCAAACAGAACCTCTCTGTCTGGGCAAGTTATTTTTCTCAGCAATGCTAAAGAAACTTCATATTCTATTACTTATTCAAAATCTTCAAGTACTTTACTGTGGAGGTGAAAAATTTACTTATTAACTGATTAGGTTTATATTCTTATTTTATTATGAATTACTGGGAACATAAATCTAATCTGTCAAAAATGATTTTTATCGACTATATTCCAAGATGATTCAAAATTGTATCTACTCATTATATCGGTAATGTTCAGACTTTAACAAATCAGAATGATTTCTCTGTGAAGATCTGCAGGCCTGGAGTTCTGAGTTAGTACAGTTAAATGCATGTGTTTACAGTCTTGCCACTAAATCTGAAACAGTCACAGTAGCACAACTGGTGTTCGCTTAAGGACTGGAAAACCCAAGAATGGAATAAATAGTTTTAATGGCATATTTTGCCTCATTTATAAATTTCAAGCCGAGAGTGAAAAGGCACAATTCCAACAAAAACACAGAGGAAGGTTTGCAGCGGAACCTTCGCCACCTTTGCTCTCCAGTCACAACACAATCAGAGGAACGAAGCCGTTCAGGGGACAAAGGTGACTTCGAACCGCATCCAGCCCCCAAACGCAAGCTTAGCATTTGCTTTATTTCTCTTCAAACAGCAGCTCTGTCAATAGCCCGGGCAGCCAAGGCCGGGAGCAGGAGCTGTCAGGAGCGATTCCATCCCTGCTTGGAGCAGCCCCAGCCGGCTCCGCGCCCCGAACAGAATCGATGGGCAGCTAATGAGCACTGCGAGGCGGGAAGGGCCAGAGCTGCTACAGAAACCACTCGAGTACCTCAGCAGCCAAGTAAAACTCTTGAAACGCATCTTTAAGTCTTATTTATCTTACAGGGATAAGAATACAGGCTTAAAGCTGCACGACTTTGTGCATAGGCAGTGCCTAAGTATAAATCTGAATTCTGGACTATAAGCTGCTTCCTGAGCCAAGCTGAGGAGGTGCTTAAAGTAGGGGACCTTACTGGAAAATGGAAAATCATTTCACAATAAATCACTTCCTAACTTAGCTCAACTCACAGAATCATTCTGTAAAATCAAAACAATACCCCTCATATCCTGAGGCATCATATTCATTTTTCCTTAAAGATTTTTTTTTATCAAAAGTGTTGGCAAATTCAAAATTGTTTTAACTTTGAGCTCAACCTCAGACTGGGATTTGAAAGTCAAATTGGATTCTTCTTTTTGCTCATCACTGATTGTAGTATTTTTTTTTCCCCCTGCACTGGATTTGATCCCTGGTGCAACCTCATTTCTTCACAGACAGACTAGCACAGAGTTATTTCCTTTAATGGGCTCACTATTCCACAATTAACTAGAGCACAGAAAGAATCTGTGAGCAGGTTCATATTACTAAATGTCTGTCTTAAGTATTCAACTAAGCTTCAAAAAAATGATGCTTTAAATATTTTCAAATAAAAGAGTGATGCCCTTCCGGAATATTTGTCTTATACAAACTCCGATTATTGCAGCACATGTGGCAGCAACAAAGCCAAGCAAGACGAATATTTTTTACTTTAAATTCTACCTCTGTAATGAATTAACACAATTGCTTTTTGCTAAGCCTAGGGCCTGAGCTCCTGCTTTAGAGATTATTTCTTTTTTTGTTGTTTAAAAGGCAGGCAGTCTCGTTCCTTGAAAAAAAGAAGGAAACCATTTCTTTGATTGTTCTCCAAGTCATTTTCTGCCCTGCCAACATTTAAAACAGGATATTTTCTTACACCTTCTTTTTCCTCTGGGCTTAATCTTATGTCTGTGTACTTACCCACACAGCGTCCCCTCATCTTTTCTATTTTTCTTACTATTTCTCTTCCACATACTGTAACAAGCCTAAAAAACCCAATCCATGCCCAGATTTTAAGGCTGTGGTTTGGCAGTGGTGTATTTAATGATCTTGTAATTCTTGAACTCATAAACATCAGAGCGAGCACGGGGTAACCTCAGTGGTATGGGTATGAGCTAATGATTTTCATCTTAAACCCCAACAATTTGGACACTATTTCCTCCCAGCTCACACTACCAGAGATCTGACGACTTCTTGCTTTTTGTGCAGCAGATCGTGTTCCACTCTGAACCAAGAAAACACAGTGGCCATCTCCCAGCTTTCAGGCACTGGCATTATCATTCTTCTGAAGCAAGAGAAGACTTCAAAATACACCAAGGAAACCCCAGCATTGAAAATGCATCAGTCTTTACCAGGAAGTCTGTCATCAGTTGCTATTCAGCCATCCTAATGATCACTAATCTTATCTACCAAGCTGTGTGTACAAATTGCACTTCTTGTTCCTTTAAAGAGCCTAACAAAGTTTATATTTCATTTGATAAGGTTAGAGACAGGCAAATATTTACTCTTAATTATTTTGTTAAGCTCCAGAGAGCTCTCAAGGAGAGTCTTTGTGCAGATCTTTCTCTATCTTTCTCTATGAGTTCTCTTCATTCAACTGGGTTTCCATGTATCAGGATCTAAGTCAACTGCTCCCATCAGGGATCCAGGTTCCATGAACACCCAGCTGAGCCCTGCTGCAGGTCACTGCTGCACCACAAATTTCTCAGCCCAAGTGGCAACTTGCTCAACGCCAAAGAGTAACAAAAACAGTCAGCAAGGGTGCTCAGTGACAGAGCTTCCACAGCTCAGTAATAAACTTCAGAGATCATTTATGCAGTCATAAATATTTCAGACAAGGGCTGGTTCCTAATGAAATTGAGAGACAAAGCAGGTTGAAGTTTGGGAGTGAGTGGAATGCTGGCAGTACATCAGGCTGCCTGATACATGTGTGATTTCCGAGTGTGCACTGAGTAACGACTCCGTTTGGCACTGTCAGTCACCAACACAACCTCCTCAGCACTTCCTTCCTCAAAGAGTAAATCTCAAAGTTCTCACTGTGTCTTTCCTTTCAACTCAAGTACAATTGGAGAAGATGGATGGTTAAACAATGCAGTGACAGGAAACATGGTCAAAAATGACAACCTTACAGCTCGGGATTATCTGTTAAATAATGAAAGACAAGTACTAGCTGTGACACCTGGGTATAGCACTTGGGTTGGGGTTTCACTCTTAAAAGACTTAACAAATAGAGATCAGAGAATCTGGAGATTCTTAGACTGTTAAAACATGTCAACCTCCTACACAATTTAATTACTTGTTTACATTTCTTTGCAGCCAACAATCAAGCAGCATTTCCCAAAACATTATGTAAATTGTATCAAAACAGCTCTTCTTGTAAATAAATTTCACCTTTCTTTAATTCAAAACTACCAAAGTGTTGAAAGAAAATGCAAGTTGTGTGATGTATTTTGGAAACCTGAAATTTAACATTCAAAATGACACCATGTCTCCTGAAGGCCTGCTCAGAGAAAGCAGTGGTCCCCTTAGACTGAGCTGGAAGGCGAAGGCAGGGAGACTGCACTGTGCATTTCTCTGCTAGGGACAAAGAGTAGGACTTGAGCCTTCCACTGGTTTGGGTGAAAAAACAATTCCCTAACTTAGACAAGACTTACGATCAGAGCTGGAAAATAGTCTCAGATCTCCGGAGATCAGCCTCTGAATAACACAATCTCATTTCCTTTTCCCTCCTGTTGCTTTACTTTTGGAGCTTTTCCCTGCAGTGAGGCTTCCAGATCTTTTTTTTTTTATTACTTTTTTTAAGAATGTCATAAAATCAGAAGAACAGAAACCTTATTTATATACATATATATTTAATAATCACAAAAAATGCCATTTTATCAGTTCTCCAACAAACAGAGGTACTGAAGACACTGTAATGTATCAGCCTCTAATTTGAATCTCAATTTTTACATAGAAATCCATGATTATGACTGAGATGTAGAGTACAAAGCTTAATTTATTTATGATTCTCTCTGGAAAAACTACACCAGCTGCAAACACAATAACTTCCACTGGCAGCAAATACCTTGCTATTTGTGCACAGTTTACTTTCACCTTGGTGATTCACAGACACTTATTTGCTCCTGCAAAATTAGCAAGCATCACTTGTTAACTGTTACTGTCAGGAGGAGAAACAAATGACATAACCACTAGAAAACCCCACAAAAATCCCTTAAAACAAATGAAAGAACTCTGCTAAAACATATATGGCCAAAATCAGAAAGGACACTGGAGTCAGTTTTATAACAAACTGCCTTCGGCGGGGACACCTCCCACTATCCCAGGGTGCTCCAAGTCCCATCCAGCCTGGCCTTGGGCACCTCCAGGGATCCAGGGGCAGCCACAGCTGCTCTGGGCACCCTGTGCCAGGGCCTCACCTTCACTGAATTAATTAATTCATCTTCAGTTGCAATGGTGATATATAAGCTCATAAACTTACATATATATCTATATCTATATATGTATCTATATACATTCCTGCATACCTACACTGTAGCTGCTGTCAGCGCACATGTATTTTCTGCGATGCTACTTTTGCAACACTCTGGTTTCTTACACCCATGACTGTGTCTCTGTGTGAGTACGAACAGCTTCGGAAAAAAACCCATCAGGTTTTATCGCTGAAAAAGCTGATGAGCAAGCATGAAGTTCTCAGCAACTGTGCACAGTTAATGCCACATCCTCCACACACGCCATAGAAACACGCAGAGACTAAACACATTAACGCTAGGATATGCAACTGCTTGAACATATTCATGCATGTATTTCCTCATAACCATATTCTCACCCTGACCTCCATCTTGAACTCAAAACAACATCAAAATGTAAAGGAAAATTATCTTTTAAAACATTAGGAAAGTGAAAGTCCGTAACTGTCTTGTGGGCCATTTTGGAAAGTAGTGTCTATAGTAGTGAATAAAATAGATTAAATATTGGGGGGAAGAGGGGGGAAGTGGCCCAAAGTTACCGTTTCTTTTAGAAAAGAAGAGAAATTAATAGATTTTGAAATGTTTGAAATATTTTTATTTGACTATTTTTACAGAATCACAGAATCAACAAGGTTGGAAAAGACCTTGGAGATCATCAGGTCCAACCTGTGACCTACCACCACCTTCTCAACTAAACCGTGCCACACCCAGTCTTTATTGTCAAACACCAATTTCTCAGCGCTGGCAGAAGCATTTTAAAATGTAATTCCATTAAAAATAGGTTTAATATTTGACTTTCAAAATATACACGAGAAGGCACCTGTTAAAATTTATACTATAAGCTCAGCACTATTTTCCACAAATAAAACCTCTATAATTAAGCAATTATGGTTATAAATAAACATTTCACACCTGCAGCTCATTCAACTAATAAGAAAACTCCTCATCTGAGAATAGGAGGTGGAGCATAATGGGGACAAACACATAAAATATGCTCATAAAGGTCTCTGCTACTTTTAGGCCAATGAATTTTCCAGGAGACAAAGCCACGGAAAGTTTCACCGAGAGGCTGTGTCATGTCTGTGAAAAGGCCTTTTCTTCCCTGTTAACTGTCTCGTGGCAGCTTCTGAACTCCACTGGAACCAAGGAGGGGGAAGAGAAAGAGTATCCCGACAGTGAAAGTAAAGTAAGCATATCAAAATACATGCGATGGGCTGATTAGTTTAGTTTTGACAGGCTCCTAAACGGGAACTCCGAGTGAAGAGCTGCAAACATCCCACAATTAATTACCTCGCTATGCACTGCCTGAGCTAGAGCCTGCAGACGAACTGCTGACAGCACAAAATTCGCATTCCAGTGCTTCTCCCGCCTCTCCCAATTTACAGGAGAATAGGAAATCATGAACAATTGATACACTCTGTTAGCTCCTATCATGGAGGGTGAGCTCACATGTAGCCTTAGGGGTATCTTACACAGTTTAATGCTGAAAATAAAAGGTAATGTTCTCGGCAAAGAGCTGGGGGGATTAAATTTGGAAGGCTTGAAGCAGCTTTGAATTGTAGTCAATAAAAAAGAACCAAATAGTAATTTTGTAATTTAACTGTGCTGGTTATGCCCAATGAGTCAGACACTTGTGAAATAAACCATGTAAATAGAAAAATGGCTTAACTCTTTCTGCAGTCACCCTGTATTTTCTCCCTTCTCTTTCCTGCTTTCCTTGCTTCCCCTCTTGTGCCCTTGGTTAAACAATACTGTATGGTTACTTTCTCCAGCTTACTCTCTTGGGACAGCTCATCATTGGAAGAGAAACTCTGCCTTTTTCAAATAGTTTTGGGTTTGTTTTTAATATGTTTTGTCTGTGGAGAACGATGACCGCGCCAGCAGAGCTTGTAAAGATAAATGTCCAGAGACTGCTCCGAGCAGATTAACTGGGTAGCTCAGAGTTATATTCTATTGGAAACTCTCCACTTGAGGTGACTGCCCTTCTGAACAGTGCCTTCCCTGCACCCTGTGTGCGCAGCCCTAAATCACTTAGGAACAAGTCGGATTTTACGTCACACGGTGCTCACCCTCCCTTGTTGCTGGTGAGCGTCACAGAGCCGACCTGGACACCGGCCCCCACCAATTCTTCCAGCTCTTGGGCCACCCTGGTGCTGAGCCACAGAGCCCCGATGCTCCAGAGAGACTCACTCTGATCATAAAGAGGCTGGCAGAGCCTGTTCTGAAGCGCCCAAGCCCCCGGTGTGTGTGTGAGCAGCGTGGGAGCTCAGGGAGGCCCCTGAGTGCCCCAGCCCCAGCCCCAGTGCCCGGCAGGAATAGCAGCAGAAGGCTTCCCAGCCCAGCAGCGAGGCAGCTCCATCGTCCCATTCCGTGATTAACCCCTGCATGAGCCGTTTGCCTGCCGCCACTTAAATTTAACAATTTTACAATTAAAACAGGAATGACTTTGGTTTCAGTAATGCAGCTACACAAGATAGTCATTATTAACCACTTCCTTAATTGCAATCGTTTTTATGATTTCTCAAATTACTGAACCATGAAATTTATTTTAAAGACTCCAAGTAGTTCTGAGTTGAGGTAAAACTAATTTTTTTTTTTTTAAAGTGCCCTTATAATTACCTCATACTAGTAAATTATTCAGATTATGATTGCACTGATTTAATAAGGTCATAACCACATACAGACTAATTTAGGGAACTATGGAACGCTACAAAAAAACCCGAGGTCATTCTCCACTGTTTCAGTGGTTGAAACACTGCCTTTCAAAACACAATCTTTACACTCTAGATTTCTGGCAGTTTCCTAAGAGTACCTTGACCTTGGTAAAAAAAAAAAAAAAAATTAAAATTCATTTCAAAAGAGAAGGAATTTGTAAACAAAAGGTATCCCAGAAAAAGAAACCTAAAAACCCCCAAACACAAAACCCCTCCAACACATGTTTTTACTGGTGAAATTCCTAAAAAAGCTTCTGTATTTAAAAAAAAAATACATAAAAGCATACAAACAAGATACATACGAGCACAAAGTTCTAAAACCTCCCTGTTTTTGGAAGGAAACAGTTAAGACTTCAGAATTAACAATTCCCAGAAATTTCAGTAGGGGCATCCTCAAGTCTTCAGAAAAGAAATTAAATCAAGCAATCATGATAGAAAAATAACTTGATCATCCTCAGTGCTCTCAGTCTAGAGATATTAAACAGTAAGACTTATCCATTCCAAGTATGTCTTAATTCTCAAGGGGAAATTACCGTCCCTGGTGCTGGAATCTAAAAAATACATTTGATTCTGAATGTCTGTTCATGAAACTGCATTTATAAAGTGGTGTACACATACAAGAGACCAAGAAAGTTCCTTTTCTCTCAAGCTGATTATCTTCAGTATTGTTGTCTCACTTAAAAATGAAAGCAGTGAGTGATTTATTTATTTGGTTGCTAGAAAACATTGGAGAATGTTTTTGTAAGATTTGCCATCCCCATTTTGTTTTCACTTAGCAGTTTTAAAGATACTGTTCTACATTCTACCCCTTCGGCCGTTCCTTTGGTGGGTTTGTTTGGGCTTTTTCCCAAACTGTTACTAGAATTTTCTTTGCTTCAAGTGGAAAAATAGGTATCTGAACATGATGGTCTTAATCTACTCCATCCATTTTAAACCTTTTGCCCCTTCCACTGAAGTGAGTGACCCTGTAGCTGCCTTCTGTTCTGAACTAGCAGCAAATGTCATTACCTTTCAATAAATCCTTTTTCCCATAGGTCACTTCTATTTGAAATGAACACAATCAGTCCCTGGTATAAATTCCTGTCATATTCAGCCGGTCTCTGATGCAAAGCCAGACATAAGAAAGACAGATATCAAGTTCCACTCTCTGTACCAAGAAACTCAGACACAGTAAGGAAAAGAGAAAATAAGGTTAATATGCAAGGGAAAAGAACGGTACTGTGGGAGAGCTGCATGGTGCAAAGAAAGCACCGTGGTGTGATACGAGGGGAAGGAGCAGCGGGTTAAAAGAGACAGAGAACAGTTCAGGATGATGGGGAAATTTATAAAGACCTTTGCCCTTATGAATCATGTATGGAAGGGCCAGTCGAGACTCCACGGACTGACAACCAGCAAACAGAATTTCGTGGGTGGTGATGTTCCCAGAGAGGGAGGACAGCAGGGCTGAGCTCGCTGGGCAGATTGGTAACTCAGTCAGCTGCTCTGCTCCGGGAAGAAGTGCTCACAAATGGTTTCCTTTTCCCTGGCTGGCACGCAGGGACTCGGGGGATGCTGACTCCCATGTCCTGCTGCTGCTTGGGCAAAGCCCTGCCCGGCATCGTTCAGGCTCTTCAGGAAATCTCAGAGAAAGAGGGTTGGAGGAACAGAAAGGAACGTTGAACAAATCAAGTCACTCGACTAACCTTAGTATAACTTTGTCGTTATTCAATATTCTAAATATTAATTACAGTTAAAGCATTTCTTTGCACATTTTCCATGCCCCTACCCACTCCAAGCATTACTTTGAATTTAGCTCCACTTGTGCAATGCCATGGGGGAGCTAAGGCTTGGGAGGAACAACACTCTGAAACTGCACAATAGGTTAATTCAAACGTTCTTGTGTGAAAATCACCAAAGAAAGAGCAACCTGCCCTTTGCTGCTCGAGGGGAAGCCTGCCCAAAGTTACAACAGGTCAACAGCACAAACATTCTGTGGGGCTTAACCCACTTTTTTAGAACAAAATGAGCTATTTCTTGTCAAGGACAACCCTTACTCATGTAACTGTCTCACTCTTAGGGTTTTGTTCTTGCAGAGGTACTTTAGTTAAGAGGCAGTAATTAGGAAAGTTGGGTTTTTTCCCTCCTATTCCTAACCAAAACAGGTCACATGCAGAAAGTGGGTATCAACAAGGCCTTGTAAAAACTATTGTCCCCATACACAAACTTGATAAAACTTTTGATGCTTTTTTTTGAAGAGAGGAAGAAGGGACAGTTGAGCTGAAAAGTATAAAAGATTATGGACTGAAAAATGTGTGAACAAACACTTTGCAGTAAATCTTGGAGGAGCTGTTTACTCTACCACAGCAAAGATCTATGTAATGTCCTCATATTTATGCATACCAAGTTGGATATTTTGAGGAGCATCAGATCTACTAAACAATATCTTATGGGATGCAAGCACTCGTATTTCTTCTCAGACATCTGAGACAGAAATAGTGCAGCCCTCCCTTGGGTACTACACGATGATTTAAACTTCTCTGTACCTGAATTACTTGAGCCATAAATAATATTTGCTAGGTCCTTAGAGGAGTGCTGTCTCATTAAATAAGAGCATTATAATTATTATGATCAGTTGTTTGAAGAAGTGATCAAAGAATTACCAGCAATCAGCAAATCCTTCTAGACTGAAAATTAAGAGAGACTTGCACAGTGACAGCAGGAAATCACTGCCAGAGAAAGAAAGAAAAACCAAGCACTTGATTCCACAACCCAGAGTGGGCAGATCTCACAACTGAGAAGATTGTTGAAGCCAGAAATGTTTTGGGGCAAGCAGAATTCCTGCACTCTTCACCTATGGAGGTATTTTCCTAGAATTTACAGGAACTTAATACTTCTCAAAGTTCCTCTCTCCCTTCATGACATAGTTGGGTAACAATTGCTGCTGGCCCTGAGTGTACCTGTGGGCTGGAGGGTCCAATCCAAGGTCCTTATGGCAGCCACAACTGTTACAGTTCCTGGCCTACAAATACATTCTAAAATACTGCCATTAGTTCTAAGTCAGTTTAGGTAGAGGCTGAGAAGGTTCCTTTACAGTTTTTATATATATACACTAACTAAATAGGCCCTCAAAGAAGGTCATTTCTGAACCTCTCACTGCATCCCATCATTCACTGACTGTTACCACAAATTCATGATATTCCTCTCTCACTCCCACATGTTTTTCCCCCTCCTTCAAATTCAGTTTTTGACATTACCTCTGGTGAACAAGAACACTTTTTCCTCTTGCCTGAAAAGCAGTTTTCTTTTCACATGGTCTTTGGCCATGAACTTAAGAAGAAATACACTGAAGAAAATAACAGCCCTTGGCTGTTCACTAGCAGAGCATGCAAGTTCTCCTCTTTACACACCATGTGCTTTGCCAACTGATAAATCTATACAATACAAAATGAAGTTTTAGTTTAGATTGAAAAGGCTGGATTTGGGTCCAGTTTAACAGCAACTGCTCAGCACAAAATGGGTTTCAAAGGGGGCAAAAAAATCTTAATTAAATACACAAAAGAGAAAGCATTTAATTTTGAAAAGGGTTATTTTTAAATAATTTTTATTTACTAGTAATACGCAAAATTAAAACCCGTTTGTCACACATTCCAAGCAGTTCTATTTCCAACTGATTTTTAATGAGTATTGGCAGATTTCCTTTTTATCATATTACAGTCAGTCAGCCCTTCGCACTGCTCCAGACTATATGAACTCAAACTAAGCTGACTATATTGGACTACTTTGAAAAAAAAGAAAAAAAAATCAAATAAGGAAATTTAATATAGTTTTGACTGCCAATAGCATAAAATACTTCTCAAGAACAGGTTTGGTTTTCTAGGGTTTATTTTGGGAATGAAAGGAAAAAAAACCAAACAAACTCAACCAACCAAAGATACAAACAAAAAAAACCCCGACCAAACCTGAAAACAAACAACCAGAAAATGGAACTTTTGTGAAAAACTGACACTAAGAGTAGCAATCGATCTGATTGCAGCATTAGCAGCTGATGTCAAACTGAGTCTATTCAGCCCAGCTTCAGAAAAATGCACGTGGTGGTGCTTGTAGGAGCCAGGATATTTGTGGCTGAGAACGGTGGCTGGGGAGTGCTGGAAAACCACCCCATGATTTTGGTTTCATGTAAGGCACATCTGGATGTGTGTCCTGTGAACATTTGTGTAAAAATATTAAGGTATTTTCCTATCATCAGGGATTTACTGCCAAGTAAGATGGGAAAAAAAAAAAAAAAAAAAAAAAAAAAGAAAGAACTTGCTCATTGTTCACCTTAACTATTTTCATTCACCTAAAACACTTCCCCCTCCCTCGCAGGCCTCTTAAATACCTAAAATTCAAAATAGAGCCAGTGACATTTCCAGGACCTCGGGAAAGCAGGTGATTATTTCTAGTGTTCAGAGGTGGATTCTGGCGGCACAGTGTGAGATGTCCAGGTGACAGAGCTGTAATTTTTAATGTGCACCATAAAGCCCAGACCATCTTTAAGACAGGCAGGCTGCCATTTCTCAGCTCCAGGATTCAAGCATCAAAAAAGAAGGAACACTATGGAAACAGTTGATGTATGTAACACCAGTAATTACAGACACAAAATTTAAAGTTCTGTTATTTCTGTGCTGCATCTTTATCTGCATTTAAAGGCATTAACAAACCATAGTAGAGCTGATGACTGAACACAAAACAAATAAAAAAAAGAAGTCACTGCCCTGCTCCGAGTCATCAAGGGTTTACCTGCATATTCCTCCAGTAATAGCTTTAAGCAGACACCAGTAACATAAATCACTTCAGGAGATGTGATGAATTGTACAAGCTACCACACAGATTCCAGAACCCAGGAAATACTCCTCCAGAGACCAGAGACACTCCTCATATGAACTGTAGCAAGCAAATCAGCAAAACATTCAGACTCTGCCACCACCTGACCTCGGGGTCTCTGGCTTACTGGAACAATTCTGAACTTACAGGCATTAACCAGTTCTTGGTATTTCCCTGTATCCAGCCCAAAAGCCTGGACTCATTCTTTGCTTGCCAATAAGATGTGGAGCATCAAAAAAAAAAACAAAACAAAAAACAAAACAAACAAAAAACACAACAACGACAACAACAAATAAAGGACAGGAGATAGTCGACTGTTTCCTGTGTCAGTTATTTTGCAGTATCAAGTTGAGGGCTGCAAACCTTTAGCCTCAGGTGAAAGTTTTCCTTAAGATACCAGGAGATACCTGAAGCTCCAGGATTAAAGCAGGGGTCAACAATGCCAGTCATCCTACACACAAGAAGGCAAAGCAGATCTGGTTTAGGGACTGGGACGCAATTAGACACGGGGGAACAAACTACCACAAATGAAACCACCACTCCTTTCAACAGCTAAATTAATTTATTGGCTTGCCTGCTCCAATAAAAGCAAATAATGCTTGAAATAAAGTCCTTTGACACTTCCGCCCTGCTGCTCTAAAAAGGCAAAACTCAGCGACTGTAATGAAATATTACACTGCCCACACAGTATTTTCCTTGGGAAGGGGGTGTGTGAAATGCCTTGCAATAGCTACAAGTTTCTTAGCTTATTATTAGATTGCAATATCTGATAGGGATAAAAACTTCAGAAAGTTTGGGGGGCATCTTAGCCTGTTACTTTCTGAGGAAACATGAGCTAAATGAATATTAATAACTTCAGTCTTGGGAGAAGACTCAAGCTAAGGTTCCTGAGATAAATCCAGTTGAACCAAGTGGGGAATGTTCTCTCTTGCGCCCTGGTGGGAACGAGTGCCATAACACTCGTCTGATTCAGAGCAGGGAGTGAGGAAGAGAAAGCAAAATGCATTTTCTAATTTTGACCCAGTAAATGTGCACTAGATTTGACTATATCAGAAATACAAAAAGTAAGTCTGATTAAAAAAAATGGGTAAATGGGTTAGAGAACCAGACACCGGAAAGTTCTGCTTCACATAATGACCACAGATTTTGCTCAGCTGAACAGCCACCCACCCCTTGTGGGAATGCAGAGCAGCACAGAAATGCACCTATTCAGTGTGTGTCCTTCCTCCCAAGGAAGGCAGCAGAGACAAAAACTGCTCAGCAAGAAAAACAGGCCATTTAATACTTACCAAGGATAAGAATAAAATTAAAAATAAGTTTTAAAAGTCTGCTTGGCTTCATATATTCATGCAGCTATTAATTGCTGGGAACTGATGACTTGATGTAAACCTCCACTGCCATTTTCTGGTTTTTTACTGCCTTGAAATTTTGCTTACGGATCAGAGAAAACACACAATAATGTTTTGCTAAATAATAAATGACTAGTTTTTAATAGTTTCTGACAAATCAAAGTGTGGGTGGAAGATAGGTCTATTAGGTTACAATTCAGTATTGTTCATTTAGGTAGGGATGCTGCAGGAACAACATCAAACAGAATTTCAATATCAAATTAGCGAATTACAAAATGAGGCCCAGTACGTTGGTACAAAATATTTCAGAGCTGTAATGATGGCAGCTCTTGTTCTATTTACTACGTTACAGCGCTCTGCCACTTCACACTAGAGATGGGCATTTCAATGCAATTTAACCAATTTTATTCATAGTTGAAAACTTTGAATTATTTTAAAGAACTCTATTGTTTCCTCTGAAAAGCCTGAAAAGAAGCTGAACAAATTAATGCTACCCCACGGTGCCCAGGTTTGAGTGCCACGTTGGTAACATTGCTCTAAATGGCATCTCTTACTGCAGCCTGAACGAGAAAAAACAAAAGGAAGGAAAACATTTTCTATGCAATTTTTGTGCTAGCCAAAATACTGCTTAATCGAAACTTTAAAGGGAAGGACAGAGTATTTATGATATTCTAATGCAACCTCTGTATGACACCGACCCCAGAGCTCCTCCAGTAATTCAAGGCCTGAAGAGAGACCCTCTTTCCTGCTAAATAAGTTACCACTGTCAACCCCAATAAAACGTGCCCGAGACTCGTGCATCTTTGTGCTTCATTTACTTTTTCATTTCATGAACAGGCACTGCTGACACTCTCATACAGCTTGTGGAGTGGGTGTAATTAAAATCCTTTTAGTCTCATAGTGAACTGAGTAGAAAATGGAATAAAATTATTGCAGGGTTTTAAGGTTTTGACACTGGGGGAGAAGTCAGGCAAAGTAGAGCTAGAAACATACACACTACAGGCTTCTGCTTTTCATGCTAAGATGTGGACAACAGAGCAATATTTGGCTTTCAGATGTCCCATGGTTTTTCATCAGATTTCACATTGCATCTTACATGATTATCTAAAATCCTTTAATTCGGAGTACTTCACATTCACTTTTCAAATGAACAAAATTATTTTCTAGAGAAGAGAGAATCATTTGGGATTGCAATTTTCTAGACAACGCCTCTTCCAAAACATATCCAAGAGATTTCTTATATAAACCCCACATACTTTATGTACAACAGCATTACATACAAACAGATACTGCACGTTGCTACAACACATTCCCAAACATTTTAGCAAACTATTACTGTCAGCGGGCAAAACTCTGCCCCAAACACAAAGACATGCAGATGAGCACTGCTTCAGACTATATCTTTGATTATGCAATATCACATACATTTAAACTATTAGATCTGAGCATTAGATTTGAGCTGTTCTACAAATAATAAAACACCCAAACCAATACAGCAGCCACAATAGTTCACATTAAGATCATTATTAGACCTCAACCAAACATCATTAGGACACTATTTCATTCTTTGGCACAAAATCTATGTGCTGGAGCAAACTGCTTGAGCAGCTTGAGCTGTTCTCCTCTTCCCTGGTCCCTGTTCTGTGCCCTGCCATAAAAAAGCACCATTTCCATGCTCTGGTGGCGGTCTGGAAACAAGAACATATCAGTGGATGCCGTATTCTTGGGAAGAGTGAAGCTCACAAAAAAGTCTTTATTAGCACAAACTGCTGTTCATGGCATTAAATGAAAAGTTTAGGTTAAAACCGCACTGATTACAAAACAGCACAGCTCTGTGACATGAAAACAAAGCTCTCCCAGAGCGCATCTGCTTTCATGGCAAACCCAGCTCATTCCTACGCTGAAGTGATTACTGATAAACCCACACAACAATGAGAGGGACACACTTTATTTAGGTAAAGAATGCAAGTTTCTAGCTTTTGGAAAAGGTTTATTTTTCAGCCAACAGAATAAGCAAGCACTGGGAATATTGTGCAAGTAAAGGTTATGCAAACCCTGAGCAGAAACCGCCTATTGCGAACCTGAAATCCAGATTACCTGTACTTCTGTGGGAAGTACAGGGAAAGTACAGATACTTTCCAGAGACATCTGCAACTGGGGTTTTCCAGTAATTCCCAGAGGTGCAGGTAACATGAATTTCTTGCCCTTGCACAGCTCCATGCACACAGCACTGCTGCTTTGCCTATTTGATGCGGTCAGTTCTACTTTCAACTGTTCTATCTGCAGAGAAGCAGATATTTCTCCATTTGGTTTTATATCCCACAATCAAAGTGGATGGATCAGCCTGGAAGTGGTGAATATTTACTTCCAGAATATTGTAAGTTTTGTCCCTATTAGTATGTGTTATCTGAGTGCCTTAGGCTTTGGCTTCACACAACGGAACAGACATGAAAGTCATTGCTCCCAGCAAAGTGCTGTCTGCTATTATCTGCAGCACAAAGTGGATTGCTGCTATTGTGAATGCGAATTCCACCCTCTCCAGCCCTGAGACATACTATTATACTGCATTGATAGTTTTCCTGCGAGAGGAATAAATACAGTAATTTCAATTAGCATTCCCTCACATGCTCTGCATTTTGGGACACAGCGTTGAATAGATGTGAACGTTGAGAGCATGGAGCTTGCAGAAACTGTGATGGCTAAAGCACCACATCCATTGGCCAGGAAAAGAAGTAACAGGAGACTATTGCAAGGGTGAGGCAACCAACTGTGCAATGTACAGATTAATGGCATGTGATCACTCAAGAAAAAATGTGCAATATTTGGATAGTAATTAACACCTTATCTGAGTTCCAATCTTCTTCTAATATGTGGAAGACCAAATCCAAATAGTTTGTTTTCTTGACACGAGTATTTCAAGTAGATTAAACTTCCAATTATTTCACACATATTTCATATATATGATGTCTGAGGCTGCTAAATAATATCCAGGCTTTTCAGATGGGAGTTTTGAGGCAGAAAGCACCAGAGTGATTTTTGTGACAGCAACTAACCAGCACAGTCAGGTTTAGAACACCTGCCCTTCAGAGCTTTCACAGAAACCCAAGACTGATGGGTCCGAATCATCTGGTCTGACATCAGTCCACAGGCCATTAAATCAGTCCTAACAGCCTTTCGAGGGGGGAGGAGAAGAGGTGGAAGAAGGTAAAAAGGCAGATACCAGAGCTGGGTAAATAACAAATGCCACTCCCAGAATGGCTGGGAGATGATTATATGATACTCAAACTGTTTTCTTTGCTGCAGACAAGACCCAAAGGGAAATCAGAGGTCCCAGATGATCTGAGAAAAAAAAAAAACAACAAAACATTCCTGTTCTGTATTTGGTCAGCTGTTAACGAACACCGGTGTGTGAACCAGACACAGCAGCAAGGCAGCAGAGCTCTGTTCACACTCCAGCTGGGTCTGTGCTTTGATGCTTCAGAGAGAATAGAAAGCAACAAGGCCCCTTGTCCTTACTGAATCAAATGCAGAGGAGAAGCACATTTCATATCAAGAGAGCTGGAGATAAATCCTTTGTAGATCTGCATACTTGGGAAATGTCTTCCTGCAGAGCAGCAAATACTGCTGGGACACGGAGAGCAATGCCATGTTCCCCAGAGCCAAGGGAACCAAGGACTGGAAGGAGGGAGCCAGATCCAGAGATTTTCGGGCCAGAGGAGTGCGGCTCAGGCAGGTGGTTCTAACCTGGGAGGCCAGGACAGGACAGCAGCTGTCACCTCCTGGCCATGGCCTGCAGGGCAGCTCACGACACTCCTCTGTGAGCCCAAACCCTGTGGGGAGCTAAACCCTCCTGAAGAACAAGGGTCTCCCACTTGTTCACCTGTAATCCTGATACAGCGAAAGCATTTTTTATTTAGGAAAAACATAACATAACCAGAGATGTCCTTTCTCTGCCCCAGGAGTGGAAGAACAATATTAGACTATACAGGTGGGAAGAAACCATAACCTTGAAAAAAATTAATTCTTGCTACATAGGAGTGGAAGAAATATGATCTGTTCACACAAAGCAATGGAATGGAGCTTTCATCACCTAATAACTGATCTCAGAAATTCATGAGATATAAATAATGATCATAAAAAAGCTTATTACGTGATCATTCATGTGTTTGCTTTAACTACTCCTTCTGATTTTCAAATGTAATTTGTAGCTTTTTATACAGCTTTCCTCCTCCTAGAAAATTTTTATATTCAAATTTTGAGTTTTCGTCTTAAAATGAACTCAAGCAATTTCATTCTGCATCTTGAATTTCTCTTATACATTAAAAACACTCATATCAAATCACCTCAGACACCTTTACTGATATTCAGCCATCACATTAATTGCATAACACTTCAGGGACTCTCCAGTATTATGCTCCTTGTTGCACAGTTACTATTTTATTGCACAGCAGAAACATGAAATGAAAATGTAATTTATGAAAAGGAGAAATTTGAAATGAATACAATGTAATAAATAACTTCATTTGTGTAAGTGGCTGAATTCAGGGAGCAATGTCTCTCAAAAATATTAGAAAAAACTCTGATCTACAGAGGTTATAAAAGTTCATTGGAAATTTTGCTGAGCAGTGTGAGGCAGCGATTTAATCTTCTAAGCTAAAGAAAAAAATAACAATTAAGAATACTCATCAGTGATTTTCTTTTTGAAGAACATGGCAGTGACATCAGTATTATGAGATGCACCACTCAGAGATCAGTGAAACTCAGAAGGTGAACACTTCAGTTTCTCTTGAATGTATTTAATATCTTGGTTTCAGTTTGTTAATATTTATACATTTTAGCAGTCAAACCTAGTTACCTCCTGAGTCAACCAGTTGACTCAAAGACTTCAGCAATCCCTCTGAATTCCAAACCTGGAAACACCATTTCCAGAATCTGGAGGTTCTTTTAAACCACATTCAAATTTATGAGGTATTGAAGGAAAGGTAGAAATCAGGACCACAATACAGAAATAATTTCTTCCTTTGCTCATCTCCCTATTTATAATAGAGCATTTAAATACTTTACACTTCCAGGTATTGCTTATTAAAGCAGATGCACAAGATGAATTCTTAGGTTCTTTCCCAAGGAATTTTTATGTTTCTATAGACCTGACATTTTCACTAGGCGAAAAGAAAGTACTTTAATTTCCCTTTCATCATCTGGGAATAGAATTACAGAAGTTAAAAGTCCTGTGGGCCATACCAGCAATTCAACACAGCACTGAATTAAAACTCATTCCTCTGCACTTCAGTCCAGCACCTTCACACAACAAAATAATTTTCTTTCACAGTAATGTAGTATTTTTGCTTAATTTCATAGAATCTGGCAGAGGAATTCTAAATCCTCTGAAAGTACCATAACATGGTTTTTTTTGTTTTTTTAATCAAATTTGTGGAAATTTCAGGTTGTTTCTAATTTAGGTTTTCTTCAAGAATGCTCTGTGCACACTCCACAACAAATTTAGCAAAACATTGTCCAAGCAGGGCTAACATATGCCCCGAAAAGTATAAGAAACTTCACAGTTCAAACTCTTTCTAAAAGCACTTTAACAAATCTGCTTGAAAGTATGAATTACTTTGGTTTAAAAGTAATTCACCACACTTACATTTCATTATCATGAGCCAACACATCAGCTGTATGGCAGCAAACGCACCCTGATCCCAGCTGGGTCATTCTTCCCTCTCTTCTTCTACAAGTGCAAGAGGAAAGTTCCAGTGGTGACACCAGGCCCTAACCCTCTTCCAAGCACAGCAGTGCCGAGGTTTAAGCAGATAAAGGAAATAAAGAAAAGCTGGCAGGAAGCTGAAGGAGTTTGGTTATGATCAACAGTCAGAAATATGGAAACCTACTTTGGTCTGTGAAATCATTATAATAATTTGTTTAGAAAGCAGTGAAGAAAAAATCCCCAGTAAATACTTTGGAAACTGCTGGATCAATTTGCAAGTGCTGAAAGCAAACTAGCCTCAGAGACTCAGGGACATTTGTATTAAGCAAGAGACACACAATTAAGCTGCATCTCAAGCTAAAACCCTGAGGGCTCCACATTTCATTCCAGTCAACCACCGCTGTTTTTTGGCACTATTTTCTTTGCAAATATGAGTAATGTGGGCCCTTTAGTCACTATTAAGCAGTAATCTGGGGAAATCAACCACTTCCAATAATCTTATACTCCAATTTAGGGCACTCTGAAACCACATAATGAATAATACTGTCGCCTGTTCTCTCCTATAATGACACATGACATATGCCTGCTATTCCTCTTTTCAAATCAAATCCAGCTGTGTTGGTTTTTTTTTCAGAAAATCTTGTTTATTGTGTTCATTTGAGTTTCTTTCTTCACTCATTTGATGAAGAAGTAAATTTCTGCTTCACAAGCAAGACATTCATTGTTAACCCAGCATTCAGAAAGCAGCTGATTCCTTTGCAATCAAAACCAAATTATTTTTTCAAGTGAGTAACACCATGTTATGTTACAAGTTACTCCTGACTAATAAAAAAGTCTATTTTCCCTGTAAATTAGAAAGCTGATTAAGAGACTTTCCAATGTTCTTGTCCCTCCTGGATGGATTTTACCTGTTACTACCAGTGAAGAATTTGCCAGAATGATTTCCCTGTTGACAGATGTAGAAAAGTTTTTGCAGCTAAGTGAATGCCAGATTAAAATCAAGCCATTTATCCAATTTCATGTCTTATGACCATTTTTGGGTTGTTTTTTCTTTTCATATCCACTGCAAAATTCTGGTCAATAACATACACTGGAGCCATGTTCTAAGGAATACTGTAAATTCCAATCTATGCTGACTATGAAAGAAAACAACGACTTGCAACAAAAAAGCTTTTGAAAAAGTGCAAAGATTTTAAGAAGAAAAGTCTCAAAAATGAACGTCAAAACTTTTTGATACTTGTGCTTTTATAACTTGAAAAGCCAACCTTTACCTTACTTTTAGAAGATGGATTGAAAATATACTTTACTCGAGAATCAGAAAAGCAATGTTTTGGTAATCTAAGGCACTGTGAAATATACTGCCCTTTATCAGAAATATTCCCAAGTTAGTCTCCTACTTCTGCAGAAGCAGCATATCTAAGTCATAGATAACTGTGTGGATAATTCCTTATTCTTCCCAGGCAAACACAATCAATTGCATTCCTGAAATTCAATTTAAAAGTAATTTATCTTACATGAATATTCCAAATTCACAAGATTTCACATAGAGCTATTCCTGTAGCATAGTAAATCTCCAACAGAAGTTGTTATTCAAGTAGAAATGGTCTTGTGCAAAATAACTTGTGAGGTTTGTGGTGCAGTATTTGTCTTTGCAGCATTGGTGTGTGTGGCAGCAGGGAGAGCTGGGTGAAACCTGGTGGCAGTGTAACTCACAACTGAATTTTAAACAAACTGTTAGAGAAAAATCTACATTAAAAGGCAGCCTTGCAGGTGACTTTTTCAAGCAGTTTCCATCACCTCACAGACACCCTGACTCATTAGTCAGCTCAGAGCTTTCACAGCAGTAAGTGGTGATTTCCCTGTGGTCTGATGATCTTTTGTAGGGAGTGCTTGCACGACATCTAAGTGCTGTGCTGCTTATTTATTTCTTCTTTCTCATTCTTTATGACTATTCAAGAGTTTTATTTACTGTAGGAAAAATGTATTATGGAGATACCTGAAACTAACACCAGTGAAATGAAACATAAGGTTGATTCCTTCGTGATCTCACATTTCGAAACACTTTTAATCGGGCTATATTTACCCAAGGAGGAGACCAGAGAATCAGAGACCATCTCATTTCTATAAGTAAGCTCTATCACAGCAAAACATCCCAACAAAACCAATACAAAACCACTCCAGAATAATATTGTTATTATACTTACTATAATGACTGACTGAAGTAGCACAAAACCTGTTGTCTGATTATTTTCTTCAGAACACCTAACTAGTGGTAGATAAAATAGATTAACATTCACTGATACATCCATAATATAAAACAGGAAAACTTGAAACTATTATACTTAAGTAACAGGCATAACAGGAGGCTGAAATGTGCCTGTATTAAAATCTGAGTGTTGTGAAAGACATGAAGGGATTGCTGGAGGTCATTACCACACCTTACAGAGTTGAATTTTCTCAGAATACCATTTTTTATTCACAAGTTAAAGCTACTGAATATTACCAGTGTTTGAAAATATAAGGTCCACTTTATTTGTTTGCCCTTACCTCCCATCTTTGACTTAGACTGATGCTTTATGAGAGACCTCAAAAAATCATACCAGAAATCAACTCAGAACTTGTTTTGCCATAACTGCTCCCACCATGACCAGTCTAGGCTGGCTGTGTGTGACAGCACACACATTCCCAGTGCAAAGAACTTTATGGTCAGAGAAGGAGCAGTCTCATCTCTTCCATACACTCCAGACTATGGTTTAGATGTGCACAAACCCATGGGAGAAGAAGAACAACAGAAATCTGAAATCCTTGTGCCTCCTGCATCAGTGGAATGCAATATTCTGAGATGAAACACTCAGGAGCAAAAGTTTCAAGGATTATTCTAGATATAGGTACAAATTCAACAGAGAATACTGAAAACCAGTTACCAAGCAGGCTTTTATAATATTCCATATTTTCAGGAAAAAAAATACACTGGTGGAAAAATCATTCACAGAATGGTGCTACCGTTTGCTGCTGTCTGTTAAAGCTACATGAGCAAAAGAGGATCAGAAAGGGAAGCTGAGAGGCAGAGCAGAGAATTCCAGCACTGAGAACGTCAGCATACACAGTATAAAATAAAACCCACCAAGTGCTTCTGCATGCCCACAACATTCTGTAGTTCTCATCTCCCAGGCTGAAAACTGAGTTTAAACATCAGTTCCTCAAGGAGCACCATGTTTTCCAGCTCATGCAAAACCAGTGAAACTTCAAGTTTAAAATTAGCTTCTATTATATCAGTCCAGAATTAGGGCTTTTTTCATTTATATCTCTGCCATCTTCCCGTTTTTATTTTAATTCATCTGCTGTCTAAATTTATACCAGTGGTAACTCCACTACAACCAGCAGACATGTAATGCCAAATTTAGTAGAACACGCACGTGAAAAATACAATTTGGTGCAAAGAGATGACCTTTAATGTTAAAAGAAATAAAGTTATATACTCATTTCACTCCTATTGCTATACACCTACAAGAAATTAATTTGCACTGAAGACACTGAACTGCCACACCAACTTGTGTAAAACCTAATTTTCTAAACAGCCGTATGTATTTCACTGCAAATACACTGGCTGTTCCCTTAAGGACCAGATTAAGTTATGATCACTCTGCACTTGCAAACTGTGGGATAGGTTCACAAACTGTTAAAATTGTGAACATAAGAAGTATGTTCCCATTTTCTGAGTGCCTGATGCACAACTCTTTCAATAATTAAGCCTCATGCAAATGAAAGGGTTTTGCTATATTCACTTGTGAAAGGCTGACTGACCGCAGGGCTCAAAAAGAATGAGTCGTACTCTGACTAAATCACTTATTTTTAAGGCCAAGAGTATGTCACAGACTTCGTAGCTGGAGTGTTATCAAGGCCACAGTTGTATTTATACACAGCCTTTTAAGAAATTTCTAGCAGTGCAGAAACATGGTTTATATTCATTCATGTAGAAGGTGAGGTTATGAGAACTTTTTTTTAATGTTGCAATATCTTAGGAAATATTGGAAAATCCAAAACAAAAGCTTGAACAACCCTCTTGCAGCTCAGAGCAGCTGTTACCTGCTGGTTATCATAAAGAGAGATCTCTCAATGATCTTAATGATCATCACAGCAGAGTTTCAGAAGAGCATTATGTGTATGACTCAGAAGATTTAATCTGAAATATCTTTAATCAAATGACAAATATCATTACTGAAGACCATATTAATAGAAAACATATAAACTTAGACTTGAAAACCAGACTAATTTTCTGTCTGCAAACAAGGCACCTGAGAAATCACTGAAAAACTACATAAGCACCTCAAAGCTACAAAGCTCGTAATGCTGGGAGGCGACATGAGACTGCTGAGCTGAGGGCTGTCAGGCAGCTCCAAGCTTGCATTCTAGGGTGATCATGAGCCAGGGCCCACAACACCACCTGCAGCACACTGCAGCCTGCGTGGCTGTCCTGCCACGTGGGCAGCTGGGCAATTACAGCCTCAGACCCAAGGGAACCAGCCTTGTTTCTGGGGACTGTGCTGTGGGAACACACCCAGCCCATCCCAATCCAACGGCAAAGTGTGGGCAGCACTCCGGAGGAACCACCATCATTCAGCACCAAGAGCTCTCTCTCACCTCCCTGAGTTACCCAGCACCTCATGGATCACAGCTTTGGGATGCAGTTAAACGGGGAAGTTCAGCAATCCTCAGGCTCGAGGATGAACATTTAGGTTCAGCACCATCTCCTGCCTTCCCTTCCCCCTTGGCCACAGAATGGAGCGGAACATCCCCTCCCAGGACACTGCAGGGTGGGTAAACTTCTACTCTGAAAACAAACATTTCCTCATGCAGACTTATCATCCAGAGCCTCTGCTTTGGGAAGCCATTAGGATACAAAGTACTTCTGAAATCATTCCCTTTTCTCATCTTTTATAGAGGAATTAAACTTATTAGGATCTATCCGGAAGGATTATGACTTTGTCTTGGGACTTTAAAGCAGGAGTTTGTTTCATCTGCTACTAGTTTCTAGCTTATTTGATAGTTGAATTATCCGTGTTTCCCGAGTGCTACATTTTCATCCTGCAAGGAAAAAAAAAACCCAAAACAAAACACTTCTGTAGAGATCTGAGCTAATGTCTCCTACGTACATCATTTAATGCAGCTAGGTTTAACTAAATACATTTTTATTTTGCTTTATTTTATTCTCTGACTTCCACAACGAATTTTCCACAAGTTAGAAAACGAAGATTCTTTAAATAATGTTCTTCATTGATGTGCAAACATCGTGTAAGTAGGTGGCTAAATGCTCAGAATGTGCTTTGCTCATATTGAAACACATTATTTACATTTACCACCACAAAAAGAAGACAACGGCCTAAAAATTCAGGCATATAACATCAATAAACATGATGTTCCCACAGCTACAGTAGCAATGTTAACACAGCAAAAACGTGTCTATAAAGTGAAAATAAATGCCGTACGAAAGGTTTCACGCAGGCACACATCCCAGATTAAATTTTCGGGGTGTGAACAGATTGGACAAGCAGTGGGTCAGGCTGTGATATCACATGAGCTTAGTTCCTAATGAAATTAGACAGGAAAAATAGATACAAGTGTAAATTCAGAAATATGACCACTGGGTTCTGATTATTTCTCCTTCCTATCGTTTCTTCAAATTCAAACATGAATCTCAAAGATGAAAATGCATTCTGAGTCCACAAATCATTCCTAGTCCTGAACGTAAGTACAGAAAGATCGGAGTATGACACAGGATATTCCAGGGTAGACAAGGACAGTTTTAGCTGACTCTGCCCTAATTTTGTTTTGGTGTACTCAGGGCATGAGTAATCACTACAGAGAAGTACAAGGGAAGAGCTCAGAAGTAACTCTAGTTTCAGAATCAGCTTAAAAATGTGATTTCGGTTTATGAAAACTACAAAAAGCCTGGTACAATTTTACACTTGGAATTAATTAGTCAAAGGGAATAGTACAGTAAGATATAGTTCTCCTGCCCAGTTTAACAGTGGTCCCCACACCCAGACAGTATTTCTCAGTCCACAGGAAATTGAATCTGGAATTACATACACCTAGGGTTTTCTTCTTGCCTTATTATGCTGTTTTCCAAGATGTAATTACATTATGGAATTGAAAGCAGTTCTGTTTTGCACAGGTATTACCATTTTTATTAACCCAAGTAACAATGGGTATATATCATTTACAATTAGTCCCTCTAAGTGTTTAACTAAATACCTCAGAAATTGTGGAAATGAAACCAGTAACAAAAAACTATTATTTACTGACATGTTTTAATAAGATTAGAGCCCTCTGTGTTTTATCTTCTGAAATTATTTCACTCTAGTCACTTCAGCTGGTGTGAAATTCTTGACTAAGATGCATAGCCCTATTGTCAGTCTGAGCAGTGGCTCTTCCCCTCATGATTAATGTCAGCTGCATTCATCGGCTAATTTAAAAAATGCAGAAACTTTGCAAGCAAATTAATGCCCTTCAGAAATCTCAGCAAAACTGCATGAGTACAGATTTTGCAGGAATAAAGTTATACTGCAAGTAAAGTGGCATCAAAGTTAGAACAAGTTTAGCAAATGTCTTCACAATCAGTCCCCATTTCAGCAGTATTAACTTTCTACAGACTGCACTCTTGAAATGTGTCTTCCAGCAAACACCTGGCATTTATTTTCTCTGCTGATATTAAAATCACTAGGATTCCACCATAATTGTTTTTCAGACGTTTCCTAAAATACTGGTTGCAAGCAGCTCCCATAACCAGGCCACATCTATTCCCTTCCCCTGTGACAGACAGATCTGGATGTACAGGCACATACAACCAGCAAACTGTAAAATTAGCAATGAAATGAAGAAACCCCACAGGACAAATTCTTACCAGAATTAAACACTTTACAATAAAACTTCCTAAATTGTTTCCATTGTTACACTACTTCTGGATTGATTATTTCATGAAGTCCCAAATGACAGAAAAAACACACTCAAATTAAATCTGTGCCAGGGTCACAATCTCAGTTATATCTGCTATAATCCAGTAAAGTTTCATAATCCTCACCATGAAAAGAAGATTATTTTTTAAAGTTCTAAGTGTACTTAAGCATCTTTTACTTATGTACATGCAGCCTGCTCAGAAATCACCTCAGCAAATTTTGTGCCTCTATTTTTTTAATATCTCTATTTATGATCATAAATGCCATCAGCAAAACTGGGAATTGAAATTACATAGTGAGGGGAAAATAGTCCCTGTTCTATATTTGAAAGATTAAAATTGAATTGCAAAAAAGTGGCTTAATATTCATAGATGTTTATGTTACTGCAAGAAAAACACCCAGTTTATAAAATCTATCCCAAGAGCCATATGCAATTTGTATCGATTTTACTTTCATAAAGTTGCTACCTCTTTATGATGATTTATAAGTAGATGAGTTAAGTATTTTAATATATATATACATATCTGTAAACATCTATCCAGACTATTGGCTATAAGGAGGACAACAAAGCTGCTTTTTATGTTTTACAGTATTAAAAGACCCAGAAAATATAATCTTTTTGGTTATTCCTTAGTCACCACACTTTCACATATTGTTAGAGCCCTCCTAGAAAGGGCTGTATGCATCCTGATATAAATACACTTTAAAACAAGCCAAGGTAGCAACACAGGTCACACATACACACTCATGTGTTTATAAGGTGCTCTAAGAAGCTTTCAGACTGTATAAACCCCAAATATTCCAACACCAATAAAGTTTTAAAGGTCTGGTCACCAAGAGCTGGGCTGCGGTGTTTGTATGTGAAATGCAAACCATTTTATCTGTCTGAGTAGAGTCAAGCTCTCGAAAAACACCATTCCATACCCCACATTTTGAAGTGACAAAGACTAGGGGGAAAAAAAAAAATCTATCAAAACTTCCTTTTAGGATGCACTGATTATTTTAAATGGAAAATATTTCCTCAAATTCTCCAAGTCAAGCATCTCCAAATAATTGAATCTCCTTATTACCCTTTTTAAATATACATGTGGTATTCTCTTTTCTCCAGGCACTGAGGGCTTTGACTGCCACGACTTTTCAAATATCATGGATGGTGTCCTAGCAATTACATCTGCCAGTTCCCTCAGGATCCTGGGACACATTTGTTCATTTCCTATGGACGTGTGTAAGTTCAGGTTCCTCAGGTGGTCTCAAACCCAACCTCCTCCTAAATGGGAGGGACTTGGTTTGCCCAGTCCCTGCTTTGAGGCTCAGGGACTTGAGAGATGTGTGAAGAGTGACTGTGAGTGAAAACTCTCCAGCCTTCTTCCCTGCTGGTTGCCACTAGATTTCCTGTCTTATTTATTTGGGAGTGGGTGGGTGGGTACATTTTCTTAGTTCTTCCTTTTCTGACCAATGTCCTCATAGAAGCCCTTCCTATGGTTCTTCAAATTCTGGGCCTAATTCCAAACTCCAAATGTGCCTTACCTTTCCTGATCCTATCCCTACACATGCTACCAACACCCTCATATTCTTCCCAGGACTGATTTCCTTACTGTACTTCAGTTGCACCGGGAGGTCCTAACTCAGTCATATTATTCTACTGCCTTGCCTGCCTGGTTTCTCACATGTGGGAATCAAGAGTTCTCCTGCTGTAAGAAAGAGGTGTTAAAAAGCCATCAACTCTTTTCTATTCCTTTTATCCCTGAGGGCAGTTTCCCAGGGGGGCCTATCCTGGGTTTTGAGATTGAAAAAAACCCAAACCAAACAAGTCTGTGCAGTCAGGAATCCAGATGCAGCCAACCAGTGTCATCTTTAAGAGTTCTGCTAAGCCACAGCTAAAGCCAAGGGGCTTTGGTTCATTATCTCCCAAAATAACAGCCCATGCCATATTCCCTTCCATAAACTGAAGATGACTGGTGCATTTGCCCAGATCTGGAAACATTTCTGCTCACATTAAAGCGCAGAGAGAGCCTCTCTGAAGGGAAAGTGTGACTGAATCCCTCATCTAAGGCTTAACCAACACCTGCTCTGCACATAACCTGCATTTACTGTGCTCCCTCTTCATGCACCTTTCATTCCACTGAGCTGCCTGAATTCTCACCTTGTGCAGTATTCCCTGGTCAGATCTCTCCTTCTACTCCACAGATGGAGGAATAAGTTAGTGAGCTTTGGTTCAGTCTGGATGAAGTTCCAGACTGCAAGAGACTCACAACTAAGCTGCTCTGTTTCCACACAGCTGGGAACTCCCTGGTTAATGCAATTAACAGGATTACCTCTATTCTTTACCTTTAAGCACAATGAAATTAAAAACTTCAGCAACTGAACACTCTACTAGGAATCATTATGATTTATTATTGTAATCCTGCACCAACGGCTACCACTTAAATGACCTTGTAAATGACACATCCCTCAAGTACAAACCTAAAGATTAACCTGAAGGCTGATAAACACAAAGTAGTCCTGAAAATGGTAAACACACTACATTTATTGCTGAGCCATCAAACTAAAATATGCCTCTACAATATGGCTTGCCTTTGCTACCAAAGTAAAAGTACATTTATAAATAGAATGGGTAATTCCACACCAGTCATCTTTGGTACTAAGAAAAGAAAAAAAAAAAAAAACAAAATTTATCGTGGTGCTTTGTATCATATGACAGAGGGTACAGTTTAACTTGTACCAGCCCAGCAGACAACTTTACTACACATAAGTACAACATGGGACTCTAATCCTACAGAGATTTATGCCTTGCCTAAATATACTCGAAGATTCATATCATTAATACCATTGAAACAGAGGTGTTCAAGTACACAAAGCAGCAGCTCAGACCAGCAGAACTACTTAGATTAAAAACAGTCTGACAAGAACATTATTTTTAATTGAGATTGAAATAATTGACTTAAGTGGAGGCTTTTTGTTTCCTTTACTTGGCAAATCTGATTCTGCTTGATTAAAAAAAAAAAAAAAAAAAAGGATTGAGTGGGAAGATTCACTGATCTTTCCCAGATTTCATAATAAATCGCCGTCCCTTGGCAATCATTTACCTGAGTCAACTTAGTATTCCCTAAGTCAGCTGAGCTTTCTTGCCTTTCATAACATAAAATTAAAACAGTAGAAATTATTGATTAATGACAAGAATATATATGGCCAGCTCCATCATTTAATAAAGAAAAAAAAAATCCATACCATTAAAAAAATGGATCTGGTTCAGTGTCCATAAATGTAAAACGTGTATGCTTTACTGCTCTCTGAGGAATTTCTGATTAACCCTCTAGTTCATATCGCACTCAGCATTTTTGATTGAAGCTCTAGCACAGTTTCTGTTAAACAGAAATGTCATTATTCAAGGAGACAAAAAGCCATAAAGCATAATGCAATCCCGCACTGTCACCACAGGCAATAACCAATAGTGTGAATTCAGGCAAATGACTTCTGCTTAAATATAATTTCCTTACAGTGAAATGCATCACAAAAAAAAAAAAAAAAAAAAAAAAAAAAAAAAAAAAAAAAAAAAAAAAAAAATAAAAAAAGAAATTTGCTCATAAAACATCTGATAATTCAGGAGTGGAAAGGACTGGCCATATTTGCCAAGTTATAGAGATAATGACACAAACCACTGTGGTTCAGTGGCTTAGCCCTAGAAAAATGATAATATTGCTCTAATGCTCACAAGTCTGACATGAGAAGGGGCTGAATTACACTCTCTGCATGATGTACAGAGGTATTTCACACAAGTACTGAATTCATGAGGTGAAAAAAGCAGCACAAACATGAGGCAACAAAATATAAACACTGCTGTGCACAATCATTTCAATTAGCAGGTAAACTACAGGCAAGTTTTGCTCTTCAGTCTATAAATATGATTTTACCCTAAAACAAATTCAGAGACGATTTCTTGATTAAGGAAAACAATTGATCCAGTGTTTGGTAATTCCACTCCACTATTGCCAAGCTGAGTAAACCCTGGTAACAAACATTGCTATATGACCAACAGATCTCTGAAAAGAAAGGGATTCTTGAGACTGTTATTATCTAGTTTACAGGTACAGAATAATTACACTTTTGAGATTCAGAAAATAAGAAAGGAAATGAAAAGCCAAATAATTCTGGGATATTCAGTGACTCACTGCTAAAAATCTTAAGTGTAATAAATATTAGCATTTATGCAGTTATGTAAGCAATATACAATATTATTTTCAAACGATATATTTCAAAATCATTAGTCACATAAAACCATGCCATAAAATTTGATTGAGAAGAGCCTTTATCCCATACAAAGTCCAGATGACTCTGAGAAACATCAATAAATATAACTCCTATTGTAGCATGGGAAGTCATCTCACTAACCCTCGCCTTGTTTGCTTGGAAAGTACTTGTGAGAACCAATAAAATCTTTCTTTGATTACAGTGGCAATCAATACTTTGTTTCGAACACAAGGAAACACTTTAAACCCCAAGATTTAACATACACGTCCCTAGAGTATCTAGTTGACAAATACCTTTTTTTCTCTGGCCCTTTTCTTAAGTGCTGTCCCAATAACAGCAAATCAATCACAGGCTCAGAGAACAGCCCGAGCTGGAAGGCACCCACACAGATCATTGAGCCCAGCTCCTGTCTCTGTACGAGACAGCCCCCAAAATCTTGCCAGGTGTCTGAGAAAGCCTGTTTCTTCGTAAAGGATACCTGAAACTATTCCCAAGACCATTCCCAAATCAGATACTACAGCTCTGATTAGGAGTCTAAAAAATTTCCTGACCCAGTATATTTGCCAATATTTCCACAAAAAGTGCTTTGCTCCCTTACATTTGCTTCCTCATTAAAGATCCCCTCATGGGAACTCAGACCAGAGTATCTTTATTCAAGCTGATATCAGTTTTTGCATCCTTTTCAGACTGTCTTGAATTTCTGCCAACACAGCAATATTTAGCCAACTAATTTAATATTACTGATTAATGAAAAAAGCCTATAGCTCCCAACTCTGTTCATGTGTCTAGTGTTAACACTTGACAGGAACACCAGAAGGAGCAGAGCTGGTATAAAAAGGCAATGTGTATAGGCAGATATTTTCAGGTATTCTCATGAGTAATTGCTCTGTCGGATCTGCTATTTAAGTATTTTTTTTCTCAGAAAGTGACAGGCTATAACCACACCCAGTTTGGTTTTCCTCCAGAAAAGAGGTGTAGAACTGAAGAAGGTCCTGCTGATGCCATGGTGGTAAAAGGACTAAAGCACAGAGGGAGAGGAAACAGACAGGCACAGGCTGGCAGATAAAAGGCTAAAGAAGAGAACCCAACAGGAACCTACAATTACTTGTAAAGCAGCTGCAAGATGTCAAAGCCAAACTCTTCTCGGCCTCATTCACCCAATAAATCAAACCAGTTTGGTAGGTTGAGTCTGGACACTATGGAAAAGCTCTGCACCAGGTGGGTAATGTGTCATAGATTTTATATTAATTCCATTTTCGGAGGTTGCCAGGACTTTTCTAGACAGATCCACAACTGACCTGATTCACCACTGGCATTACAGCCCTTGTCAACCAAAGATTAGATCTGATCATCTCCTGAGGCTCCACTGAGGCAATATTTATACCTGTGTGATAACCTGCAGCAACGGGACTCACCCAGGCACCCACCACCCCATTCTGAAACCAACGCAGACTTGCTGTAGATGCCTTTCAGAAAAAGGCTCAGCTTTTGAGGATGGGGAAGCCATCTGAATAGATACTTACTATATTAAGAACAAGAGGAGTCTTTTAAACCACTGCAAGTGAGTACAGATTGAATTATACTCCCTGAAGTGCAATAGGGAATACAATCTAAGCTCATTAGGTCAATAACATATTGTGCTAGTAAATCTAGTTTATTTTTTACTCTACTCTTACCGTTCTCCATTGATTATTTTCATCATTTTATCCATATAAATATGCTAGGTCACCCAGAAAACCTGATTACTGTAGTTAAAATTATCTAAGAAAAAGCAAACTAAGTATTTATGGCTGCAGAGAAAGAAAACCATCAATTTTTCCCAGAAACTTTCAATAGTCTGTCCTGTAAACAGTTGTCAAGAAAATTACCGAAATATATCAGATCCATTAATTTGTAACTCTGAGCGAAACAGATCTGGAGGATTATTTTTATTTCCTTCGAGTATGCAAGATAGTAGGAGAGCATTCTGAACTCACTGGCTTTTCTTTCAAAATAACTTCAGGATATCACTCCAGCGGTGATTCCTGGTGGAATGAAGGCCCTGGTCACCTGAACAAGGAACAGAGATCAGCACAGGAGAGAGGGCTCATGAAGATTCCTGCACTTTACTTGTTTCACTGCTTTCCCTGAAGGAGGAAGGGAAACAAAAGTATTACAGAAAGTTGTGTGGTCTGAGAGGTGCTGACTTTTATTTCCTTCATCAAATTATGTACTACAAAAAAGCTCCTGGTGATCACTGCAAAATCAGATTTTTATTCCAGTAGATCCTGGCTTTTTGCAGCCAGGAAGACTTTACCACCATGTTTCTGTATCTTCACCCTGTAAAACCTCGTGCAAATGGCAGGCAGCAGAGTCCTCACAGCCATGAAGAAACCAAAAAGCGCCAGCTCCTCACGAGTCAAAACAATGGACTGATGGAACGGTGCCAGATTAAACACAGCCCAACCAACCCTATGTCTCTTTTCATCTCTCTTTCCTTTCTGTCCATGGCAGAGGATAATCTGAGGAATTCAAAAGCCTAATATACTCACTAGTGACGTCCAGGAAGAGAAGCATCTCACCCATTACAAACGGTCTCTGTGGCATTATTGGTATTGAAGCAGAATATGGATTTGTTTTTTTCTCCAGGTCTGATAAGCAGCAGAACATTCCATTTACTCTCAAATTGGATTAAGTCAGATACTTGTTTTCTGATCTTATACATCTATCGTTCATAGCTACTAAACTCTTATTACACATTTGCCCACTAGTTTCCATTTATAAACAAAATTAAAATATTTCAGACTGAAATTATGATGGTAGGAGAAAATAATTTCAAAGAACCCATGGCAAAATTTAGGAAAAGTAAGCCATATTTAAAACAGGTATATTTTTTAAATCAAATGACATGTTTATACATTACCTGTTTAAAATAATTAGCAATTGAAACAATGACCATATGTGGTCATTAGGATAATGAGTTAAATGGAAATGCTAATTTCCACACAAAGAAACCTAAAGATCTGTGAGGGAGCAATGTAATTAGGACATACGAAACAAATGGAACTGCACCATTAAGAGTTTAAACTGCAAATATTTCAAATAAGGAAACAGCAATAATTCCGGCTTTGCAAGTTTTGGAACAGCATAAATCTATTAAGAAAAGTACTGTCACAGGACTATAAATGTTACGTTTTAAAATCTGATTTTGGTGAAGTCTCTGCTCGCGTCTTTGCAATTATCAACAGATCAGCAGACGGCGTAACCCATGCAACAGATGCAGCAGCAATTGTGAGGCCTGGGGTTTGCAGAGAGCAGAAAGCAGTGTGCTCCATCCTTCCCCTTCTGGAACAGATTCACCAGTCCAGAGTCCCCCGTCCCTGCCCCATGACCCTGCCGCTGTATTCGGGAGCTGGCACTGCGCTGACTTATGGCAGCGGTGGAATTTGGCTCCATGCTTCATTAGCTGGCCGACAAAGCAATTCAGGACTGTTATTGAATCATATACCATTCTTACTATTCTCCCTTTCTCAGTTTTATTTCACTGGATAATTTTTTTTCCCACCACCCTATTTCTCAGGAGAGAGAAAAATGCTTTGTATTCTATTTTTAAAGCTATCCCCAGCAGCAATACCAATACTAGTGTTTTCACAGACTGTCTTCTTCCATCCACAAATTCTAATAATATGCCATAGAAACCAGTTTAAATGTTACACCTAATTTAATATTTTAAATGAATAGTGCTACTAAGAACAGATAATTATTCCATTTCTGTCTATTTGATATTTTCAATTCACTTTTCTGTGTAGGCTTTCCTTAATGCTAAACAGTATTTTCTAGTTTATTCAATAAACTATCCTACCAAACATAATATTTCCCATCGGAATTGATCAGGAAGCGATCAGAGCTGGACAGCAGCACAGCACTGCCTTTCAGAGTTATTGATTTACTTCCAATGCAATAGGAGCTTGCAATCAACAGAATATTCATATTGAACATAATTTGGTCTTTAACTGTTACTCAAAATTACTCATTTTAGTATGCTTAGAATTAATTTCAGTATTCTTAGAAGTTACAAAAGATATTGCAAGGAATGAATGATGAGACACAAAGGCAAGCATGTACAGGCATCATTTTGTGTATTTTTAAAATAACTGCCTGTAAATTTCATCCCTCACCATCATGCATTGTTCCACCAGCAGTGCAACATATATACCCACTGCTTCCATCCAACAGTTTCAACTGAAATCAGAAGAAAATCTTTATCACTTACACCCCCAAATGCCAAGAAATTATTCTCTGTCATTATAATTTGAATGTCCAGAAACTTATCCCATGGAAGGGCACCTATTCTTCCTGAATTATTTTCATTTGATCCAGGTGTGAAGGGTGAGTCAAGAAAAAACAAAAGCTTACACCCCATAATTAGGAGTATTTTTATACAGAAATATTTCCCTCAGAACTCTATTTCCATTTCCATGAAAGGTTTTGTAAATGTATCAAAACAATTTATTAATATATTCATTATAGAAAATATCATTTCCACTCTACAAATCAGGATCTGAAACAGATCTGGTTGTCTGAAACTGTTCACATATTTTGAACCAAGTCTGAACGACGTGGCCCATTTAAAACAAACACAGAACAACAACAAAACCAAACAGGTTTTGAATTGATGTTATGCAGATAGAAGGGTGCCAAAAGATTTTAAAGATGCTACAGAAGCAGGTGAATCCTTAATAATTACAATAATAATAATAATTACAGCTTTTTACAAAGCTGTGGGGGTTTTATCACAATTGATTCTCCTACGAGAGTTTCCAGTAGAATTCAAGTAGAGGAAACAAATGTGTGTTTTTGTAAGATTTCCCAAGTTTTGGTTCAGCCCAGGGGACAAGGTTTGTGCCAATACCTCGCCATGGACACACGTGCATTAATAACTTGCCAGAGTTCCTTGTTTGAGTTGTGCCCCACAGACAAGGAACTCCGCTGACTCTCTGTCACTGAGCCAACCGGAACCTGTTCTTTAAAACATGAAACTTCCAGTACAAATTGTGCATGTCTGATGTGCCAAAAAAAGGTTCCTGAAATAAATGAAGCAACAACTTGTGTCACGACAGTGGACACAGCAGCAGCTGTAACAATATGCTCCCAAAAAATGCTTGCACTTGAATTTTTTAAACAAAGTCAACATCCTTAATTCTTAGGCTCTTTTCTTTTAATTTGATGTGTAGTGATAGAATTTTAATTAATAGGATTTTATACATAAGGAATTAAATTTAAAAAGGCATTATATCCCTTTAAAAGCAAGAAATTAATTATATCTTATGAAATAGTAATATATTTTAAATAATAGTAAGTGCAAATACACTGATGGTAAACAGCAGGAGCTCCTAAATAACCTAAACCAGCTCTTAAAATGCTTGTGAAATCCTTTCTTTAATATATAGTTTCATCAAGAACAGTTCCCACAGGAGTAACTGGAATTTGTGTGTGCCTTTGCTCCTTTAACCTGCACTATTTCCATGCACCAGCTGTCGTCATTTGCAGAGACTTTCACCGAGTTACCATGTCCAAACATCATGAGTTTCCTGGCACAGCTCTTTCGTAGGGAACGAAGCTGATCAAAGTAGCAGGACAGCATTTAAATTAAAGCCCCCTCCCAAACTGTGGAAGAAGCATGAGGAACATTTCTCTAACACCAGAGATATTCTCGATTACGAGGCACCGTGGCAGCAGCATCTCTCAGCAGGTCAGTCAGGTCTGTTTGTGCAAAGCTGTGCCAACACTGGGTTATTCCAAGGAGTGAATCCAGTGGCATTACCCACGGCAGCAGAATCCTGTGTACAGGCTACATCCAAGACATTATTAGAGACAACTTTTGCCTCATTAAGGCAGTAAATCCAACGTGAGTTATAAGCACCATCTCTTTCTCCCGAGCAATTAACTCATGCCATCACTCTACAGCCACCAGTTCTAATTTATCCTTAATGAGAAGAAAGTTAGAGCCCACATGCACCTCTGAGTAAATACAATGAGTTGTAGCACACTCATAATTGTGATGCTCATGTGAAAGTTAATATACATTAATTGCAATAGGCTAATGCAACAGAAAGAAAATTGTTACAATTGCATAAAGGCAGGTAATGGCTTCTTTCAAATCAACTCAGGAAGTCCAATCTCATATTAATATAACTTTCTGAATTATGAATAAAATATTTAGAATACTAAAAATTAAAATAAATGTAATTGTGCTTCCTAGCTGGTGTCTCAGTTCCAATTTTTATCGGCCTTCTCTTTTAATCTATTTTTATGAGATTTTCTTTCCATAATACAACTAGGGCAAAGCATATATTTGAACTGTATTCCCATCTTGATATATCTGTTATTTTACTTATGCAGAAGTTACAAGATTTATCCCATAGGTTATGAGTAAAAACCATATACTTATATTAGTTTTAAATGGATCTCTTCTGAATCTCAAGCATTGATACTGTTGCCTTTACTAAAATTGGGAGTTTTTGAAATCTAACTCTGTATGGTTTGCGTTTTTATTTTACCTTAATGGATTAAAGCCAGCTTAGGGCAATGTGAGATCTAGTCAGTCTTCCTCCAAGGAACGTTCTTGGTGCAAAAAGTGAAAATTAAACCTGAAGGCTTGAGTACAACGTGTGAAATGCAAAACTCCCCTTGTGTTTTCTCATCATCTTCAACTTCCTTGTTAAAAATTTATCAAACCTACCAGTTATGAATATCAAGCACTACCAAAATGCATGAGATTAAAACATCAAGATTCACAGCTTTAAGGAAGTGTCAGCCTGAGAAACTGGATTTCTTCTTCCTGAATACCATGTGAATTCTCCATTTTGCTACCCTGGTTTTTAGGTGAGAGGAATACAAAACAGAGGTTTCAAGGTCTCCAGCCCCATACAGCAACACGCACCACAAAACAGCCCACAGAGGCTTCTAGAACAACAATCTGGGCTTCTTCTTTATTTATTTCCTACCCTAATTGTGTAGGCTCTTAGCAGCCTCTAGCTGTTACCTCTTGTCTCAGGCTGAAGGCTTTCTCCTTGAGGCCCCAGCTAGAAGATACTTTTAATTCACACTCACTACTGTAGCCACCTGCAAGGGAAGGAATGCCCTCAGTGACAGAGACAGTTCTAACTTAAAGCTTTTATGCAAGAGAATATTTCTAATGCAATTTTTAAAATACATATTTTTGTATTTTTATATGTATCATTCAGGCTGATGGAACAAACCAGACCCTCCCTACTAAGTGCAGCTATTTACTCCTTCAGGCCTGGTCTCCCCTCTGCTGAATGTTAAAATAAGATGTGAAATAAAGTTTCCAGCCAGCCTGCTTCTGCTCTAGGAGAGGTTCATCCCGTCAGTGAAGTGAATCAAACTCTAAAGCAGGATATGAAGCCTTGCCCCAGGACGATGGAAGCCTGTGCCACTGAAGCCATGTGGTATCTCACAATTTTCCTGGGCTGTTCTTGGGGGTTTTACTGAGGAGCTCTGCCCACAGACATATTTCTGTTTAAACACTGCCCAGGCCACCTTCATTGCACAGATCAGTTCTAGTAAATCTATCCAAAACCAGCACAAACTCAAACACCAGGTCCCTTGCAGCTGCAAAGTAGTTTGTGACTGCTGTAAGGCCTTCAGTGAAGACAGAAGGATGCCCAGACTTTGCTCAGCTGAGTCACAAAGGTAAGTCCAGATGGATGCAGCAATGCCTGCAGTAGCTGTGTGGTGCTCACAGAGCTAAGAGAATAAAAGGGAAGTACAAATTCACACTGACAAATTCATGTCATCACCACTCGTAAAGAACCTGTCCTATCTTTGTGCAGTGTTACTGGGAGAGAAGCCAGTTTTGTTCTCCACTGTTAAAATACAATGTTCTCCAAGTGAAGTTTGGAAAGAAAGAAACAATGATCAGAGAATTTACCATTTTACTTTTCTGCTACTACATCTCTCAAACAAAAATAAAGACAATATTTATTGGATTACATAGAAGTGTTTATAATGTACACTAAACCAAAGAATATTCTTGGAATTTACCTTTCTCTTTAAAAGCTGCTGTTCAAACTTTTCAGATCCAGCAGAATAACACACATTTTGATTTTATAAGCAAGTTCCTCACCTTTCTGGTTCTGCAGTTTATGTCCCACCTGTATGTGTTTTATGAATGCCAGTGGACTTTAAAGATCTACCACATTCCCTTCAGTTCCTTTCCTCTCCTTCATTAAACACGTTCTTGACACATTTTAGGACCCGTACTGCACTCACATAAAGAGGATTTATGAATAAACATGTGAGATGAGCTCCCGCTCACCCAGACTAACATCGAAATGCAGCAGCAGTTCATATCTTTAGTCTCAGAGTCGGGTGAGAACTCCCCATGGAATATGCATTGTGTAATATGTGACACAAACCTAACATTTCTTTTTGATTTATAGTTGTGTTCTCTGAAAAGTACAAATAATAACACACAACCTTGCAATATAACTTTTTGCAGTGCTGGAATTAGCACCCATGTGTTCCTGTGCACTGTGAGCTGCAGCAACTGCTCGGCTGTTCACAATTCCAAGCAATCACAGATATGTACATTTGTATTTAATTAATTTATCAATCACGTTGCTCTTCTGCTTTATTCAAAACCCATTTCCATGTGACTAGAGTAGGCTCTCACTGAGACTATTTTTTTCCATCTGTAAAATCCGTAATGCACAGATTAAGTCATTTTTAATTACCAACTAATAACGAACTAATGGTATAATTTATGTGGTAACCTAATTTGTCATTTGAACACTGCAAAAAATAACAGTAGCTGCCAAGCAAGACATCCTAGAAAATTGTTGTAATACATAGTTAGATAAGTGAAACCTCATCATACTATTCCAAATTTTGAATTTTTAAGGAATACAGAGCAAATGACAGCAGCACAGTAAACACAACTCTTTGAAAGCCAATTCCAGACCATTTTGGTGAAAATATTATCAGAGTCATACAACTTTCCTCTACTATTTCAACACGTATCTTTCTCACAATTTCAAATCACCCTCAGGTTGTGAGATACCTGGAGCTGGAGGCAAAATTCACAGCAGTGACAGACCCCTCCCATCCTGCCAAACCTCAAAACAAGGCATGATAAAGAACCAGCCAAGTGAGACATCTTACACTGGTGTAGGGTTTCATTTCTTCAGCATATATAACATTTTCTACAGCCTCAGATTTTCGATTCAGCATTAAATTGTAAATGATGTGCAACAATAAAAATTATGTAACTGCTGTTTTGTGTGGGCTAGAAAAGGGTTTGGGCATAAAATGGGACTGAGATGAGATGTGCAAAAGCATGAAAAGCAGCACTTCTAAGTGCAAAGCAAGAGTCTGAAAAAGCCTTTTCATGAATCCACAAAGTTGTGTTAAAAATTAATTTTCACAAATATGAGGAAGCTGTGCATTCTACAGCAGAAAGCTGGAACTGTTTGTCCAGCTGTGGCTCATCGGTACCAAAAGCATTGTCCATAACACAGGGCTCTGACACCATCTCCTAAGCTCAGAATATTTGAATTTTCCAAGACTTTTGGCTAATCCCTTCCAAGAATGTACTCTTTGTCTTTTACTAAACGGTCAGTCTTTATTACAAAAATACTATTTTGAGTCATTGGCCTTTATTTTGTTTTGTGACTCTTGAAGTCTTTTGGCTTATTATTATTTATTACGATGTTACATAATTAGTCTGAAGTCTTAAAAAGTAGGAAATATGACACTGGAAAGAATTTCAATATGGTCTCAGTAAAAAAACATCTTCAAATGTGCTATAGTGACTGAGAACGAAAGAAAAATGAAACCATCCCCTAAACACCTGGACTGGTATTCAAGTCACTGCTGTTCACATATTTCCTTAATTTCAACACATCATGAATTGGCCTGGAGGCTTTGATCCCATGCATATTATACAGGTAAGTTTATTAAATATTGCTGAAACTGAAATTTCAACATCTTAAAATTGTTTAAGTCATTTCCCAAAGCTATGCCTGCCCTACCAAGGATCCAGCTACTGGACAAGGAACTATGTAGGTACTGCTCACCTCACTTGGCAAAATAATGTGAGCTCAGCTCTCATGGATTTTTGTCTTGGCTTTCTTTCATGGATTCAATTTTCCATGAGAAGGATTGTATATAAAATTACACTTTCAGATTCTTAAGACCCTCACTCACATACACTTCAAGGGAAAAAACTTAACCTACCATTGAAAAGATGTCACAGAAATAGTCTGAATATTATTTAAAATTTTAAGCAAAACTTTTGGATCCAAGAGCATTCCACATGGTATCTCCATTGTCACCATTAATCTGTACACGGTGCCAATCTGTATGAAACCAACTGTGGAAAATACCACATTGTACCATTCTGAGCAGCTTCCTACATTCTTTACATTTAGAAGTACACTGGAATGACAGAGGGATTGAAACAGATTTAGGTTTTGCAAAAAGGAAACCACTAAATATTTTACTTTCTTATCCCAAAACTGTAACAAGCAAAAGATTTAAAAGAAAAATAATTCCATGGATTTTATCTATGTGTGTGTTTAATGTAAAATAAGATACATGGTATATGCTCTTTATCTCCATTAACATACTTACATATTCCTCAAAAAAACCCAAAAAAAACAAGAACAAAGCTTTTTATTTTTAGGAGGTTTGATTATTCACTTCACTCTTCAATGATGCAGGAATAAATTGATCAATGACATTGCTCAGTATCACAAAGTACTGGGTTGTACTTGCCTGATTCAGTGTTCAGTCAAGTAAGTAGAAATCAAAGAATGTTGTTAAGATGTTAATCAGACCTTTGCCCTTCACGTTCAATACCCCAACTTTGTTCTGTAAATTCCTGGAAAATCTGAAGTTTTCGTTTTAGGGAAAAAACCTGAAACTTCCAGGCTGATTACAGATTACACTATTTTTTAAAATTGTATTCAATTACATAGCCAAAATATGGAGTAAAAAATATTTGGCCTGTGGAACTGGAAAAGCTTCAGCAGAGTGAAAAATTCAGTCTCCTTCATCTGTAGTTTGGTTCACAGAATCACAGAATGAACTAGGTTGGAAAAGATCTTTGAGATCGAGTCCAACCTATGACCTAACACCTCCTCATCAAAAACCACAGCACTGAGTGCCACGTCCAGTCTTTTTTAAACACGTCCAGGGACGGTGACTCCACCACCTCCCTGGGCAGACAGTTCCAGTGCCCAGTCACTCTTTCAGTGAAGAATTTTTTCTTGATCTCTAACCTAAACTTCCCCTGGCACAGCTTAAGGCTCTGTCCTCTCATTCTGTCAGTGGTTGCCTGCGAGAAGAGACCAAGCCCCGCCTGCCTACAACCATCTTTCAGGGAGGTGTAGAGCAGGGGGCCCTCCAGAATAAAAGACTGCTATTTCTAGGGCCAAATGAGATTCTGGAGGCCCGGGTGCTGCCCTTTGGCCACGAGAAGCCCCTGCAGCTGCAGCCTGGGGCAGAGTGTGGGAAGGCTCCCAGCAGGAGAGGCCCCGGGGCTGCTGGTGGACAGCGGCTGAAGCAGAGCCAGCTGTGCCCAGGTGGGCAGGAAGGCCAATGGCCCCTGGCCCGTGTCAGCAGCCAGGTGGGGGCCGGGCTCTGCTCCCAGGGAACAAGGGACAGGACAAGAGGAAATTTAAATTGCCTATTAGGAAAAAATTCTTCACAGAAAGGGTGGTCAGGCCGCAGGCTGGAGTCACCGTCCCTGGAGGGATTTAGAAGAGGTGCAGATGTGGCGCTTGGGGACGTGGATTAGTGGTGGTCTTGGCGGTACTTGGACTTGATCTCAAAGGTTTTTTCCAACCTAAACGATTCAGTGATTCTACAAAAGGGAAAAAATAAACATTATTGGAGTATTCAATGAGCTACAAGGGAAAAGTGTGGTTTTGTTTATACCTCTCAATAAATAACAGAAAATTTCCGGTAATAAGCTTTGTTATTTCAACACACACACATTGTGTCTTTTTGCTACTACCTTTGCCATGAGAAGGAGGTATCAGAATTATCATTCTTGATATTTCTGACCTTTTCAATACTCAGTTAAGTTTAGATTCACTGTCAGTTCCACCTCTTCTTCACAGGTTACTAAGGCTGTAACCAAAGAAAAATGCGAATTGCCAGCAAGTCAAATTACAGAACATTAATAAGGTCAAAGCAGTACAGTTTATTATCATCTTTCACAGAATACATGAAACATTAACGCTGTGTTACTTCATTTTCATGACAATAATTGTTAAGAGACCTTCCCGTGCAACTAATTCTCATTACAACTTTAAAATTACATTGTGATTTGTAATCCTGTAGTCCTCTTAGAATTTGTCTCTCTCTAAATATCTTATTTCAAACTGCACAGAGCTGCATGTGAAATATTTCCAAGTAACATGTTTTATTTGCACTTCAGAGTTTCACTGAAACTAATGGAGAGTAGACTGAGGCACAATAGCAGGAAGACTGTAAGACAGGATGCCATTTCACATGCAAAGGCATGAAAACAACGCATGAACCCCACGGCAGAGCAAGAGACTGAGCTAAAGACCTCCTCCCAACCTCCTCAATCGGAATTATTCTCTATTATTCTGAAGATCAAAACACAAGCAACGTCTGCGAGCACCTGCTTAAGGTAGAGTGTATTTTATAGAGAATGGTAATGGTTGGAGCAACCTGCTCTAGTGGGAGGTGTGGAATTGGATGATCCTTAATGCCCCTTCCAACCCAAACCACTCTGTGCCTCTGTGAATCTGTGATTTCAGCATTACAGCAACGGGACACAAGGTTTTCTCTCCCAGACCACAGTGCAATATAGACTGTCCAGCCCAAACTATACATTTCTCGTAAGTTAATATATTCTTCCAAAAGCTAACTGGCTTTGGGATTACCTAGCTTGACCTGTGAGATAGCAAGGGATGGATTTTCAGCTCAGTGCTGGGAAATCACATATATTATTATATATTAACAAGTTGCATACCAACTCCCCATGCAGTAGGGTGAACATCAACCTCAATCTGCTCAGCAAATATTCACAGAAGCTTCTAAATTATACATTATATATGGAATATTTTCCTCTGAACAATAAAAATATCCTTGCTTTTTATTCAGAGCACCAGGATTTGAAAGCAAAAGTAAATAAATATAATTGAAAGTTATGTATTTCCTGTATACGGAAGTAAATAGACAATGCTGAAAAATTGGTATAGATTCCATTTATGACCCATTTATGAAATACATAACATGTTTCTCATTTTGATGTTAGGAAAACCCTCCTTTTCTTTGGTTGTTTTTCTTGTTTATTCATTCTAACTTTCCAGATTTAGCAAGGTTTATTTCGAGTTCAGGTGGACTGTACAATTTAGAGGCTTCGGTTAAATGGGGACTTGAGTAACTCCATATTCATGGGATCTTTCATGTGTCTCTTGTTCACAACACCTGGCTTCTGAGCAGGCCTTGAAACAACATTGTTTTTAGGGAATGCTGCCCAGCTCCACCCAGAATCCCCATCTGCTGAGATGGAAGCAGGAAAAGGCAGAACAGTAAAATAAATGGGGAAAAAAGGAGAACAGTCCTATTCTATTTTTAGATAGCTAAACTTCTCTCAATGGACTACACTGACATTACATAGTTTGGGCTGGAACCCAGAAAGCTATCATCTCTTATCTGCATGGCAGTAAAATCCCAATCACCAGAACTTAGGTGGCCGTACCCTCTTCTCCAGTTGCTCAGAGCAGTAATTTTGGATTAAGCCCTTTCTAGAATCACAGTGACACAGCTGATATCTATTCTGCTGGACACGTTCTTACTTTCAGCTACACATTCCCTTTCCCACTTCTCCCCAGTCTTGGCAAATACCCAGTTATCAGCCTTGCCACTTGCAGGTGACTACTGCAAGCCCAGACACAGCTACAGGCTCCTTAAAAGACTCCCAGCTTTTTGCTTGGCCTCCCACCCTGTCAGAGACCCACATTCCTCCCACCTGTACAACACCTTTGTAAGATGCATCAGTAAAATGATCTTACAGTTCTGTTGAAGCTGTGTCATTAAAACAATTCAAGTTACAAACTCTGAACTAGTTGAGTGAACCCAAATAAGGACTGGAAAAACAAGCAGCCAGGACATTGTAAAGCATTTGTGCTATTGAAATAGTCAATATATCATACACAACCCAAGGCTCTGCCCACTGGAACAATTCCACATAAATATGGGCTGAGAACTCTCAGCTTCACTGTGGCAATGAAGACCACTGAGTATTAACATGTGGGCTTTAGGGGAAGAGTACATAAACAAGTTCATGAGTGCCTCCTGCACAATAAACAACAGCAGCTCTATCCTGAATTCAGTCACTCAGCTGCCAGTTTTAACAATCAGCTGGAGAGCAGTTGTCAAAGACAACTGATTTTATAAAGGTGCAGTAATAACATTTACAAGATACTTGCAAATCATAAAAACAACTCACAAAGCTTCACTACAGGAGTAATTTTGTAATTAAATTTGGACAAGCTGAGTTACTTTGGGAGTGGTACCCCTGTCTCCAAACCCTGCATGCTAACGTGGGGTCATGGGAGCAGCATGAGCGCAGCCAGCTAAGAAACACTCTCCATTCTGCATAAAATCAATGAACATTCTGAGCAGAACATTTGGAGTGAGAAATTATCTTCCATGACAACTGGTCAAAAGTGTAGCCAGGTCACCATTTTATTATGAACATATAAAATAATTCTTTTAGCACATTATCATTAAACTGCTCACCTGGGAATCATCAAAAGTAATTGTTTTTAGTGTAACTGTGGGATTTTGCTATTTCTGCTCTTAGGTTTAAAGCATGTGATGCAGTAAGAGGACCTGAATCAAAAATCTGTCCAAAATTCTCTCCTTGTATTAATAGATTTTGCATTATATTGACTCACATAAAACTGTATGAATTTGTGTCAGACTGAAGAGTGTTTTCATGGCAGTTCCCCCAGGCCAGTGTGCTAACACCACTGTGTACTCGGTTTGATAGTCATTTGTTGAATGAAGCTTCTATTGGCACAGCATGTAAAAATGTGTTTTCCTTTCCATTTTTAAACATTGTAGTGTCATGCTACTTGATAATTCACAATTACACTAGAGTTTGCAAAGCCTTTTGTTTTCCCCAAATTAAAAAAAAAAAAAAAATCTCTTACTTTTCTAAACTGTAATTCTTAACTTGTGGATTTTTTTGGTTTTCATGATCTGAGTCTGTTGCTTTCCATGAAATCAAACTAACTGGAGCCCTTCTCTAACAAACATGATAAACGGCTGGTTTCTTTTAAATAGAAGCCATGTAAAATAGCATTAAAAGATTAATTTTCTGGTTTTATCCATCTCTATGGTGTGGCTATAACACTCAAAACAGACCTACACCTGAGAAGCACAGTGCAAGATAAAATATTATATGATATATAAAAATTCTAATAGCACAGCAAACCCAAAATTATGCTTTTTCATCCAAATCTTTCTCCTCCCTTAAGAAGCACCTGAGCAGGAAGGGACAATGTGAGAACTAGGAAATGAAAATCTGTGGGTTTGTTGGTTCTCTTTAAATGATAGCCTAAAAATAAAATGAGCCCTTAGAAGATTTAAAGTATTTTTAAAAAGACAAAGTTATTATATTTACAGTTCTGAGTGTTTCCTTTCTTTTGCCCATAAACAAATTAAACTGACTTTTCCCAGCTTGCTTCTATATTTTTCAAGTATTGAAAAGAATAGTTAAATCCTTATAAAAGCATGAACAGCCAGACAGTCTCTAAAACATGAGAGGAACAGATGACCACAAGAAATAAATCAATCCAGCTCTGAAATATGCATTAGGGGTATAAAATTATTACTATTCTGTCATACAATAGGATTAAAATAAAACAAGTTCTGACCGTCATTTCAAAAATAAAATGGGTATTTTCGAGGTAAAATCCTCATTAAAAAAAAAAAATAGAAGCACCACTTATTTCCTATTTCTGCATGAATATTCAGCACAAGCTACAGCCTGTGCCATTCCCTGCTACTGCAGTAATTAAGTATTCAGACCAGTAAACAGCTTGGGTGGAATGATTTTATGACAAATGACCAAAAACATACCAACCATAAAAACCCAGCCCTTCCAAACTCCCTGAAGCCCAGGCAGCTCAATCACTGTGAAATCAGACGGGAACTCCCGCTCGCTCCCCGCGAACCCGGGGACAGCTCCCCTCCGCTGCCTTCCACACGCACAGGGAACAAAGGGGAGCAAGGGAGGCTTCAGGAGCCTCACAGATAAAAGGACAGAGCATTAAAAAAAAAAAAAAAAACCAATATGGAAACCAAGCCTGTGAGTCCGGTGGCTGTTGGATTGATTGGTAGCAGGGAAAAAAAAAAAGCTCAAATAAATGAATAAAGACTAAAATCAATGAATACAGACACCACCCCATATAGAGGGCACACACATGCTAACTGAAAACACCTTTATTTTCTCAAGTTTCCATATCACAGGAGGTACTAGAATGAATATGTGCTCAGTGCAGGAGGTGGTGGGGATCAGCATAAGAAAAACATGTAAAAGTTGAGATAAATGCTTTTGAATTCCTTTGATTTGAAGTTCACCTGATTAAAAGAAGCTTTGCTGCAGCAAGTGCACCGCAGGATGTGACCCATAACCAACCCAGAGCTGTGTCCACCCCGCCGTGCATGTGTACCACACCTTACCCAGAATAGCTCCAGAGCAGGGGAATGTTGAGGCAGGAAGAAGAACAACAAAAAGGAGGGGAGAGAAAGCCAAGGGAGGATTTCTCTGAATATGGAATATTAAATATTAAAGGTGGCACACTGTAACAATTAGAACCTTCAGCAGCCTTCAGTACTGAACTCCTAATTTTGACCAGCTCCCAGGTCTATTTTCCCTGTGCTTTTCACATGGAACCAGCACATTAATTAGGATGAGATCATGCAGCTTCATCCAACAATGCCAGTGTTATCTGAGGGCTGGACAGGATCCAAATTTCATTTCAATATATCACTTGGGCATTATAAATGATAAATCAATATTTCTAATAGTTTTCCATTCTAATGTATTGCCGTGGAAATAAGCCAGCATAGCCTACAAGAAATATGCAGATTAAAAAGGTCAGACTTTGAGCTTAATGAAATGTAATTATTAATTTTGGTCAAAGGAAACTTGGAGGCAATTGGTCACTGAAATCAAGGAAAATTCAGGGGGAATTTGAAAAATTAACAAAATTTTGAAGTTGAACCAAAAACTAACAGGTCAACAAGTCAACTCAGTTGAAAAAAAAGTTCATTACCTTTGAGCAAGGGAAGGGAAATGAACTCCTAAGAATTCAAAAGGCATAACTAAAATATACGTGCTTAAGTACAGCACACCATTGCTGTAATTCCAGAGAACATCACATGTGAACTGTGGCGCTTACACAGCATGGTAATAAATACATCCATTATTTAGCTCTAGGGAATAATTTATATATTTTCCCCACATGCCTACATGCATTTAGCTCAAAGTTCTTGAATGGTGCCTTTGTTTTTGGTTTGGTTTTTTTTGTCTTCAAGATTTTAACAATAAAATGTACCTGACTGACAAGACATAGAATAGGAAGAAAATATTCTGCCTTATTTAAGTGTTCAAATAAAGATAATTAAGCTGAGTGCTGCAACATTCATTTGAGTGTATTTCAGTCATTCTGTCAGCAAAACTAAGAATACAGACCAAAAATTAAAACGATTGAAAAAACGATCAGTAGAATAAAAAAATATAACATTCTATTCTAGAGTGCATTCTCTCACATTCTAAAGACATAGCAGCTTCCAAACACTATCCCAGTATTACTTTTGAATATTTATCAAAAGAATACTCAATTTACAGCAGGAGTTCTTATAATTAATTTGTATTAATTTTTAAGCTTGAAAAGAAAACTGATTGAAATCTCATATAACATGATATGAAAATAGCCAATTCCATTAAAATCAGTGCTGTAAATCTTGCCTAAGCTGGGAGTTAAGTCCCACTGAATTCACTGGAGTTACCTAATATATTCATTTACTAAGCAACCAAAATCAACTGTAGACCTCGTGAGTCTGCTTAAGAAACAAGGTGAGTCCTACAGGAAAGTTCTGTCATCAGACTTCAAAATATTAATAGTTGGTACTGAAATTCAAGACTTACATTTTTGGAACATACGCATCTAACCTGCTTATACTGCAAGACTACAAATCAGTTCTTCACACAGCACATGTGACACGTGTGGAAAATATCTCAGTTTCTAGGAGATATTTAGACTCTGCAGAACAGTAGTGAGGAATTTGGGGTTCCTTTAATGCCGTTTATGAAAAACAATGGTAAGCTAATTAATTAGAAATAACATCAAGCCAAAAGTGAAGTCAAAACCACCAGTGTTATCTTGACTGAACGTCTCCCACCAAGACTAATCTCCATGATTTTGACAGAGTAACAGCCTGATCAACAATGAGCTTAAAATCATTCCTGGTCATGTGTCTCGGGTATGAAAAGATGGGGGGGTTGCCTTTTTTAAAATTTTAAATCTCTGTGGGAAGTTTTTTTGGAATTTTTTTAAAGTGCATTATAATTTCTATGAAGAATAAAAATAATACAGCTGCTTTATGGCTTTCCTTAGAGAACAAAAAAAAAAAAAAAAATCTTAATTTTATCATAGTCTATTGTCATGAAAATTTGAACTTATTTAAAGCAGCGTGTGTGAGTATAAATCCCCAGTTATGAAACACAGCTGCAAAGGTGTAGGCAGATGCAAAAGATCTACTGGTTACAAAGAGAGCAGCTTAGAGAGTGCATTGAGAGGGGACAGAGAGGCAGGGACAGGAGCTGCCACTGCCAAGCGCAGGGATCCTAAGGCCCGGGACAGTTCCAGGTCCCTTTCCGCCCTGCAGCTCCCAGGGGTGCTCGGTGCGGCGGGAGCTGCTCACACCGATGGGACGCTGTTGCCTTGCTTTTCACAGTTCTTCAATGTTTTTAATTCTGTAGTTAGAATTCTCACGCACTTTCTGTAAACATAAGCCATGTTATTCTAACCGGCCTGAGATGTTTTCATTCTTTCTCCTAAGGCGGAGAAGTTTGATGGATTTCTCCTTTGACCTATGTGGTTGAGGGGTGGTAATGTCACCCTCCAATCCATAAGGTTTTCTAAAAGTGTATAAAATAAAGAAGCAGCCCTTCGGGGCTCTAGAGCTCCTTGCTCATTTCTCTCTTTCACCTGACTGGCGTCTGTGTGTTCCTTCGTGTCCGCGTGCGACAGGACGCTGCACAACATCCTTTGTTTGCTCGCTAAGGCTCGCGCCGGTGGGATTTCCCTGCTCACTGCACAGCAGGCCTGTTGGACAGCAATTGCAGGGACAAGGCCCACGCTCCCCTTCTTTGTCCTCGGGAGTGTTTTTTTAGCTCTTGTTCACCTCATGAATTGCATTCATTTAGCACAACTCAAAGCTCAGGGATCAAAACCATTGCCCTTCTTCAAACACCCCAGCACACCAAGCACCCAAGACTCCAAACTCTCAGTTCCTTGTCTCTGATGTTCATGCTCACTAACGAAGCAGGCAATTAGAGACAATCAGCGTTTTCACTCTGTCCTTGCCTCGTGTTGAGGGTGGAGATGTTTGAGAAAGCACTGCAGACATGGGCAGAGCCTGACGGAGACGCACACCTGCACACACTGCTTCTGTCTGCAAACTCGGGTACTGTCAGTCTGTTCCATCACCAACCGATTGCCTTACCCACATTTTCTACCTCCAAATAAGTGAGCAATAACCTTAAGAGATGAAATGTATCCATTCTCCCTCTAAGACCTAGACACTTTTATTTTTATTTTTAGATGCTCTTTGTTTATGCATTTGCATTCCAACTGCCTTCACACTAAATCATAACACTTGCTAAATATGGGGCATCATCTGGGAATGTTTTTGTGATAGTTTACATGTCCATAAAGCAAGTTCTGGTAAAACACATTGTAGCACACAATAAAGATCTTTATGACTACACATTGATGTGGCTACTCCAAGGGAAAGAAAACAATCCTCTTAAGCCTCCTCTCTTTTGAAGACTATCCATTTTAAAAAGACAAAAGCAGAACACAATTTCAAGTTCCAAAAGTTTGAAGGAGGAGGGTGATTTCTGATGAAAGGCTGGTGAGCACATCTGAAGATCCACCTGGTGAGTCTCTCGAAAATCCATGCCTGCCATTCCATTCTTTCCTGCCCATTGGTTTGAATAGTGTATGAATTAGATTAACTGTCCTGATTATTCAAAGAAATTTAGCTTAACGACCTGCAATTACTTTAATGGCTTTGAAATTCAGAAGGTAAGAAGGCACTATGTTTCTTTAAATGAACATTAAATATAAAATGTCTCTGACTGTCATGAAAACCCAATTTTATTGCAATTTAAATTATTCAGAATCAATATCAGACATTAACTATAGTTAGGAAGCTTATGAAGACAGAAGGACCTAAAAGCGACCCTTTTAAATACAGAATAATGACATATTGTTTTGAAAGTAACAAGTTATTTGCTATGTATCACTGTTTCAGAACACTGTTTTTTATCTCTTTTAACACTAAGCTATAAAAAGAAAAATGGACTGAAGTTCATCTTTGACGAGTTTGTGCTTAAGCTCATTTCTCCACTTTGACTATTGAATTTTCAAAGTTCTGATGAGTGTAATTTGTATTCTAGTACCATCATGTGCCTCCAGTCAGAGGTAGTAAAACAGTACTAGCGATTCCGCACACAAAATGTAGCAGGAAACATTTCAGGTCAAGCAAGAATTAAAGAAATCTTGAAAAGATTAGATTAATGAAAAATGCATGATATTGGTGTGTAACAATTCTCAACAGTGATTTAAAAATAGCTTCAGTAGTGTTGCTGCTTAAGGATACATCATTTCTAAAGAGTAAAGAAAAGAGGTAAGGAATGATAAAGCCATAAAATTCATGAAATGTATAACCCAGCCTCCCTGATTCTCCTTGCCAGTGCAGGATAGTTGAAATACAGCATGGCACAGGCAGCCCATGAGATCTCTCACTCTGAATTCCAGGTACCAACAAGCACCAGGAAACCTGGAAAACTTTAAGTTAGAAAACACAAGAGTAACCAAGAGCTCCTCAAAAGACAAACAAAGGGGATTGTTCAAAGGAACGTGCTTAGCACTCAAGTGGAGCACCCCCAGCATGACTTCAGCCACTTAACTGCAGCGTAGAATACCTACAAATAGTGAGCTAAAACCCTTCTGTAAGTCTCCAGAGGTTTTCCTTCTCTTTTGAGGAAACACTGGAAAGAAATACTATATTTATTAGCTATTATATATAAAAGAAACATCGTAAATAATTATATTACATGACATATTACTTTTAAGTTAAAGGCAAATAAAGTCATCACATGCTAGGGTCCTTAACCTTAAAAAACAAAAATAGCAGAGGAGGGTAAATATCACTAAAGTTACATCTCATCCATAAATGCTGTTACGTAGGGACCCACCATGTACCAGGCACAATCTGTTGGGGAACAATAAAATATCTACCTGCAATCTATTTTTAATAGCTGGGAACCATAAGCAATTCCCAGCAACTCCCATCACCAGTAGTGGTTGACTCTGGGAATCAAATCACATTTACATATGCAACTTTAGACACCTGATTTCGATAACTTTCATCTGAGAGTTTTAGCTCTACACAGAGCTATTGTACTCAACAGAGCAGGCACTCACTCAAAATCTATACTTCATTTATTAATTCAAGTCACTCACAAAGTTTCTCCCACATTCTTCCAGCCCACTCCTATTCTAAATTTGTAGGCTAGAATTTATTTCAGACACATTTCCATATGAAATAATTTCTTCCCCCATCAGCACCCTCTAACTCCACAAACGGCATTAAGAAGATACAGTTGGGATTTTTTTTTCCACTAAATAATCATTATAGTGCATAATAATGATAGTAGTAGTAGTAGAAGCAATAAATAAAAACAGCGAAACACAAAGTAATTTTGTGGCAGCAGTTTGTCCTTCAGAGGAAATCAACTGTTGCTGTTTGTGGTGGACCAGGGTCATGAACCATCAGCTGAACACGTTTTAAACACAGAAATTATGGGGTGTGAAGAAAAAGAGTTGGTTTTGGAAATATTTCAGTAGATTCATCCACCAAATAAACAGCAAATATTTCTGTGGGAAACCACCTGTGCTGCCACAGGAGCGCTCTGTGTTCCCAGGGCACGAGGAACACCTCCCAGACACCGGCACCAATTGCACTGAGGGCACTGAACACAGCTCCACTGCTCAGCACACCACAGCCAGGGCTTCACAAAGCTCCCATCCAGCTTACGAGCACGTGGGCCTAAATAGAAGTTATTAATGATAATGAATAATTGAGAATCATTAATAACACCACCACCACAACACACCTTATAAAAATACCCCACTTGAGGAGGATCAAGGTCAAAAGTACTATTGCTGCTCCCTCTGGGATGAACTTCTGGGCCGACTCTGAGTGTGTTATCATTTATGTTTTGTGGGACATTTTTTTCCCCAGAAACTTCTCGAGAATTACAGCAATTATGAGCAGTGAAAACTTTCAAGGAGGTTACTTGGAATCACGACACCGTTTTAATTGCACCTGAAATTTCACGCTAATAACTTTGCCCAACAGCAAAAACAAAACTCCGAAGAATCCACTGACTGCACCAGCTTATCGTCCTCCCCCAACCAATGTCATATGCACTAGATCTGTACTTCTGTTTTCTCCCTCTCAGAGCCAATAATCATTTCCATTTTACCTCCAAGCCAAGTAAGAAAAATAACTCCGAATCAGAAAAACTGCCCAGAAAAATGATGTGCATTCATACAAACCAGATTTTTTTGCCTCCTATTCATTTCTATTTCACTTTAATATACTGAGAAATGCAAACATGCAATTTGGGAGTATTTAAAATCAGCTTGACTCTTCTTTATACATATGTACATGAGTATTAGGGTTAGAAAAGAAAAGGAAACAAGATTATTTTAGCACAGAGGGAAAGTCTGCTCCATTTCATCAGTGGGCTTTGAAAAAAAGAGTGTTTTCAACAAAACTGACAAAAGAACTGAATAAATTACATATGAAATTTTAATATTTAAAACGCCTATCATATTACAGATTATTTTGAATATATTGAAGATCAAAGCTACAAATGACTGATTTTGAAAGTTCTGGTAATTTTCTATTTTGTAAAAAAGACTATCAGGAAAAGGGAGTTAAAAACAATGACAGTGCTAAGAAATTGTGGAGTAACAATACTGGTTTCTAATTTTAAAAAGTGCTCTTTTCAAGAGAAGAGCCTTTCATGGTGAGAGAAGGTTGGGCTTGATTCCAAAGACAAATAAAAGAAATTTACTGCCCCCTCCTGGACTGGTAAAACAAAGTTACATTTTCTCTCAAGTCACAAAATCAGACAGATAATGTTCTTTTGTCAGTTAACACAGAGTCCATCCATACAGACAACTGGAGAACAGGTGATGACTTTGGGTGACTCCTGGAAGTTAAAAGCTGTAAGTTCAACACAGGAGTCAAAGAACTTCTGGATTATTTGCTCAGAATCATCCTTAACTGTACCTGTCCTATGTCAAAATGGTGCAGCAGAACACCAGGTAGTGCCATAAACACAAGAAAAATACAACGTCATGCTCAAGGGGAAAAGCTTTTTGTCCTAAAGAGCAAAAATATTTCTTTATTTATGCAAGTTAAGCTGGTGTTGCTTTTGTTTTGTGTTTGGGTTGTTTTATGTGTTTGGTGTTTTTTGTTTTGTTGGTTTGGGGTTTTGTGCTTGGGTTTTTTTCCCGTTTGGGCTGCGGTGCTGATTTTTGCCCTGCAGGGTGGTAGTGGTATGGCATCTATGCCTATGATCCATTACTATTCAAGGTTTTAAGAAAACACTGGTTTTCTTAACGACAGAAATATAAAATGCCAGCTGATCCTGCCAACAGAAACTGTGTATTACTTCACCTTAACAATTCTATGAAAAAGTAGCCCATGCTAAATTTAACTTGCAATAAAAACCAACACATAAATTGGGAGGAAATGAGCTACGTGAGCTTTTAAAAATACTCATCAAAGGATTTTATACGTAAAAAGAAAACAATTAATATGACTATATTTATAAACTAATTTTAGACTGTAACTTCATAAAAAACAACATTTCTTGGCACAACCTAGAGTAAGCATTGAGAGGTCTCTATGAAGCGACAGCCAGAAAGGAGAAGCAGTTCCGAAGGACAATGTCCATGAATTCCAGTTCAGGTGGGTGAGGGGAAGGGCCCAGAATGCCAAACACAGCCAGGGCTCCTCTCCAAACAGGAGACGCTCAGCCCAAGGCAGTGCCAGGGCAGCATCAGCTCCCAGAGCTAGGACTGGTGGCACAAAGCTGGGCCTTGCCAAGCTGGTACCTGACCTTGTCAGGGCACTTCTGCCAGGGTGAAACATGCCTCAGTAAACTCCCAAACTTGGCACAGACATCCTTTCCGTCAACATCAAATCTGCCTATTTTCTGCAGTCTGCTTGATATTTACTGCCACAGATTCTAGGTAACGCGAAGGAATTTTGCTTTTCTCTTCGGTTTGGGACCCTTTCTGCCTTTCCTGGAGCACCAGAAGGTGATAGAGTTGATGATTGTGTCCAAAATGCTGCTGGATTTTGTTCATCACATCCTTTAGGAATAGTATTACAGCTGAAGAAGCAGCAGCTACCGATCACAGCTCAGAGTTTTGCCTTTTGGCATGGAAATTATCTTTATGCTGCTTTATGCTGGCAGAGGAAGCTCTGAAGTGTTTGCCCTCTATCTGTGCTTTTCCAAACTCTGAAATGAGAGATCATTTGAAGGCATGAGAACGTGCAGCACTGGATCACAGTAACCAGTTGCTTCTCCCACACTGCAGAGCAACCAGCAGATTCCTCCTGCTCATTCTGGGCTCAGTGAAGCCACTCTCCCTTCACAAATGGACTGCAAAGACCATAATCTCTTTCTGAGAGAAAAAAATTGTTCATTGTGGTTTGGAAATAACCTACTGTGTGTGCTCAGGCCTCCCACAGATTTTAGGATGCTCTGAGGTTTCCTTGCTGATGAATATGGTAAAGCAAAACACCCATCTGGACACACAAAAACAGCACAAATGGAACCCTGGCCCAATCATTCACTCTGTATTGATGACTATGGCTTTTAATCTAGTTTGCTCATGAAACTCATTTAATTGTAGACTATCCAAACATAGTTCTAAAATAATAAAAATTTTATTAATCTGAGAAAAAAAATTCATAAAAACATTTATAAGCCTCTAAAATTATCACCATAGAAACTCCTCTGGGCTCCAAAAGGGAAAGCATTTTACAATTATATGCTTTGATATAATACTCACTGTATTATTAAGTTTAATCAACTGTTAATATGAAATTAGGAGGTCTTATAAGTACCTCATAGAACAGTCTTTACTGATAATATACTGGGAGGTGCATGTAGTCCTCAAAAAAATTCTCCTCATTCCTCAGACTTTCACCCATATAATATAAAATATGATTTCAGAGGTGCTATGCAGATCTGCTTCAGCTCTAGCAAGAATATTTAGTAAGAATATTGAAAATAATACAAGCTTGAAAGCAATACAATCTTTAAAAGGGGGTTTAACAAGCAGAAACCTGGCTGATATCAGAATCTGACATAAAATTAAAAAAAAAAAATCGTAATTGGTGTAGATTTCAAAATAAAGAGCTGGGGGAATTTGTCATACAAATCAGCAGCCCTGGTGGTTCTTGCAGAGCCCATGCAAACAGCAGCCTTCTATGTTCATATTTTGCCTTTAAATATCCCCCTTCTCCAAATGCTTGTGGAAAGACTTCACAGGGGTGAGGTATTTGCCACCAGGTTCCAGGGGGGTTAGAGGGAAGGAGGTATTTGGGGCACAAACACATACACAGAGAGGAACTTCAAATCTCTTTTGATTCTTCCTTCATCTAGATGCCTGCTTCCAGTGTGGTCACATGCTTGTTGAAATCATCCATAAAAAGTAAACCTGACAATTTGGGAAGCTAATTCCCCTTCATTTGAAATAAATCTTACATTGCAGATAGCATTAAATGGATTTGTCCATGCAGTGGCATGCTTTAGCTGAGTAACTGCTGCTAGAAAATCCTACCAACATTAATGCCATTTTTGTGCATAATGAAGAGTGGAAATGTGATCTGCTATTTCAAATCCAGTTTGGGATGACGGACACTGATTTGCCCTCATCAAGATGATAAGAGTTATGTGGTGTTCTGGAGTTCCAGTGATGAGTTTTTTTCCTAAATATTAATGTCCATATTTAAACTTCTTTAATTTAGCCTTGTGTCTCCCCTTTCTAAGCATGTTTTGGGAACACTTTCACTTTCACTTCTGCTTGTTTTATCTTCAGGTGTTGACTGTTTCTACCTGCCATGCTTCTGTGTTATGCTGTGATATTATTTATTTCATACTACAGAGTTAGTTCACATTGTCAGACAGAAAGGAGGTGAATGAATGGAGGAAGAACTGAAACTTGATTATATTTGCATAGGTAATGATGACATCAAACTGATGTATTGTTTATTCTGTGACTGCACACAGATTTTGATCAAGGTTCAGGATAATCCAGAGGTGAATTACAGAAACTGCCAGAGGTTTGCAATGAGGCTTTGGACCAGATATCTCATCTTCCAGTCGCTTATGCTGACTGTCTTTAGGCTGCCTTGCCTTTTAGGCACGGAGACACACAGCTCTCGCATTCCCAGTATCCCCCAGTTACAAACTGGCTCCGTCTGACAGTGATGAGGTGCCAGAGAAAGGTCAGTGCCCAGGCAAAGCCACTGCCCGCCAAGCCAGCCTTCCACGCCTGTGGTACCCAAGCATGGGGGCCAAAATTCTTTTGGCTGCTTAATTAAAGTTTATTCGTACTAGAGGTTGTTTTTTTTTTTTGCTTCAAACCAGTTGCAAGGGATCATCTTTTAGGGCTCAAAACACTCACCAACACCTGGCAGGGTATTTCTGAAAATCTGAACCTGGAATTAAACTGTCCCTCTCCAGACCCAGAGCGATGAGAGATGTTGGGGAAGAGGAGGTCTGTTACATAATATTGGTCAAAAAAACCTTAGCAATTAAAAAAATAAAATTCAAATGTTATAATACTTTCACTAAATTGCTGAAGAGCTTCAGAAAAAGAACCCACACATTACAGTGTACTTGATAAGCCAGAAAAGAAACAAAGGTAAATCTTAAAGGAAACTCCTGAAGAGGACCTTGTGATGGCAAGTAAAGTGGAGTTTTATATCCCTGTTTTAACTGGTGAAGAGGATTGTGTTCAGACTATGACCCTGTCCCTAGGCAACTAAAAGCTGTGCTGTTGTTTATGATGATTAATTTCCTAGACTGTTATGTTTCAAGGTAATAAATTATTTACAACAAACTTCAGTAAAGCTAAATGAGCTCAGACTTGGGAAGACATTTTGAAGGTGTGAAAAGGATTGGGATGAGGGGAACTAAAATAAAATGCCTGGACAAAGAATCCTGTCAGCTTTAGAGGCTGAAAATTGTAAAAGGAAAGGTAATGACTGACTATAAAATATGGATGGGTGAAGTGAAATTTTGAGAATATAGATTTGTTTCAAAGTTTTCAGGGCTGAAGCAAAAGGGAATCTTAAGGTTGTAAAGGTAGGGAAGCATATCTGGTGATGTTACTGTATTGCACTACTCCTAAAATGCAAGAGAAACTAAAACAAGGCACTAAAACTTCCAAACAGGGTTCCATGCACTCCACAGAATGCTCAAACTACACCTTACAGCAAGATTTCTGGGTTCCACTCAAACCCAGCCAGGGAGATGCAGCTCAGATCAGATGCTGAGCCACTATTAGAAATGTAAACAAACAATTAGGAAAGCTCCTCTTCAATAACGTTGGGCAGAACATCCAAACCCAAATGCAGCTTAATGGATAAATAAATCTCCCTGTTTTCTATGCACTAAGACATTTCTGTCAGCCAAAGCAGTAAGGCCCCATGCCATGGGGAGCCAAGAAACATTTATCCAGAGCAGATTTTTTTTTTTCTACTCAGTGCTCTTACAGCCTGAAAGGGTCAGAGAACCCATGTGCTGATGCACTCTACCAATAATTTTTTTAACAGATGAGAAAGAAACTTGACATGTGTTTAAGTAATTAAAATAATGTCCAATTAGTGTATCTTTCTCTCATCTCCTTTTCTTTTTTCAAATAGATTCTTTGATGCCTTTTCCCTTCAGGTTAAAGAACTTCCCCTCAGTACTACACAAAGCATACTCGGTAAAAAGAAAATAAAGTATAAACAGAATAGGAAATGGGTTGCCGGGGGAAAGTTAACCTATTTTACTATCTGGATGGATCATGACACCTTCAGTTAATTTTAATAAATCTTACCTATTTGTACTAAGGGATTAAAGTATTATGAATCTCCTCCAATTCCTAACTCAAAGATAAAATACAGGCAAGTTGTAACCAGTAAATCTATTTTTGAAGCAACAGAACCTATGCTGCACAATTTAAAATGTGTCTACTCCCACATTTCCCATTTAAATATTACAGACTTTAAATATTACAGAGCTTCCCATTTAAAATATTACAGACTGAGATCGCATGTCCGGGTTTGTTTCCTTTATGTCTCCCAACAAAGACACACATTAAGCATGATTTAAAGCTTACAACAACCAGTAGATACAAATACTGAGTAATCGCACTTGTACCTGAGGAAATTCAGATTTCTCATCTGTGTGGAGGGAGCAAACAGCAACACACACCTACGTAGCACAGTTCAAAGCTACCTTCTTCAGTACTTGGAGAGTTGCCTCAAATTTCAGCCTTCCTCAGACGCTAAGTGCAACTACACTGATATTTTGAACATGTGTCAGTGGATTTCTACTTGTGTAATTTTTTAAAAACAGGTCCTAAAATTAGTTTCTGGGACCAGTTTAGTGGCTTTCAGTAAGGCCCTTTTCGGATACACTTGTGGTTACATTTATATGACCCAGGCTATACTGTTTTAATCATCCGTGCTTCAGATGCAGGGTGATGAGGGAATTACCATGCACTTGGGGACACGGTGTAATTAGGAAAGTGGCACAGCAGGGGAATAGAAATATTTCAAAATCTTCAGAAATTAACCAGCCACTGTTGCACTGCTGTTTGTTTTAAGTTGCTATGGAAGCACCCAAGCGAAAAGCATGAACAACGAATCAAAAGAATGCCTGGTATTATAAATAATTAAAATTTCTGCCCTATCATTTCTCAAGGCTCATAAGAAGCAAGGACGTGCAACCAACTGGGTCAGACAAATGAATCCATTCACACAGCTGGTAAAAGAGTCTGCCTGAGCACAGCTAATGTGCTGGGGTAGGAATATTTGAGCAGGTGTAATTATACTAATGATTTATTGAATGTTTGATTAATTGGAAATTAAGTGAATGCACAGTGGCAGAATTGTCATAGCAAATCGTTCAGCTGTTTGGTTAAAAGGTGCTCAATCTCCCTTCAGTAAAGCAATTAAGAACATCCTAAATCATGGAAATGAATTATCTGTGCAGAATTATCTGATTTTGGGTTGGACTTGCACACAAACCAAAACCTATGAACAAACTACCCTAACAAGAAGTGCATTCCTGAACTTAAAACACAAACACCTTACACTGCTCATTAAAACAGGGGCCCTCCTGACTTCCTGACGAGCAGTGTGGGAAAGGAAGATGTGCAGAGTCCAGAAAGCCTAGAAACCAGGAAGAGGCTCACATTGCAAATGATTAATCAATTAATTATTAGCAAAGCTATGTCCCAGATAAATCTTTGGTTTATGTTTTTAATAAATTGTTTTAGAGTAACTTAACAAAGAACCCCCACTGCTGCCTTATAAAAATCTTTCCAGCACTGGTTTAAGAATGTGCCAAAATAGAGTTCCAATGTTTCTTTTCCGTTCTGAGTTCACTGATTACAAGTCCACTCCAGTTCAAAATTACTTGAGTGCTACAGCTACAGGCTTAGCTGGGGATATTGAAACTCCCTTGCTCTCTGACAAATTTGGACCAAACATTACCATTTGGATGCAGAATGTCTTGCAGTAGCTTTTTGATAGTGTGGTTAATAGGAAAAAAAGCCAAGTCCCTTCAAAACTGGGATATTATCAAAAGATTAAAATTATATAATGCAAAGCCAGAATCAGAACATGCAAATGAGTAGTCAGCCTGCAGCAGGTAATTATCAGATAATAGGTTTACTATTCTTATCCTTTCAAGTATTTGGTAAGGCAGTTCAGAAAATTTTAGAAGAGAACAGTGAGCCCACAGCTAGCTCTGGGAACAGAAGATTTCTTTAGGAGTTCTATAAAAAATAAACATTGCCTTTACTATTAATCTTCATCAGTTTAAGGGAGCCTGTTGGGGCATGGATCAGGAGACCAGAGCCACACTGCAAACCCAAGCTAAAATCTGGGCCAATAATTTGTTTTGCACTCGTGTGGCAGGAATGCGTTTGTGTGAGTGGGACAGTGGTGTCAACTTTGAAAAGGCACATTCCCAAGGGGCTCCTCTCTCTGAATGCTTCTGCTTAGGCTCAGGCACATTCACCTGTAACAGCTAAACCACACTTACCTAAAACAATCTCTTTCCTATAGAAAACTGGATTTTGCTTACAAACTAGTCTATATATAGAAAAAAATCTTCATTCATACAAAGCAAACAGCTCTGCTTAATTCACAGCCAGCAGTTAAGAGGACCTGGCAGCCACAGAAGATTTGAAGATTTTCATGTCTAATCACAGTGGCTGTTTTCCCACAAGGCACTAACTGTGTCATGATGCAAACCATATCAAGGCTTTAGCTTAAGCAGAGAAGATCAAAACTGAAAAAAGAAATAATCTGTGTTTTCTCCATCCATCTTCTAAACAGGACTCTAACTACTAATTTTTTTCTCCTTCTGGGAGGAAAAGGGTGGTAGCCCTGTGAGCTTGCTGAAAGTTGTCAAAGCCATAGAACTAAAGAGAGATCAAGAGAGCTGTATCCTACTCCTTGTATGCTCATTCCCAACCTGAAGAGCTCCTTCAGCAACACTTGAAAACACTTCATGCTATAACTACAGTAAAACGGAAGCCACTTGACCGAGACAAGTGTGGAGCAAGTCTATCATCACACAGCTCCTCCTCTCCCACTTTGTGGCAGAATCCTCTGATCCCGATTAACAGAAAAGCTTAATTAAAATAAAATTAGCGCTCTTTGCTTTCCCTGCTGTCCTCCCTGCTGTGAAAATCTACTGGTACACCGACTTGTAATTACCAAATTGACTAATTTAAAAATGTGTTCTTTGAATTTCCATTTATCATATTTTGTTCTCCAGTCAGTCTGGCTCTTTGCCAGTTCAACAAAAAGAACCACCACCCTTCCATCGACATGAAAAATGCCAATATCAAGATCACTGCTAAGCTCCACATTGTCTATCAACCAGCTGAAATGTTACTCAACATTTTACATAACCCTAAAACTATCAAACCACGTGCATAATTGATACTAACATGCCAAAACAAGGAAGAGCACATGCACCCAGAAATCCATTCACAGAGAAATCTCCCCAAGTTAGAAACAATAAATATTGTAGGTTATTTCCAACAATTATCAGCTCATGTCTTGTGCTGTTGTATATGGCAGGACTTGATCTCCTTTCCTGGAGAGAAACAAGAGGGATGTTACCTTACTGCTACAGAGACAGCAAAGCTTGAGAAAATAAATTTGAGTGACTCTGAAACCACTTTACTCATCTAGCAGCTGGGAGAAAGCCTTTGCCACATAGAAACTCTCCATCCGACACCTTCCTTCACCAATAATAGGACAAGATGTTTCTACCCTGACAAGAAAGAAAAATAGTTGATGGACCATATGTAAGACACAGAAAATGTGGTCTGACAAGATTTAAAAGAAATAAATACCAGTAATTCAGGTGATTTCCCAGATGTATATTATATATGGAAAGCTGCCGAGGAAATAAGAAGGTTCAAATCTTTTTTTATAAACTTGTATGAATAATTCCACTCCTGTGTGGATAATGACACAGATTTGAATAGGTGTTACTACTGAAATCACCTTGCATACAGTAATTACACACCACAAACTGGTTTTTAATGTGGGATCAAAAGAGGTTCTCCTTTGATAAAATCATACTGAAACATTAAAAATTTGTATCAACCAGCTAAAAGAAGGAACAGATAATGGGTCATCTTAGAAAATAAGAGAACATCAGTTCGTTCAGTATTTAATGAAATTCTTAGGTTTCTCAGTAGTATAGAGGTAAGAGTTCTATATAAATTGAGCAACAAAAAATGTACCGGATATTTAGGATTGAACATAATTTTGAAAAATCTACCACTGCAATAAAGAGAGGTTGCCGTTTGCTAGAAGGAAGGAAGAAAGTGCTGATTTCTAGCTTTCAACTGAAGTTTGATATCTTTTGCTTTAAAACACTGCACATTCTTTAACTTAGATCTCTTCCTGAAAGCTAACTGCAGATCTCTGAATTTACTTCTAAAACCTGTATATACACTCCTAGAAATACCGCACAGCCCAGCCCAGGAGACCACCAATTCACAAAGAGCTGTTTGGTCCCTCGGGAGCCTTTCCACTGCTTCCACTGTCTTAACAAGTTCTGAGGAACAGATGCCCAGCTTATTTATTTTTACCAATAGCGACTGGCCAAGCCACAGTGGCTGAAAAACCTGAACTCGGCTGTAGACGGAGCTGTGGGTACCCATTTCCACTTTAATCTCCACTTACTGGCACAAATTTAACCAGTATCTGAGAGTCATAAAAGACTCCTTTTCCTTCCTAAATAAATCTTGTCATTCCAAGATTTAAATACATGAACACACCCCTCCATAAATGTACTCCACAGGAGATGATGACATTTCTGTCACGAACTCCTCCCTACTGAGAGCAAACACCAGTGAGCCATTTCTCCTCAGGATTACTGACACACATCTGCCCTGGCCTTCCCCGCCAAGGGCCCTTTCTCAGAGCGAGGCATTCTCCAGCTCCAACCAGCTCAAGGCAAACACTCAGGGCCTTCTCAGAAAGGCTCAGGCTGGCAGCAGGCACAGGACAGATATGCCTGCTAGATGCTCAGACTGCACAAGTGAAAATGGCGCAGGATCTGTGCCCTGTCCTGCAGCGCCGTTCGTGCCGATCCTGCGGACAGTCCACGTGGAGCTGGGCTTCATGGCCAGCACTGCTCCCTCAGCCAGCCAGCCTGCATTCATCTCCTGCCCTGTGAACAAGGGGACACAGGCACCCCTCCTGGCTACCCAACATTTTCACGAGAAATTTTCATTTCCTCATTAGGGACATACTTCCCAACATAAGTAGTTTGGATCTTAAAACAGAAAACAATGCATCTCCCGAACTATTAATTGTCCTGTTTGGGGATCTTGCACACTTTATTTTTCATTTGTTCTTATTTCATTAACACGAGCTGTGTCTCGGCACAACTGTGCCCGCACAGAGTGCACGTCGGACATGGTAAAAACAAACAAAAAATCTCACTTTAAGATATTACACACACACATGTTGTTTATACAACACATTAAATAATGAAACCGTGGCAGAGAACAAACAGCGTAACTCATGCAAACCCTCTGGTTTTTGATATGTGGTACAGACAGCTACAAATCTGCTGGAAATAGTGGGGCTTCCAGTTCCAGCTTAAGCCACGTGCCTGGGAGACTTGAAGAAAATGAGGAATCAGCGATGGAATGTAGCACACAGTTGCTGAGATATTACTGCTCCCAGCGTCCTGGTGCTGCCTGCTGGAGTGCTGAGGGCCTGCTGTTCGCCACCAGGCACCAAGGTTTCATTAACCAGCCCCCAGGATTTATTCCTGACGACGTTTTTGACATTTACACAACATTTTTCATTTTTCATTACTCCAAGGGAAAACAAGCGGGAGAAAAGAATAAAGGATCTCTTGTTTCCAGACCATCATTTAAAACGACTGAGCTGGCTTTATGGAAGTGTTTTTATGCAGTAATTTTTGACTTAGTATAGAATTATGATCAGCAAATACCTAAATGCATTTGCAGACTTTGTAGTTTATAAAGGAAGTCATTAGAAAACAACACTTTACATATTTTATGTTTTATTAACAGACAACAAAAAACTGAAAACACTCTTATCCCCACTTACCTCCATCTCAGTCCTTATTTCCAGCATCTAGAGGGGCAAAATCTTTGCCAGTGTAAATATATTTATTCCTACACATGTGCATTAACCTCAGTTGACAGTGTAATATGAAAACTGCACATAGTAAGCATCAAAATAAACTTGTGCAGATGTTTTCATTTGTTCCCAGAAATGAATCAGTTTCCCCATTAAACAAATTCAAATTTTTTAAAGAAACTTTTTTCCCTAGGTTTTCTCTTAATAGTAAGTGATTCTTTCTATATTGAATTGGCTGGAAAAATTACAGTTAAACCATATCAACTTGCTGCTTTATAAGGGGAAAACTGATTGTGAAAATATTGTTTTCTTTCTTCCATGCACTTAAATCTTTTGCATGTTTTATCTGGAACTATGCATGTCTCATCAATTTAGCAAAGAGAGTGAAAACTCCCATATAGGAAAACTTCAGAGCAAACCAGCTAAACTTCCTTTTTTTTTTTTCTTGCTTCAATGCACAGGAATCAGATAACAAAAAATCTGCATACTGATAATAAATACATTTATTTCCTCAGCCAGCTTCTGTAACCATCATATTCCCCACACCAAAACAGGTAATTTTGCAGAGAACATTGAAGGTCAGCAGTTCTAAACCCTTTTCTGTTTGAAAACCCGAAAGTATTTCAGAGGACGGTTTTTCCGGGGACACGCGGCCCTCTGCCCATCCCCAGAACGCCCTGACAAAAGGAGAACCCTTCATTAGAGACCATTATAGAACCATTATTATAGACAACAATGCAGCCACACAGAAACTGAAAGCCAGTTAAGACTGTTTCACACAAAATCAGAATACTAGAATGATTTCAGAGCTCAAAGCTCCTGGAAATGTCCCTCACATTGCCTCCTCTGTGTTTGCAAAAGATGAGCTGCACACCTCTTGTACAGAGGAAATTTTGAGATCAGAACACTCAGAGAGGCATTGGGCATGTTGAATAAAACTCATGGCAGAGGCTCATCATTAGTCTCTTTCTCCTCCTGCTTCCACCTGAAGCTAAGGCAGCATTTTATGTCTAGAATAATGTGCTCGGGCAAACATTAAAAAATAATGTATTCTTCATTAAAAAATTCAACATATTCTATAGAACACTGAAGGTGTTTGACTTTTCTCTTATGAGAAAAGCAATTATACTAAAAATGAGATTCCACTTTACAGCACCTTAAAAACAAAAACTACAAAAAGAATAGTTTTCTAAAATCACTTGTACCTTCAATGTGTAAAAAAAAACCCAGCACAGTGTTATAATTGCTCCAGAGATTATTTCCAACATCCAGATAAACCACAGCACCCTAAAGATGGCCACAGAGGCCCTAGTACGTGGTTAAAGGATTGTATTGATATCATCACAGAAACAATAGGGCACTTTTTCCCCTTTTACCCCTTCTGCATTTATTACTGCTTGCATTGTGTTTTCAGCATTTTCACCATCACTAGATAAAAATGGAAATTCCTTTTTACCATTTTTCTGCTATTCAGTATGCCAGAGTTAAGACTGAGATAACAAGAAATTTCAAAGAGCAGAGTATTAAAGCAGTAATCTAAAAAACTGCATATGTCCGAATTACGGAGAATTTTTAGAGCGGCTGCACATTTCCATAAATACACATATATGTCTAAATAAAATGAAATTGTTAAAGGACAGCTATACAGAATTTTTTAACTACATGACCTCAGAATATCAGTTGCTTTTTCATGTTCATACTGAAGAGAACCTGGAACATCTAATTAAATGTCAGGATTGATTTCACATTTTAAAGTTTGAATTTAGTGGATCTGCTTTACAAAAAATTCCTATAATAAAACAATAACTAAAAAAAGAAAGCAACAAGAGACAAATGAAATACTGTTTTGTCAAAGAAGTTATGAGTTGCTCAAAAGGATGGTATATTAACCATTTTAGTAAGACTGATTTACCAGCAAGGGATTCTGATGAAGACAACTGATATAATCTGTATAATTAATCTGTGTCAACTCAAAGAGATTCTTATCTCCTACAAGAAATTGGTAAAGATAAGAAGAATTGATTTCCTGCCCCTCCCATCTCTCAGATGAAGCCCTCTCTGAAGAACAGCGTTATTGGTTCATTATTTGCTGCAGAGAAACACCTCACCAATATATTTACCAATGCACAAGGCTGAACCAGTAGCTTCACATTATCCTCACACACAGAAAACAGGAAACTTGAATTAGTGAGCAGTGACAGAAGGTTTTGTTTGAATGCAGGGAAGTGCCTAAACTGAGAATTGCACACATCTCACATCAGCAATATCATCGTTTGTCTTCCTCAAATAAAAAAAACCCCACATCACAGGGATCATTCTAAAGGAGACTTGAATGTGCCTGAAAAATTAAGACAGTTCAAAATAACCATTTTTCTGTCCCTATATGATGGGCTGTTTCTGGAATAATAAATAAATAAACAAAATTCTTCTGTGACCCAATAAACAGTTCCACTTGTCCTGAGGCTTCACAAAAACAAATTGTACTTGGAGGTTACACAGGAAGAGCAACAGGACAAGTCATACACAAAAATCCACACAGAAAATTCAGAGCATTGGAAAATCATGGAATCCCAGAATGGTTTGGGTTGGAAGGGACCTTAAAGCCCATCCAGTCCCACCCCTGCCATGGGCAGGGACACCTCCCACTGTCCCAGGCTGCTCCAAGCCCCGTCCAGCCTGGCCTTGGGCACTGCCAGGGATCCAGGGGCAGCCACAGCTGCTCTGAGCACCCTGTGCCAGGGAAGCTGGTAGGAGACTAAAAAAACTTTTCCTAAATAGAACAGAAAAAGAATTCTTCCTCAAACAGCCAAATTCTCCATCCAGTTCACTAAGCAGGTAATTAATTCCCTTCAGGCAATATCCAGTCATCCACTGTACAGTCATTTCAGTATTTTCAAAAGGAATTAAACTGTCTTAATTACTAAAAAAAAAAAAAAGTTGTGGGATCTTTTAGGAACCTCTTTTCACTGACTAGCACTTAGCATGAAATATTAAGTCAGAAGATGAACCCTAGTAAGATACAGTTTCTTTCTTTTTCTACAAGATAAACTCCCTGATGTAACATTGAATCTCTGTCAGGTTGTTTATATTTTTTAATTTCCCACTTCATGACAGGTAAATATTTAATACCACTGGATGACTTATTCATGGTGAAAGATCTTTCAGGAGTCTCAAGGACTCGCTATACTAATAGAAATGCAATTAAGAATAATTTAGTTAAAAGCTGTAAGTGGTAACTCCACAGTGCACACCTCCACTCCCAGCTGTACAGGCCCAGCTCAGGGACATATTCAACATACAACACCCAGACACCAAAACTTCTTATGCACTGCATCCATATTGAAATGTCATTGGCCGTTGATTTCAACCTCATTACACCTTAAACAGTTTATTGAATAATTAGAAAATACCATGAACATGCATCTTGCTCCTTCAAAGAGCACTGTTACAAAAGGGATGATACATACTACATCTACCCTAACTTGTTAACAGATTCTTGAGTACAAATAAAAATAAAAACCAGCCTGATGAGACAAAAGCAACAGGTAGAAACTATGAATAAACAAGAGTATGTACCGAAGACTATACATTACCTACTGAGAAAATAAAGATTAGAAAAACCCAGTAAAAGGAAAATGAAACAAACAACAAAACAAACAAACAAACAAAACCCCCAACCCAACAACCAAGGCAAACTTCATTACAGACTTTGCAAATTCTGAGCTTTGTTGCCCAAGTTTATAGATTTCCAAGGCCAGAGCCACAGGTCCATTTGGGTTAATCAGACCTCTACACAGGCAGACATAAAAGCGACTCCAGTTAGCTTGAAACATACCCATGGGCTACTGTTAGCACACAATTAGCTGAACCACATCAACTCACAGCTTCCAATTTCTGCAAGAACTTATTTTTCAGTTGTGTCCAGAATGCAGCTGGATGTCATTAATGCGTCTAACAACTAGAATTCCCCTTGCCACAGACTATAAATGGCTGTAATTAATTATAACACCAGGCTTGAAAATTCTGATAAAAAGTTTAATGCCAGCAACGGCAACTGAACTGAAGATTTCAAATGCGCTCGCGTGGCACATGAAATTGTATCAGCAAGCGTAGGAGATCAAACACTCTGTGAAACAATGCACATTATCGTACCAGCAGCTCATCAGCAGTGGCACAAAGGTTATAGGGAGTAACACAGGTCAGGCAAGTTCTGATTTATTACTAAAAACCGCTTTATTATTATACCTACAGAAAAAAAAAAAAAAAAACCAGCTTTCCCTACACCCAGCCACAGCACTTAGGCCCCCACCTGCTATCAAGCTTGCTAGTCAAAAAGCCCCACTCAAGTCCCCAGGATGCTGTAAATAAATGCCTGGCTAAGTAGCCAGGTCCTGTGCTGTGCCCTGCAGGCCACGCGAGTCAGGCTTTAATCGACTGGCTGGAAAAGGCAAGTTAATAGTTGTGGGTCTCTGGTTTATCCCCAGGAGTTTCACATTGCAGTTCCATGGTAAGAGAATCCGCTGCTAATTTCACCCTCCCTTATATAAATGTCAAGCATGGTGTATTAGCCCAGCCCTCAGGGACTCATGTGCAAATGTTTTTTGTGAACAATATTGTAACAGCAGCCTTGTTATGAAAGCCCAAGTTGTTTGGCAATCCCACACACAGCAGTAAGTAAAAATAAATAAATAAACAAACCCCACTATTACAGGTAATAAAACTGCTCAGATAAATATGCTTAAGCATAACAATCATATTCCAGAGCAAAGCAAATCTCAGCAAAATCAAAAGCTTCAGAAATGGTGGGGGTTGTGGTAGTTTTCAGTTTAGTAATGTATTCACTTGTGTTTTGAACAAATTAATAGAGTTGCTCGTATGAAAGAATTTCATCATGACTATTACAAAAATAAATAAAATAAACTCTGTTTTCAAAAGCATCATCCCAGAACAATTCAGAGTCTATTTATCACCAAATCCTTCAAGCTGGTTTTGTATTATATCATTCATATTCCTGCTTTGAGAATTGGCTACCCCAGCTTCTCTTTGCTCATTAAGAACAGAAGTAAATAAATAAAAAGGAAATCCTTATCAAGATACATAAATCCAGCAGTAATCCTCTCCCTCTAATAAAATAATCTAATACAAATAATGCCTAAATGACATCACGAGTTCGGGGAGAAAAGGAGGAGGAAGCTGAAAGAGTACAAGAAAAGCACTGAGGCTTCTGTCACAGTCAGGCCACTTGGTCACAAAAAGTGCTCTCATTTTAGGCTGAAGTATAAAAAAATAGTGTTTAGGACTAGTTTCCAGGGGCCAGCATGAAAAGTAAACTGCATTTTGTAATGCCTTAAATTAATTTAATCTCTTCATTGCCTGGTTCTTGTGTGGTTCAGAGAGAAAGAGCAGCCGCTGTCACATACATGGATTGGATGCAACATATAAACATGGAACTACAGCTCCAGCTATTTTAATGGATTACAGAGATGTAGCCATTGGAATGTTTCAGTTTTTACTACGTACAACAAACAACAGTGAAGAAAAGAAGTAGAAGGAGGAAGAGTGTCCTGAATTTTGAATGAATTTTGTTGTGCAAAGCGCTTACAAAAACAGTTTTAGTGGAGTGAGGATTCACCACATTAAATAATACACAGGCAGTAAAAATAATTATTTTGGTGTTGTATCAGACCTAAACCAAGTGCAACAAACATAGAGAAGTGCTGTAGTGACAGTACAGTAACGGAGAGCCCAGACCACGGCTTCTACCGAGGAGGAACAAACCTTAAAATAACACAGAAGTTATTATGAAATGAAGTCGTTGGGGGCGAGGAATAAAACCAACACCTATTCCATTTAAAAAGGAGGCAGGATTTACTGGCAGGTACGTTCTTTAGCCTGCAGTGCCATCGTCTGGCTGTGGAAGCTATATCCTCATGGGGTGGGGAAATGCAGCCAGCTAAACATTTAAATGTTAAAAAAAGAACAAGCCTTAATGCTATGCACATTTGTAAAAATACGTGATAGTCTGAGGGGAGTTGTAGTATTTACATGGAAAAAGCATTAAGTGCATAAATTAAAATATGATTCGCAAGTAAAGACTGACCACGAGAGCAGAACATTCAAATCAACTGACTAAGACTATGGCTGAAAATGCCACGTAATCTAGAATCGTGCTTGCCTTGTCATTTTTTGGTTTTGTTTTTTAATGGAGTTATTAGCTTAAACTTTTCAGTTAAACTATGTAATTTGAAAAAAGTTGCTAAATGGTTTATGATTGGAGACCTTAGAGGCAAATTCACAAAGGGATATTTCTTTAATCAAAAAACTACAACAACAACGTATTTTGAACTACCTATCTTGTAACACTTAAACCACAGATACATAATCGACTCTGTACCTCACTATGCCAGGAAAAAAAAAAGAAAAAAAAGAGCATTTTCTTTCTTATAATGATTGTTACAGCACCTCTCTAGTTTCTGGAATTACAGCTTACCAACTTTAAGGGTAAGCAAACCCAACTTGAGTGATGTTTTAGACAAAGCTCAAATAAAAGTAACAGAGAGACATTTTTGGTAACTAAGGACTGTTAGGATCATCAGTCTGGTCCTAAAATTCAGATATATAGGATAAAAAATCCCCACTACATGATCTATGTGGCCCTGGGAAAACTCACAAGAAGCTTGGGTAGGTTTCAAATACACAGGAAAGTAAGAGGCAAGGTAAGAGCACTTTGTGACATTTACACCAACAACTTTAAATCAGCTTTTTGGGACAGAACTTGGAAAATAAATGCAGCTGGAAAACACAAGCATGTGCTAATTTGTGCTCGGATCAAAACTAGGTGCATGGTGGACATGGACAACTTTTGCACTTGATGAATTGACAAAACAAGCTCTGTTTGCAAGCATCCCAGGGGAAGGGAAATACAGTGTCAAGGCAGATTCAGTAAAGTCCACTAGCTGGAGCAAAATTAAAAATAAAAAAGCAAGTGTCATGTTATATAACTAAAGTATCAAATCAGTGAGGGCTCTGTCACCACATGGAAACAGAAAAACAGGTTTGCACATTTAAATGTCTCCCTAGAACGAGTTGCAGAAAAAGTTAATTTCCACATCACATTATCTGTGATTATATGGAATGACTTCATCCTTTATAATAAAATACATAGGGAAATTACCATGTCAGTGTTGTAGACTAAACCATCAGGCAAGAACACAAGACAGTGGTATGGGTGGCAGAAGACAAGATAGTTTAATACACAAAACTTGGTCACTAAATTAGGGAGAACTTCCTACTTCACAGAACTGAAACAATTAATACATGTTCTTAATTAATAATGTTCATAATCTGACACATAATTTTAAAGAGATTGTTATTTTGATGCAAATGAAGCTGTCCTGAAGAGGTGGAGTGTTCCTTTTCTGCATGCTATTGAATTTTAATGCTCTGACAGATTTGATGCAATACAGATTCCAAAGGTTTTCAATTTACCTTTTGCATTTTTTTTTACTTAGACCGTGTATTAAATATTCAAAATTCATTACATTTTCATAAACAGTGCATCACAGTTCTTCAAAAGTATTTTATAGACTATCACCAATACAGAAGGGCAAAGTTCTTCAGTTGTTCCACCTTTACAAGAAAACTACTCAAACACTGTCATGACAAATTTCACCCCAACGTCAGTTAGAAATAAACCGAGTAAGCATTTTGCGTCTTCAACAGCAGTGAAAAGGCATCAAAGCAGGTATAAACCCAACCTTTTTAGTCTAGAACTGTGTTTTACTGCTTTGGAAAAGAAGGGTGGAGATACTGACTTGCCAACGTCACAAGAGCCAGCCAATATGTCCTTGGCCTGGACGTTACCATCCTTGTCTGGATGTTCCCTCCCACACCTGCAAAGCCTGAATATCTTTGGTTGCTGTGAACCAAAGATATAATGGAATCTGTTTAGGAGAAATACAATAACACAGGCAGATGAGGACAAAGGAGATACAAGCCAGTAGTACGATAAAACAGCATAAAACTTTGGATGCAAAGGCAAAAATGTGCAGGAGGTAGCAGTACCAGCACCCTAACTGTGGTCATCTAAGGCACAAAGAGTGTTTTCCATCCAGCTGGTGTGACAGCACCTCAGTTAGTGCAGTAAGGTTTTACCCCTCCCTGCAAATTTTGTCTAACATTACTCATTAACCAATCACCTGCTCAGCAAAAGGCCACAGCAAACCAAAAATTTTAAGAAGCACATCAAACAAATTTGCTGAAATAGATGTTCCCTGCTGGATTGCAGACAATTCACACACATAAAAAAACCTGCTCTTTTCCTTAGACCTCAACCATTGTCAAGTCTTGAATGTGAAAGACTGTAACAGAGATCAGATTCTTTTAAAGTGGCATTGTTTTAAAGTCAAAATGTTTGCTCCTTGCATGGTATACATGTTGCCGTTATCTAGGGAAAAAAGCTAAATTAACTTTATTTTGCACATAAGCCTGCTGATAGGGAGGGGTAGAAGGAAGCCTTACTTTAGACTTTGAATATCAACATTCTTTTTTCAACATTTGTACTGTATTTTTTTTTCAGAAATGATCTCTGATATTTTAAAAAAGAGTTGTGAGACAGCAAGTATGACATAGCAGGACATGCCTGTACCCCAGTCCTTTTAATATTGCCCTGGGTGTCCTATTTTGGTACTGAAGAGATGAGATAAATGGCAGAATCCGTGGATTTTCCTGACCTTGATCAAGAAGAACAAATTTTTAGCTGAACTGTGCAAAACTGCTATGATTACATCAATCTAATCTGGAAAGCACATGGTTTATATATAAACCATGGTCTCTGTCTCATCCATCAAACTGAAAGACAATAAAACATACCTCTGTAAGAAAAATTGAAAAAAAAATCCATTAACCCTTATTTTACTCCTTACAAAGGTATCCTCAACAATGTTTCAAAGACTACAGGAACATACATACATATTCAGGTTCCTAAACTTGAATATATATATAAATTTAAATGTAAATGCTCTTATAGTAACAGGATTCATTAGAGAAAAGGACACTGTGCATCACTGCTGAAGAAACCAGTTCTGAAATAAGGGAATTAGGAAGTTTTGATCAAACTGCCCAACACCAGGCAGCCATAAAAAGCCATCTACTGCTACAGAGAAAAGATTTACCTGGCAAGGGATCCAATACAATGTAAAAAGACAAACTGGAATCGATGAGAACTGAATTGGATTACTGGACAGAAGCATATTCTTGCACGTGTTCAAGCTACTGGGAAAGTACCAGAGCCAGCAGGTATAAAAAAAGCCTTCCAAATGTCTGCTTACCCTTTCATGATCCAATCACAGCCATGCTGTTAATCAGGTTGGATTACATCCCAGATATTAATTTGGCAAACAAAACAATCGTCTGATTCAGTCTGTCCCCTTCAAAAATGCTGCAAACAATCTGCCACTGGTACCCGTGCCCCACGTGTGCTCCTGGGGAGCCACGGATCGATGCGTGCCGAGATGGGAGAAGAAATCTACGTTCACCTACAAACGCCATAAGGCCTTCCCGATCCCTTAACAGTGTGTAAACGTGTCCTCTGCTTCCCAGGGAAGTGCTGGAATATGCACACTGAAGGGAGGCAGCTCAAAGAGTTACAGACTCCTTTCAACTAAAAAGAAATAAATCCTGGACACGAACTAATGCTGGGTATGAACAAAAGACTGCTGGCTCAGACGGAGGCGAAAGGATCGCTCCCTCGCTGACCAGAGCAATCATGTCCTGCTGCTGGGATTCCTTCCTGGAAATGCTTTCAGCAGCTGGAGACTTTCTCTGCATCTACTGGGGTTTGGGTTTCGTTAGGGGTTTTTTGTCTCTTCACTTGATAAACTATCTTTATCTCAACTCATTAATTTTCTCGCTTTTACCTTTCCTGTCTCTCTCCAATCCCACTGTCAGGTGGCTGGGGGTAACTCAGCTGCTGCCTCAGCCAGCTCATTACAGTGTGTTCAATCCTTTGGGTGACATCCTCTCCCTTCTCCTTTGCTGTGACAATGCTGTTAAGCATCAGCAACACTTCTCTTTGGATCACAGTTTTCAGAGAGACTCGCTTCCCAAAAAGAATCCCCACAACAAGCCAAATCCTGGACAATACCTGGATACCAACAGAGGGGGCTAATAGATAAGAGGAATCACAGAGCTCCAGCCTCTCGAGCCAAACATTCCTGGGGTGGGATTCCAAGCCTGTCCAACAGACTCAGACTGCTGCAGGAACAGAACTGACCCACAGAGTGTCAGTGCACAACCTTTGCTCCCATCTGTATTTAGACATGGAGTAGCAAGAAAAAGACACAAATAAGAATTTTTAATACCTAATATTCCTAAATGTTTCCATAAGAATATTTTTGATACTGGTTATAAGGAGAGCAAATGCAAAAATATAAGCGGCGGTTCAATTCCTAAAAGGACTCAAATTTTCAATGTCAAAATTTAAACTTTCCAGAGATACAGTTTTTGACACAGAAGGAATGTTATTTATCTCTCTCCATTTTATGATTTAGAGCAGTGGCCGGCACCAAGTTCTTCTCACAAATCTCAAGTCCCATTTCCAAGTTTCCTGTACAATAGTTTCAGCAAAGAGTACACACAGGACTACAACTCTCACACCACAGAGAAGCAGCCTGAGATCAGACCATTTGTCAGGTTGAAACAAAGACAAAGCAACTGCAACCTGCTCTACAGCAGCATGTTTGTGGGCTTGTTTCAACAGGAGCTCTACTGCAAGGACTTAGAATAAATCATAAAAGAACTTGCATTTCCATTCCTTTTTTCTGGAGAAACACATCATCTCTAGATTTCTACCTCACCAACAGGGCTCTTTAAGGATAGCTCATGAAAACAGGCCTGTTAGTGGCTATTTTCCTTACTGAGAGGAAAACTAAAATGTAGGGACAAAACATTTCTATGCCCAAGCACAGGTTGGCAGTAAGTTAAATGGAAGAAAAGGCCCTGACTTAAGACTCTTCTGTCTGTACAGGGATCATTCTGCTCACACCAGTGCAAGGCCTCCCTCCCCTTTCAGTGCTCTTCAGACCAGGTTCAAAAACTCTGTAACCACAAAAATACCTGCAAATAAGGTGGGTAATAGGTATACATTGTTAACTCTGTCCTCCTTCATCAAATCTCCCACATCTTTATTATAAAAAAGCAAGAAAAAAGACAGGGAAGGAAATGTCAAATGGAAACGTACTTTTCTCGAAAGTATCAATGACCATTAAACTCTCCAGCACGTGTAAACAATATAGAACCACTCACTGAGGAGTCTGGGCTATGAAAAGCTGACAATACCCAAAACCTTTTAAAAGGAAATGTTCCACCACAGCAGCAAAAGTTGCACTGTCCCACTGCTGTGAAGTTTTACTGGTTCACAAACACAGACAAGGTCCAAGACACGTTCCCATTCACAGCATACTAATATTTATAGATCTGGGGGGGTTTTCCCTTTTTTATATAACTTCAAAAGCCAATTCCCCTCTGTTTTTATACCTGTTGAAAACTTAATGGACAGATTTAAACAAAATTACAGCAAAGCTTGAGTCTGCCATTAATTACTTTTCAGTTATTTTTGAAAGGTAATTAGCATCAAATTTGACTTCAGTTTTCCTTCTCCTCCCTGATTTTTTTTCTCCCTGAATCTCAGTATTTTAACTTTACATTTAACCAAGCAGTAAAGCAAAAACTTTCTGTCTTCTGCCCCCTCCCTCGTCCCCAGGTGAAACCTAATTACTTGTATGCAATGCAGGTACAGTAGATATGAATATATGCCAAAGTAACTTGTGCATACATTTACTTCAATGATACTAAAATATTTTATTCATGCACATAAAAGAATGCTCCTTCTAGCTCGGTGAGCTTTTTAGGAGTTATTAGCAGGAATGTGTCATATACCTAATTAAATTTATTTCAAGGTAGAATAGATTCAAAAAAAAAAGTCAAATAAAGTCTGAGAACTAATTCTGCAGACAATCAGAGAATTATAATTTAAAGATTCATCAAAATATCTTCAAAATGAAGACTTGAAAAAAAATCTCCCAATAAAAATGTAATTTATTTGCAACAGCAGTCATGCTTACACGTAGTAATACAGGGACAGGAGATGTGACAGTTCGAGATGGAACACGTTGGCAAAAAGACACACTGTAGTAAAAGCTTTTTTTAGCACCCTGCCTTACCAGGTATTGCAGCACAGAAAATACACTACCCATGTCCCTCCTGTGTATTCAGCATATGTAAAAGTCATGCAGCAGAACACGTTGACACTTCAGTGGGAGGTCAAATTATTGTTTTGGCACTTCTGTCACGCCTGTCACTTCAATTCCACTTCATCAAATTACAGATTGCTAGATAGAGTTGGATTAAGGGGAAAGGCAGACACACACACACAGAGGAGCAACTGTCACCACTTCAGTTGTGAAATCCCATAATTGCATGTCAGTGACAGCAAGAACAAGAGAGCAGTAATAGGGCTGACATTATGAGCATTCAAATACCAGGAAACTTTGCAGCAAGACTTTGCACTCTGTCAAGCCACATGCCAGGAAATGGACTGGATTTCTGAGCAATTCCTCACATTAGAATTGCCAATATTTATTAGGCTGACTAATGCCGTGTCTTAAGTTCCAGGGCAACTTTCAGCTCCCTGTTTTTCCGGAAGTATTGCTGTTATTTGAAAAGAACATAAAACTAAGAAAAAGGAGAATAAAAATCATTTGATTTAAAAATATCACTAAAAGCAGTATGAATAACCATAAACATTGCAGGTTGTGGGTTTGATTCGACCTTCAGTGCAACAGATCTTGATTTCAAATACTTGTGGAAGAATCAGCCATGAATCTCAAGTAACTTTTCTGGTAATAAACAAACAAACAACACACACCACACACACTCCCCTTAGATAACTTCACCCTTTTGTGGAAGTTGGGGAAACTTCCAGCTCTGTACTGAGGAAGGCTCAAGAAGCATCACATAAATCTGATTTATATGAGCTGAGATGTCAGGGGAATATCTGCTGTGCTGTGACAGGAGGATGCTATTCCTGGAACAGCTCATTATTCCCCCTCTGGGCTACTCCCCCTGGCTCCTGAATTCTCTGGTCAGCCCTCTACACTTTGTGTGGTCCTGTCCTGCAATGGTTCAGTAACACCTGGTGCTGTCTGCACAACAGTGCAAGAGGCAGGAGAAACAGGAATCATTTGTTCACCCTGTTAGATACCAGAAGCGCCATTAATGTTCAAAACTTCCTTAAATCCCTCTAAATCTATACCCAAATACAATTTAGACACTTCCTTACCCATCCATTTGAGTCTATGATCTTCCCTCACAACAAAAAAGAATTTCTTTTAATGTGAGTAAAAATGCATCTCAATAACCTACACAGATTGCACTATGCCTTCAGAAGGGAATAAAAATCACACTTATTCCCATTCACTGCTAGAGAGCCCCTAAACAGCAGGAAAAGGGATTACCAGGAAAGGAAACAGTATAACAAATCCACATCTATGATGCCAGTAGTTGACTTAGTCCCTCCGTGATGCTTTTCAGCTCCTCACTATTCAATACCCCTATTAATTCCATTCTACAGTAATCTGAAGAAGATTAGAGAAATTGGATAAATATGTTCTCCTAAAAAAGAATTCCCTTAAACTTCCATGAAAAACATCTTTATGTGATCACTATGAATAAATTTAAAAAAAAACCCAAACCTGCAAGAAGCCATTGAATAGACAAAGCAAAATATATTTGTAATGCTGTTTCTTTTTCTCCTCATTTTGTCTCAGACACACTTTATAACCTCGCCTACATCTGCCCTTCACACTTCTACTTCCCCATATGTAACTCAAGTCATATAACTGTAAGTACTTTCCTCATAGGTGTTTTTAATTTGTTTGTAAAGTAATTTGAGAACCACTGACAGAAGGTACTAAAAGAAAAAAAATATAATTATAAAATATTTTCCACAGCAGGCAGAGAAAAGGAAAGGCATTACTGCCTACCTTATATCCCCCAGCAGGTAACAGGGAGTTATGAAACATTATGGCACTCCAGGGAACTTTCCTAACTTCCTGACCTGTCAGGTTATTGCCCTAATGCACTCCCATAAACCCAACAGCTCTCATAAAGCTCTGCGCTCCCAGCTCTGAGGTGGGAAATTTTTAAGTCGAGATGCATCTCAAAAATATTCTCTGCACGAGCCCCTTCCCTTCTCCAGAAGGGAAAATGCAGCAGGATACCCGGGGTGACCTTGAGCCCCTCGCTAATGGTGCTGAGCTGCTGCTGAACGGGGGCATTTCGCTGCCTGCGAGGAACAGGCAGGAGAATGTCACCGCACATTACAGCCAGCACAGCCCCATTAGGGGAAGGATAAACTGAAATAAAACAGAAATGAAACAGCCAGAGCTGAAGAATAAAACATTCTCAGCATAGTAACTGAGTAGCTGAGACAAAGTTATCCAGCACAGAAAGGTCACTGTAAGTTAACTTTCAGTTTGCAGTGTCAGTTTTCAATTTCAGGTGGAAATGTCAAGGGATGGACACAAGGGATGTCAGAGGAGATAACTTTATATCAGAGTTTTGGTTTCACAGCATTGCCATGAATTAATTTGATGATATGACAATTGCAGAGTAAAACAAAATACGTCCTTTGTGCTCTGTTCAGATCTCAAAGACAGAGCAGGACTGGGAGAAATCTTATTTACAGTTTCTTTTTCTTTTTATATTTTTGAAGACAACTGTTTGAAGCAAGTCCCATGTAAACATATGAAAAAAAAAAAAAAGATAACTGCTCAGACCAAGTAAAGATATGAACTGAGATTAATAAAAAACAAGGAAGATTTACGAGGGGCAGGTTTTTCAGGTGATGGGAGATGATGGAGCTGTGTAAGAGCAACAACAACAAAAAGGCTGTACACTTTAGAAGTCTTCTTAGAGACAGACTGTAGTTTGGTTATATCAAATGGAAGGATTTCAAAGGAATCCACGTGCTCTCCCTCTTGGCAAAATGGCCAATATCCTTATTAATTGCCTTCCACCAGAACCATTTTGTTTGTGTCCAACACACAGAGTTCTATCAGAAAACATGGGTAGAAGGAAAACCAACCTGACCATCTGTCATCGTCCCTCTAATAGCAAACCATCACACAGGCCTTGAAATCACCACTCAGATTCCAAAACGTCACGTGGCTAGCTGCAGATATCGCTGTATTTCTACAAAAATCACACTTGGTGTGTTTTTAACAGGTTTCTTCCTGTGACAATTTAAGGGTCACTTTTCTACATATGTTTCTCTGAGAAGCAAAGCGGAGCCATTTCTGTGATCACACGATTCATCCAACACCCAACATTGTGATGTTCAGAATGGTGGTATGAGATCCATACAAGAAAGGCTGGGTGTGACAAATGCAGAAAAAAGTATTCACGAAGCAGGAAATGAGTTTTACATGCACTCATAGGGCCTCTGCTGGGAATGGTAAAGGCAATTTAGTAATACCTAATTATCCAGGCCAGAGAGAGCAGACTGTGCACTGTCACCTGCAATTCTCAAACCTGGGAGCTTTTATCCTTGCAGAAAATAAACAAAAATCTTGCATGAAAAGGTCGGTTGAAGACAATGGAGGGAGAGACAGATCACAGTGATGAGGTGGTTACGATAATTAACTGCTATTTTGTAATTTACAGAGTAATAGATTTCAAAATAATAAGTACAGTTATTAAATTTGAGTTTGCCTCCAGGCAATGCTTTGGTCATGGTTACATAAATTTATACTTCAGAAATTATAGATTAGGAAACTTCAGACAAAAAGGAACACACGAAAAGGCACCTTGCAGGTTTGTATTTTGTGGTTAACTGGGAGAATCTCCCATTAATTACTAATGATATAGTTCATTAGTAGTATATTTCATTATGGAAGTGCAAATTATTAGATACTAATGATGCATGCCCTAATTGCAGTAGTTTGTCTTGATTTCAAGTTAGATGAAATAAAAATATTTATTTACAATGTTTCAGGTTTATGAGTTACATTACATCCTTAATGGATGCTTTCAACAAACACGAAACAATGCATTAGTGTTAACCAAGACTAATGGTGAACATCATCTGTGTTTGATGATCACTGGTAACTCTCTCCCGGGACTGGAAACAACAACTGCCACTTAAACCTGGTGGAAGCTTCAGTTTTGGGACCAAACACAGAGAAAAGATGAAACCTATCATGCAACAAAAGGGTGTTTATCACGTTTCTGCTCTTGCAAAGTGCTTCCACAAAATAACAAAAGGAAGAAGAAAAATTGAGGGGTTTTCTAGACAATCCTTTCTGCTGACTGCAGTCTCTGTATCTGAAAGCTGGGTATCCCGGGTCAGTGCAGGCGGAAATAACCCTGTAGGAAACCACCCCAGCTCAGAGCAGTCACTTAGAGTCACGAGCAGTCACCAGAGAAAGTATCACACACACAGATCTCGTGTAATTCCCACTGAGGTACAAACCATACTATCACAACCCATTAAAAACCCCACAGCTGACTGGCAACAGGCTGGTGCCTCTGCTAGACAAAAGGCAAGTTGCAATTCAAGAAAGAAGAAATACAGCACATTAATAAATTGTTGTCCAAAGCTTGTCAGGCTCCTGACACCTTTTCCCATAATTCACACTGCAAAAAGAACTTCTGGGCTGGGCAGTTCTAGTAGCTGCTACCAACACCAAAAAAAATCAAAACTTGGGGTTTAGAAGTAAGGCCCCAGACTGGATTTTAGCACCCTCTAAAAGAACATGAACCTAAATAGAAGCACCTGGAGAGCTGGATAAAAGCTAATGCTGAGCACCTGCAGCCCCAGGGGGACAGCGAGTACCAGCTGAAGTCAGAGACTTTAAATCACTGGTCATGTGCTCAACACTTGCACAAACTCAGTTACTATTTGACACAGAAATACCCTAAGCACAGATCTAGTTCAAGTTTCAGGAGCAACAGATATTTAAACAAAACACGTTACTGTCTTTAAAACTGGATTGGTATTTATTTCTGACAATTTAAATTTCGCTGAGCTGAAGGTTTCTTCGTGAAGCCTTTGTTTCTTGGTTAGTTTTTACCATGAGTAAGGTGAAAAACACAACTTAAAACATGTTTTGTGTTTGGTTTATATTTGTCCTGAGAAAATAAAACTGGAAACACTAGTTTTAATCAACCCTTTAAAAGAAAAACAGAAAAACAAAAAAGAGAAAAGGTTTCAAAGGTACTACTTATAAAGCAAGAAAAAAGTCATCTTGCTGTCTTACAAATATTTAACATGGTATGCCAAGTTTATCACAAAAGACACACAATAACTTTCTTAAACAGGTAAATTAAGAATAAGAAGTGCAACTACCTTTTAAACTTTTTGACGTATAAAGAGATTAAGACTATAATTCCCTTTTGAAAAAGCAGTTATTCAGATTTCTAACAAGTATATTCAATAGAGTAAGACTCCTTTGTCCCCATTGAAGTAAAAATACAACATGAACACATACACACATAAAGAACCATAAAATAATTTCACATGATTTAATTTAAAAAAAAACAAACCAAACAACAACCAGAGAAAATCCCAGCTACTAGAATTGTCTGACAAATCACATTAAAACAAGCCACTTACTTTTCTGTCCTCAGTTTCTACACCAGAACTGCACTCTGCTTTAGTGTCCTGGAAGCACAAACAGAGAAGCCCATGTCACAAAGCACACTGAGCAGCACTGGGAATAACTCAGGCTGAAGAACTGTGATTTTTGCACACAGAGTATATTTAGATATACAATGTTTAGTATTGTGCCTTTAGGTGAAGTTTATTAAATTTTACTACATGCATAAATTTAAAGACAGGGTTGAAAGAACACAAAAATAACCCCCAAGCCTATTTAAATACAGTGTAGTCAGCTCTTAAGAAAAAAATATGATTTTATAGTATACATTTTATTTTTTACTTCCATCCTGAGGAAAATATATTTTTGCTCACTTTTTTTTTTTTTTTTAATAAACTACTGCTGGATGCTGAAAGAAATACAAAGGTAAGCTAAAGAGGAAAAACTGCTCAACCTGCTGTTATCAAGTGCTCACTAGGACTTGATAGATACTTGTGTCTGAATCTCATTGCAACACGCAAGAGCAGTGGAGCATCTATTTATGATAAACATGTAAATGTGTGTGTGTACAGACTTGGACATGGGGGTGTTTTGGACATGTTTTCTTCAGGAATGAAACAAATTATCTTAAGCCTTATGACACCCAACACAGGGTCCTTTTATTCCTAAACTATTTTGACCCATTGAACCTATGGGTTTTTGTGCTGAAAACATGGAGAGATAATGGTTATCACTAAAAATTACACTCTGCAATGAATTTATTGCTTCACATTCACCTTTTATACAACAAATTACTGCTGGAAACTGAGTAAGCCAAATACTAAACTGTAGACAAGTGATCAAATTTTCTTTTCAACTTTATTTTCTAGTGAGGATATTCTTGGAAGCAAATTTTGCTTAACTATTGCAGCTTTAGAGATTTCTGTTGGGAAAAGAATAACATATACCAATGAGGTATACCAATGAGGGACAATTTTTTGTTAAAGTATTTCCCCAGCCTCTCACCGAAGCTGGAACTACTCTAATCAGATTTTGGATTATTGGCTAGTTACTTGCACATCAATTCCAAGCTGCAAATTTAAGGCTGATAGCAAATAGAAGCTCCTATTAAAAATGAAAACAAATGTAACATAAAGAATTTATGTTTCTTCAACAGCATGCCTATTCACCATAAATGAAGGACCGGTTTTACTTCAAAGCCAAAGACTTCTTACCTACACCTATAAAAGGTTTTAAAAAAATTAAATTGTTCAACCAAGTAAGATGAAGCAAGGTTTCCTGGAAGAAATACTTTTATTCACAGCAAATTAAATAAAAGATGTTTTCATGTGGCATATCAAGTTGTGTCTCTTAAGCAGCAAAAAACCATTTGCTATTCTAGCCAGTCTGACATATGAATCAGCACCTCTAATACTCTTTATATTCCATCACTTTTCATGGGGAACCAGACTGTACTTTGTGGAATATAACACTCAAAAATTTTCTTTCAAGTGTGACTTACTGGCAGCCAGACAGTCTCTCACCATGTGTCCTGTGTGGAGGATAGGGAAATACTCCCTCTGCCTACAGCCTCACTTCCTGAGACTGTTTGGATATTTACATTCCCTTCTTTTTGGTGAGTGAGTGAGGGAAAAAAGCTCTGCTTTTAAAAAGCCTTCTGCCTCAGGGGAATGAATTCAAACTTCATTAGCACCAGTGCTCTTTGTGTCCCGGCTGTGCCCTAAGTCACCTTTTAGAAAGAATGTAATGTTCTCTAACATATTTATTGGTTAATCAAAAATGAATCATATCTTTCCATATTACCGAGGACATGAGTGGCTCTGTCTCACACACTGACCTAAATTAACTGAAAGCAGAATAAAGTAGCTCCTCTCAGACTGTAGTCATGGCTATTGCAGGCTCTCAGTATGATGGATATTCCTGAAGCACTCTGCTCCCTTCTGCTGCCCAAGGAATACTTTAGTTTGCTGTTTCACCACTGTCCTTTCCCATTAAAAGCAATTTCTAAGGAACCCAAGTTCATAAGCTTTCATTACTCAATTAAAAATGCAGTTTTAGCAGGATGAAACAAAACCCACCTACCTCCCAGCACAGCTCATCTCACCTGGGTGTCTGGAGCAGCAAGGAAAGGGCACAAGTGGAGCCTCCAGCCCACACAGACACAGGTGGGGCCAGGCCAGCTGAGCCTCCCAGGCTCAGTCAGGAATCAAAGAGACAGCGAGCCTCACCTGGAACTGAGAGCTTGCCTTTGGCTGAGACCAGCCCCCAGGAAAAGTTTCAGGCTGAACAGCAAATTACATCATTTCTTTTCTGTGTTTTAGCCCTCAACACCAGACAATCACTTCATCCCTTAGTGTTTGGTTTTCTGTCTAGAGATATGGAAAGTGAATCTTGACAAATTAACCACTGCATCTTTAGCAATGAAAACCACATCTGGATGGGTTCAGTCTCACTGGATATTGAAGCCAGCAAGAACTTGTTATCTTTGAAATGATGTAAAGTCAGATTTAGCTAAAGAAATAGCTGTGTGTCTTCAAGGCTAGACACCTGGATTTAGACTTCTGCACAAGGGCAAGATAAAAACCAATTAATTTTCTGAAGCAATTAGTGCTGTAATTCTTTAAACTGGTGAAGATACTGACTTAATCAAATCTATGTTTAAATATAAATATTTGAGCATGCATCTACATCCTAGATATACCTCATTTAAAGAAAAAAATGTACACAGACCCTAAGCTTTAAAAATCATCAGAATGAATCATCTGTCAATCTCAGAACAAGAAGGGAAGAAATGAGAATGTTCTTCTCTGAGAGACATCTGTGCTACTTTCTCTAAGTGCAAAATGAGAAAGTGCTGTCACTTCATATGTGTATTGCAAATTTCCCAGCTCTGTGAATTATCTGAGATCGAGAAGCACCATTGCTGTAAAGCAACTGTAAAATCCTAGAGATCTAAACAATGTATCAGGCACCTTCTTTAATGTGGTTACATCACGAAAAAAAAAGTAAAAACCCAGAAAATCTGTTCCTCCTGAAGAATTATTTTAGGCAAACTATGTAACAATAGAATACTTCATGGGGAAGATAGAATGAAATAGAAAGCCCTCTCACCCATTTCAGTTTAAAACCAACACAATTCCTTTTTTTCCTAGGTGTCACTGCATAACTGCCAATAACTAATATTATACAAACATATTAAGAGCTCTATGTTTTACATATTGCCTTTTTGGTCTCTTTCGTTTGGTAGCAGCAACAGGGAAAAAGAGCAAGGTTTTCTGCAGAACATCAGGAGCAACTCAGGACAGGCACAAGGTTAAGAGCTGGGATTTTTGAAGTTTAACACACTGGGCTCTTGGGAAACAAATCTACCACCTTCACTCAACAGTAGCAATATAAAAATGTTCCCGAACAGAGTGAAGTAAAAGCTCTAGAAAGCGAAAGTAATTATTGGTAGTAGCATGACCCTGCATGATGTTTTGGCTTTAGGATGCAGTAGAGACGTGCATATACTTTATTTTACCAAGTTTCTGTAATTCTACATTTAATTTTACTCCTTGAACTGCAAGCAGGAATAGTGAAATCAGTATCCTGAAGCATCCAGTACCCTGAATTACTCCTATTTTCAGGAAGAGTGAAATCAGTGCCCTGAAGTATCCACCAGTCCTGCTGTCACAGCCCACTCCCCGCGTGGCCGTGTGCTTCATCTCACACTGGGCAGTTTGCCCTCTCCCTGCCATCCAAACCCCATCTCCTCTGCTGCCCTGGCATCAAACACCCACTGCCAGAATCCAACCACCCAAAACAACCATAAGGAGCAAGAAACTTGACAAAAGTTATGTGAATTTCCAACATCTTTTCTCTCCTCACGTGAACGTGAGGCGCTATGAAAGGCAAACTGAATTCCTGTGTACGCACTCCACTCCCACGGCCCAGAGGGAGGAAAGAGGAGCCTCTGGAATTCCAGCTATCCAAGTGTTCCCTCGGCTGGGTTTTTCTGTAATATCAAGGATGAGCAGTAGGTGGAAGCAAATAACCTTGTAAAATCCTGTTCAGCTCCCCGTGAAAGATACACCTTTTGCTGGTCAGGTGTTTGCACATGTCCTTGGCACCCCAACAAGTGACAACAAATAATGGTTTCTTTCTTCACAGTATTGGCTTCCAGTTTCATAAAACAGCCAGTAGTTTAGAGATAAAAGGTGGTTTGCATCGTTTGGGGTTTTTTTAAGTTTGAAATTTGTACAACTGAAATGGGACTCATTTTAAGACTAAAGCATTCATAAAGGTAACATGATCTCAAACAAAATAAGAATATATATAAACATATATAAAATTTAAAAGTGCACAGTCAAATTCTAGGTTATTAATTTTTCGGGATATTTTTATTGACTGCTTAAATATATCAAAGCCTTGAATTATTGAGGAAAATTACTTAATGTTTTTCTCTATCCCTTGGCCATTATATTTCATTATTGCTGCTAACAAACAGGCTGCCAGCAGAAGAATTCATTTGAATTTCATATTAATTCTATTTCATCCATCCCAGAGAACAAATTAACCACACAGTAATACTTACTGAAGAAGAAAATAAACGAAAAATGAAACCTTAGAATGTGACATTCAAGTCTTCACTAAGTCTGTCCCCAGCAACTGAAGGACTCAGGCAGAAGCCTCATCAAATTAACAAACCAATTCAACAGTTGCAATGTCCAAGACGTAGGAGAGGAGCTTTATTTTGAAAGAAATAGCTTCATCTCTATTTACTAACATTTGTGGACCAAGAGGTTTGTGTCTACAAGCTCAAACCAGGAGAAAACTGGGCCATCTGCACCTATTTCTGATGCCTCAGGGCAGCCTTGGGGCTGTTTGAGTAGAGTCAAAAAGGAAACAACCCAACTGATCACGGTTCAAAATCAAACTTCTCAAGATTTTAGGGAGCTTTCTCGTCTTGTTTTTAGATAAAAGTAGACATACTGTAAGAGGAAGGTTTGCAAGACTCTTGGAAACTGAACTGACAAATTTTATAATAAAAAAATTACTGCTTATAAAAATACTGCTGTATTTTTAATACAGATTTGAAAGGCCTCGTGTGTGTGCCCTCCCACACACCCACCCACCCTCCGGCTGTGCCGGTGAACACCCAGCTCTGCTTTCTTCTGCTTCCTTCTGCTTCCAGCCATGTGCTTATGCTCATTTGCACTTTTCAAGGCTATCAAGAGTTAAAACCCTTTTTTTCCCCGCAAGGAAAGCTTTGACTTTTTCATAAATAAAGACTTGGTTTGAGGGAACAGGTACTGCTGCTGCTGAAGCTTTATGGACTGGAGTATATAAAACCTTCACATTCCTGTTTCTTTTCCTTGTGTCACCTCCAGGAGTTACTTGTCCTTTTCTTAAGTGCTCTCTAAACACTCAGAGATGCACAGACACGTCTCTGCACAGCACAGGATCCTCGTGCCTCGCACTCCCCTCCTCTCTCCAAACAGATGTTTCATTAGCCCAGGGACACAGAGTTACCCGTGTAAAACTTCTACCTTTATCCTTAGATATCCCAGCTGCACAAAACCACACGTAAAATAGGCAGCATTCTCAGAAGATATACCGGTAATTTTAAGATGTGAATCGGTTATGTAGCAGTATCCAGCTGTATCTATTTGCTTTTGAAGACTCGACCAGGTTAAGACTTAATTTGGGGCCAGTAAATATTTCATTTTCCAAGATGGCAACAGAAACTGACATTAGATAAAGTTGTCAGTTTGGGCTTAATGTTCCTGACGGTAACATCATTTGATCTACAGGTCAAATCTTAAATTCCTTTTCTATATGTCCCTCTATTTTCAAGGCTGAAAATACACAGGAACTTCCAGAACTGTAAATTTTGAACTCTTAAAACTGGATTTTCAAACTAAATTTTATTTATCTAATTAAATTGCCTTAGGTGTCAGGTAGACCAACAGGCACTTAAATAGCAGTATATTTGAAGTCACTGAAATCTAGGTACTCAAAAGATACTCCTGATAAATTCAAGGAGTTGTTGAGAAAGCTGCTGATGTGATTTCAGCACGGCCACACACTGTGTAAGCTGGGTAAGGTGACAACTGGCAATATATACCCAGAGTACAGAGGCCACTTTTACAGAAAGAAATCTAATTTGACAGTTTATGCTTTCAAATTAACAGCAGCACAAGGGCACAACACAACTCCTGAAGGAATCTACCTTTTTCCAGTCAGGTTTCCCAGGGGAAACAGGCATATAAAATCACTTCATACCTCAGACACCCAAACACCTTTAAAATATCTTTACTAATTTTGGCCATATTTGACAGGGAAATAAATAGAAGCTCAAAGGTATTCCTGTATTTTTCATAAATTAGTGCCTGAAGAAAAGACAGAACATCACTTGCAAAGCCATGCCTTACTCCAGCTGATAAAAGACCCCAAAGAGAGGTGAGGATGCCGAGACAAGGAGGAGTCACTTCGTGAAGTCTCTGTTTACTGAGAGGGGACTGTGAGGGCACAGGGTACAAATCAATAATAAAACTATTTCACGTAAGTCCGATTTTCACAAAATAAGTTCCTTCAAGACTAGAGAGGATTTTTGTTGAACTTTGTTTTAAACAGAGTTCAGTCATTTTGGCCTATGTAGTGATAAAAAGCACCAATTTTAAATCAATTAGCAATTTTTCAAGTTTACAGAGTGACAGGACAGAAATTGTTTAACGATAGAAGAATGTGATGATTGCACAAGTGCCCTGGAAAATTAGGGCTCTTTAAAAGTCTGTTTTCTCTTTGATATTACACAACACGTTTGATTATCACAAAAAGTTGAGTTTTATACTTTAATTTTAATTTTAATTTATATTTTAATATGCTTTCGCAAAATATGGCTGTTTCCACGCAGCAAAACAGTCACATTCACAATAAGCTGGCTATGTATTCACTACGCTTTCTTGCGTGAAAAAGTGAAGCAGAATTCCATCCTGGACTCAAGACTTCCCTCAACAAACAATGCACAAGCATTCTCACTTGTGCCTCGCTGAGGGGGACCGAGTGGCTGAGTGGGGCTTTGCTGCCCACTGGGGTTAACCCACAGCAGTCAGAAGCTTTTTCTGATGTGTCAGTTCCCACCTATTCTCCAGGGTCACGAGCAGTCAGGTCACAAATTATCTGCTCCATACCCTGAAAATTATTTCAGCTTCCTGCCACAGCTCGGTGTCACTGCACTAATAAGAAGGCAGTGACAAAGGCATGAGGGAACACTGCACCCAAAGGACTGTTCTTACCAGGAACAAATTCAAAAGGAGCTCTGGTGACGACAGCTGTTGCTTTACGATCCAAGAGAAGGAAAGGACTGAGCTGAAGCCTCAGGCAGTAAGTTTGTATAATTTAGCTTTGAGAAGTTTTCTTATCGACCAAGAGTCTGACTTTCTTGTTCTTGTTGGCAAGAAGAGAGTGACGGATATGTTCTTTCTTCTTCCATGCCCAGTGCAGGGTAAACAAGCCCAGTTTCCTTTGAAACATCTGCCAAGCTGTACTGTCATGGAGACAGCAGAACCCTTTGACTTTCCAAACATTTCCAGAAGCACACAGCTAAAAAGGCACTGGTCACATTGGAGCCAGGGTACAACACCCATTCCCCTGGCACAGAGAGGAGCTAAGCCAGCCCAGGAGGGAGGCCTGCCAAGGAAAACAGACAAATGTTGTGGCACAGACGTGTTACTGCTCTGAAATGCTCAGCACTCAGCCTCCCCAGCACGTGCTCTTCTCCCAGCGCTGCAGCTCACAGTGCTTGGTTTCCACTGAAGTGTCTCAGCACCAACATCCACGGACTTCTGGAGTCAGCACGCACACGGCATATTGCTCCTGCTACATCTTTCCCCCCAAGCAGATGCTCTGCCCTCTATATCAGCACTAAAGCCATGAGCAAAGGATCACTGAACACAAACGTCCCTGGCATCTTGCAGAAGGATGACTCTGTCTCAGTGCTGGTCAAGAGGTGTACCAGGAAGTAGAAACACACAAACCAACACAAAACAACCACCCCCTGCCATCAAAAACCATAAAACCACACGGCCTCTTCACTCCCCTAAACCCCTTTCTTCAAGTGTGCCCATAGCTTTCGTGGTTTTGTGTGTATAACCAAGTGCACTGAACAATTAACCTTCCATTTAAAAAAGGAACATTGATTCCTTAGTTGTAGTAAATAAATATCTAATAAACCAATGCAGTATTTTCACTCTGCAGATACTAAACATCTCCGTGTAATACTGTATAGTATGTGAGGACATTTCAGTATATAACTGAAATATAACAGTTCCTGAATTTTCTTCATAACTGTTTCACTGTATATGCAGACTGGCAAATGTTTTTGTGTATGAAAGATGAATGCAAAAATGAGCTATGGCATTTTGGAGAGAGAAGTGTCAGGTAATCTGAAAGCAGCATAACAAGAAGTTAATAAACAGATTTGGATCAATCAAAAAAATTAAGAAAACCAGTTTCCTCCTCCTTTTCTTAAATGAGTAGAGAAATGAAAGGAAAAAAGTAGCCATCTAAATGCATTTTTTAAAGTTATTTATCATTGTAAGTCTCATAATCCACATTTTCTCACTCACCAGACAGGTTAAATCACCTACTCACAGCAGAAAATCCAGTAGGAATGAAGCATCAAGCATCACACTATTGACTTTTAGGAGCTGTCCCGGACTAAAACCTCAGGAGTACCTCTGTAACTCCCATTTTCCCTCCTGCCTAAACCCAAAGCTTTTCTACTTAAATGCACCAGCCATGAGCTGAGCCTTAAGACTGAGGCTGCAGGCTCTCGACCATTCCAAACGGGGTAAGGACTCATCTCCCTGAACAGGGTAAGGACTCCTCTGCCATTTCATAACCAGGAGGTTTCATCTCATTAATTCATCCACCCCGTTTCAGAAACTCCTCATCTTTTTGGCCTCTGAAATATCCTGCTGCAACCCCACAGTTTAATTACATATAATATTGAAAACATCCCCTTTTGTTTGGTTTTAATTTGTTCATCAACAGTTGACTGGATATCAACAGTGAAAAAGTGAATACCGAGACCAGCATTTAAAATGCATCAGAGGTCCCTCTCAAATGTTGGAATTCACACCAACACATTTCTCTCAATCCTAAGGAGAATCATGCATCTCTTCACTGTAACCTTCAACTATCTGACACTTGATAAAGTGTGAATGTTCCAGTTTAATTAATGAAGTAGGTGATGTGTTGACCCAAGAAAAAGAGATTGCCATACCTATTTCAAAATTCCATTTAGAAGATTATCTCACCAAATCTGACGGCATTGCTTTAAAAAAAAAAAAAATCTGCTCAAAATGAAGAATTTCATATTAAGAAATGCTAACTCAGCATGGCCAAAAGAATCTGAGGGACAAATTTACATTAGAGATGTGATCGCCTCCCCCTGCTACCTCCACGTTACATTTGCTGTCTGTTTGTTCTGTGTTATAGACCAAATACACAAGTCTGGCCTTTTGATAAAGTTTTTCTTCCAGGTCAATCAAGTCACCCAAGCATGAATACTGGATAGTATCTAAGCTGCACAATTTAAAACAAAGTAAAATAGTGACAGTAGATCAATTTCAAAGCTAAGAAACTGATTACATAAAGCCTGCTTTTTGATGGAGCACACATGGCACTGTTCCTGAACTCAGAACACTGCTTTGATGAATTATTTTCAGCCCATGGTAAGTATAACTGCACCCATTTCCCTTAAACTAGAAAGTTGTTAGAATCACATTATAGCAGAAAAATGTATTTCTCCCTCTTTCTCTGTAAACCAGGTTAATACACTTTTATTTGATCTGGTAAATTTTCTAAATTACTTTTTGGCAAGACCAATTCAGAATTTATGACCCTAATATACCGAAACTTTTTCCTTAAAGACTGACCACAAATCCTAAACCTTAGAGGGGGGAAAAAAAAAATCCACAACTCCTCTATGGAACCTGAGTTTTAGCAGCTTCTGCTCTCAATCCTACAATAATTTTACCCAAGATGGGTCTAGAGAACACAGGCTGACAGGTGATATATGCTTCCTATTTTGCTGTTCATATAACCATTAAGAATAACTGCAATAGAGCACATGAATGATAACGACCAGACACTCACTGAACTGGAAAATCCAATATTCTTTACCAAGGTGAAGGGGGGGTGGGGGTGGATCTATTAAAAAATTTGTGCCTCAACTAATATGTAGGATGTCAGCTTAGTAAATAATGTGCCCAGAGTGTTTTCTTATTCCCTATCAATTGCAAGGAACTTACTGGGGTGGTGGTGGTAGTAATAATAATTATTATTAGTAATAGTAATAATAGTAATAATAGTAATAGTAATAATAATAATAATAATAATAATAATAATAATAATAATTTATTAGAATGAGTGAAAATATTTGCTGTTATAATGTAAACAGGCTGAAACTTTTCTATCTCCATGCTCTCTAAAAAAGTGAAAAAACAACAACAAAAAACCCAAACTAACAAAAAAACGCCACCACAAACAACAACAACAAAAAAAACCCCAACCTGAATCAGAGAAAGAGTTTTTTCAGTGGGATTCCTGCCATTTAACCAGCTTCTGACTTCATTTATACAACTGCATCAAATTGCAAACTCTCCTCACAGCTACACTCATAAACTTTGCATTTCTTCTTGCTCTCGAGGCAAATTTCAGGGGTGTAATCTTCAGTAACACCGAAATGCCAGCGAGAGCCCCATTTCAAATGGTGCCATCACTGTGTTCCAACAAGCAATGGGAGACCCTGTGGCAGGGCTGGGTTATTTTATCACAGCCATCACTGCAATGTGCTCATTTCAGTGCTGACCCACACCACAAGGAACGAACGTGAAAGTATTTCATCCATTTGGCACATTAAAGCCCAGATTCCTTGTTACAGTGAAGCGAAACGCTTACATTTTCTCACCAAAAGCGAAGAATTTTTTTAAAATATATTTTAACTCAGTATTATAAAACAGAGAGTGATATTTGAATACATTCATTCAGAACAGCACTAAGCCACTCAGGTATGGCCATGCATTTACCAAGTGAAAACAGACAAATAAATCCTCTGGAAGAAAACTGCTATATACAATCTTCTAAAGCAGAAAGAAAAATACTGTTGTGTTTTGTCATAGCTGAACACAAATGAAAGAATTACAGTAATTCCACTAAAACAGAGCTGCTTGTTTTGTAAAACATGTATCGTTAAACACAAACATAGTTAACTGCTTTTCAGCACTCATTGGAGCCTGAAAGGATCCAAAAATCCCTTTAAGTGGATAGAATGAAGCAAATTTTCAACAAAATAAAAATATTAAATGAATTTATAAGGTAATTTGTTGGAAGTTCTGATTTTTTTGAAGAATTACAGGTGCATTAGTACAAAATTAGGAAAAGAGCCTTTTTTTAGTCACTGCTTTTAAAAGCCTTGCTTTCCATTTTGTGTTGCAACTTATGACAGTTTTGTATAATAAAGGTTGTCCTTAAAACACCTGCTTCACACAAACTCTCTCTTCCACAATCATTATCTCATAAAGGAAATGTCATAAATCCAAAAGTAAAAACAGCATCAGCAACTTGTTAGGGTGAGCAGTGTCCACTGAAGGAATCCTGATAAAGACAGTTATTTCCCTTTGGAATTCCTGGAATGATGTGGAGTTGCAGTCATAACTGGTAAAAACTGCCTCAAAACTGATCAGTAATAAAGAACTTGGAAGTAAATTAATCTGAGATCTGCTACCAGTTTTGTTTCCTTGTTTCTGTAGCTTTAAATTCCCATCAAATATAAAGCATTCCTTTTTGCTGCTAGTGAATTTTTCACTGCTTAAACTGATTGAACATGCAATTTCATCATTCTTTATAACATGTTCAAAGGAACATCTAAAACTGTGGCTAATTTTACAACAAAAATGTTGAAAATCATCCTTTTACACTGGAATCACTCTTACTGAGCCTAATGATATTAATGATTCTGGCAAGAAATTAATTCCACAAAATAATGGGATGATAATGATAATAAGGATGATAAGGATAATATTTAGTAAATCACATCAGATAGTCTCCAACAACTAACTTTTTTTTTCACTCATCAGGCTAGAAAAATCCATTTCTTCATGAGGTATAATGATCCAGTAAAGGCAACGTGAAGCTGATGTTCAAGAGATCTCAAGAAACTTCAGGCAGGCAGAGCCAGGACAGGGCTGGGCACCAGATGAACGCTGAGATTCTGCAGCAGAGCTACTCCACTGAACATTGTCCCCACTGGCCTCTCCAGGATGCAAACATTTCACGTGTAATGAATGAATAAAGGTTCAAAACACCCAGGCAGCCCTTATCAGAATGATCCCAGGCTCTGGAGCACTGCAATCACGCAGCAGAAGAAGGACAGCGATCTCCTCTCGTCCTCAGACCTCCTGCAGTGCTGAAGGAACAGAACAACAAAAGTGCACTTGCAGAATTAGCTCCCCAAATGTGCACGTCCTTTGAAGTCTTCAGCTAACTGTGCTTTACATAATTCCCATCTGGCACCCTCAAACGCAAAAATAACAGAATTCTCAGTTGCCATTCATAGCAAATACTTTATCAGCCACTGGCTGCTGCTTGTAAGGAATTTCGAAGTGCAAGGGGAACTCCACAAGAGTAGAGGCAGCTTCTGATCAGCAGGCTGATTTCTTCATATGTGCAACTACTTAAGATCATGAATCATTATTCAGAGTCTAAATCTGACTAGAAAATTATAATGGGTAATTCATACACAATTCTGTAAATGCACAAGAACTTAATATATATAATATTATTAAAAACCAAATATTTAAAGAACAACACAGGGTAGAAGGAGGCAACCAGAGCACTGAGAGTGATAATAGCTGCCTGTATTTCAACAGAGGCAGGAACTCTAATATTCTGAATATGGAGCACACAGGGTTTGTGACTGTGGGCCAAAAGCGCAGCACTGAACAGCGACAGACAGAGAGGGTTTCTGCAGCCCAACACCCCTCCCAGTCTAACTACTGATGGCTCCAAGTTCATCAAGTACATTCCCCAGAACTGAACTTGTAGAAAAAAACAATCAAAAACCAGAGTCAGGATTTCTGACATCTGAAAAAAACCACTGAAAAACTGCATTTGTTTTGGTGAAACCCCTGAAAAATAAAAAGGCAGCAGTGTAGAAGCTCAGAGAGACACAAAACAACCTGAACTCTGACACTGCCACAGGACTTCTGGATGAGGTTTTCCACGCCCACCTCCCCAGCAGGAATTTCAGCCATCCACCACCATTTCACCCATGGTCCCAACTCTGTACTCTACAAAGCAGCAGCTCTTGTTCTCACCACCTTGGTTCTCTGCACATTATTTTAGGACCAAAAAAAGACTATTAGATTTTTCAACAAGATGAAATAACAATTCTTCATTCCAAAAATAATAATCACAATGACTACTTATCACAATGACCCCTTAAGTCACCTTCCTTTGCTACACCATTCAGACAATGCTGCCTCTTTGTGGATGTTTCAAACCTTCAGAAAAGATAAGTGCCTTCGTATATTTAACCTCCCTTTAATCTCATTTCTGATTTAGATGCCTAAAAAAAGAGTTTGCAATCCATGTTTGTAGGCATTGAACATTACAACGATGAAAAATTATTCACTTTGTGTGTTAATAAATCACTGAGTTCAATTTTTGTAGGTTCTCTTTGCAAGTCAGTAGCAGGCTTATTAATGACCACAGAAACCACGCTGAATAAAAAGCCATGGATATGACACAAATATAAATATTTCTAGGAAAAAGAAATTGGGAAAATGGCAATCTACACAACTAAAAAGGAGTATTTTTTTTAAATCTACTTTAGAATAGGCCGTATGTTTATACTCTCCACTGAAATTTTAGCAACCATGACACTGTGATGACTCCTTAGTTAACTGCTGTTATGTTTTTACAAATACACCCTTCAAAAGAGAAATTATTTGTTTATTTGAAACTAGGAAAAATATTTCCAACTCCACATCCAGCAATGCCAGGTAGGTTCAAGCCTAGAGAGAGCAAGTGGACTTGAATGGAAGGTATTCAGAAAATGGTATTTTGGCTGATTGAGAAAATTGGTACTTGAAAATTAAGGATATTGCAAGGTGCTGGTGATAACACACAAACATCCTGAGCCGAGGTGCAGAACTGGGCACGTTCACCCATGGGAACAGTTGTCCCACAGTGCAGACAGGCCTTGATCTGGGCTCTAGGCAGGAAAACAAATGTATAAGCAGCCAGTGTTAGAGTACTAACAGTGGAATTTCAAAGCTATGTTTTAATGCAAGAGAGAAAAAGGAGTGAAAAGCAAGATAGTCTGGTTTATGTTTGGATAGGGAAATTGTCAGTTGAGAGGAGGAGATAACAGAAAGCCCTGCAGAGAACTGCATAAGCTGGGATCCCTACAGGCTTAAGATAGGCTGGGGGAGATGGGGAAACAGGTCTCCTGGCTCGGGAGTGATAACCTAAAACCAGAGCTGTTTCCACATCCTTCAAAAGAAGTACTTTTAATAAGACAGAAATCCCAGCAATGCTATTACTTCCATCTCTGCCTGCTGTCATGGTGCACTGACCGACACAAAACACGGAACAAGAGTCACTCCAAGGCCACACTCCAAAGGTTTACATTGCAAATATCACCCTGAACAACTGCCAAGACAAACAAAAGGAATGAAATGAACTCATCAAATTCATAATAATAATAAAAAAACCCCTCTTTTTTGGGTTAGTGAAGCTTCTCCACAGTCCTTGCTTATCGTGTGAGTTGTTTTTTACCCCTGCCTGGTCACTTGGCGAGAGGCAGAGCCGACAGCAGAGGACACAGACCTGGGTTTCCTGGGGGAGAAGATGAGCACACACTGCAGCAGCACACGTTCCCAGGGGTGCAACTCCCAGCTGCAGCAAAACAAAACCTCAGATGTTTAAAGTTCTGAGCAGCTGTGTGGCTGCATGAATCCTGGAGGTCCCTCAGCTAAGAAAAGTGCACCCAGAGGTCTGGTTGTTCGATAACGCTGCACGGCTGCAGCTTTAAGGCAACTGATGGTGCAGCGAGGAAATAGATCTGACCAACCATCTCATGAAATCCTAGCGAAATTCACAAACACTGCAAAGATTTCAGCATAACCGCTGGAAAGGAAGACTTATAATCAGTGTCTGGTTCCAAGGAGCTGAAAAAAGGTGAAAAGGACATCCAAGGATCTGTGAGTGTAACTTCCAGGGCGAGAGGCACCACAGCTCTACAGCAGCACAGAAGCCCAGAGAACACCTTTCTGGTACTACAGAACAAGGACAGCAGGACACTGGGAGTAATTCAGTGCAACTGGGAACTCTCCAGCTATTTCTGAGCTCTCTCAGAAAAGCAGGGTTGCTTCTGAACACTGTAGATACGCACATCAGCAAAATCCTTATCTCCATCAGCCCTGGCGCTCTGCTCTGTCTGGAAGGGACAACGCTCCCCCTTCAACAGCTTCTCTTGATGCCTTTTCCTGGTGTTAAGAGATCTGAACACAGTTAAGAGGGAAAAAGGGTTTTACCTTGGTGTTTATTGAAGGATCCTCAGGTGCGCTGAAATGCACATCGAAATGCACCCCGAAATGCCCCCCGAAGGAATGGCCCCCACGATGTGATGTGTGTGCAATTATAGGCCTTGCTAATTAGCACATCTATCAAAGATTGCCCAGGGAGGGACTCCAGTGAGACCCCTCAGCGAGGAACCTTCCCCTGGCTGGGCCTGGCTTTGTTTACAGAATGTGTTCTGGAGAGGCCCTCGGGGTCTGGGGTTTCCAGGGTGTTTGGGCTCTTGGCTTAACGGGATATCGGGTGTGAGGGAAGTTATCAAACTTAAAGAAATGTAACTGTGTGGGCTAAATGCACTAAGAATACATAAAAGCTATATAAAAGAGTGTATAAAAGGGGTATAAAAGAAGAAGCAAAAAATCATCATGGCATCACTCTGGGGGCAGTGATTTCCCCTTTGCTAAAATTCCTTCCCCAGGCAGGAAAGGCTCCCCAGCCAGTACAAGCTGTGCAAAATCTGGTACCCAACACAACTCAGCACACGCTGCTTGCTGCAACTGGGCTTTCTCCAAGCCGGAGGCACTCAGGGTAAATCTTCCAGAGGACAAACAAGTCAGCCAGAAAATAACTTACAGCAGCCTTGTGACTAAAATCACCCTTTACATGTGGAAAATAGTTGAACAGTAGAGAACTAAATTAGCTGTAATTTGAAATACTATGTGAGTAATACCTCTAAGGTCTTTTATTTCAAGAAGAAACATTTCAGAACATTTTAGTGCATACATTTTCAACAAACCTCAGTGTGGTGCATCAAGGAGCCACAGTGAAAGCTAAAAATTCAGTATACACTGAACACCCATCGCAGTGTTTGAATTTGGGAATATATGGCCACAGCAAGGCAGAGCAAAGGCATGCTTCCAGCAAACAGCTCTGTTTTCTAAGAGTCACTGGGTTTTTTTTTAATTATGCATTAATATTTTGCAGCAAAACCAACAGCTGCTTCTGATTACTCTCATGAGAAGCAGTTTCCTAAAATTAATGATACTTAAACCCAAAACACATAACTGTGCCATTAATATAACTTGTGCCTAAAGTCATGAATATTTCAAGTGCGAGCACAGAATTCTAAGATAAGAAAAAAGAACTGAACTGGAAACGGATGTGTCACGCACTCTGAAAGATAATAATGTTAGATTTGTAGAGCAATGAAAATACAGAGGGAACACGGTGAAAACCTGGATGTTTACCTAGTGTTGTGTTTATAATTCCTGTGACTCATCACAGCCTCAAGCATGCAGGGAGAAGCTCACTGTTCCCGGCTGATCCCTCCCTCGGTTCAGCCCTAAATGAGGTGATGCTGGCACCAGTGCATCTTGCTGCTGGCAGACCTGGAGGTTTAGAGCAGCAGGTTTCTCTCAGGAACATTTTCTAGCTATAGATACAACTGTGTGAGGGAAAAATGTTTTGAAAGGTACTTGCAGTTAAATATTAAGAGATATGGAAAGAAGTTGACCTTAGCAAAGGGGCTGGGTGGAGCACGTGATGAGAAAAAAGACAAGCGTTGCTCTTGCCATCTAGGGGACAAATAGGTTTTGAAATACAACTGAGAATTTTTAGAGAATTTAAAAGAAATAATTCACTTGATATTTAAGTTTAGGTGAAGAATATTTCAAGTTTGAAAAGAAGACATTGCTCCAGTTAAAATGAATTAAACCCACATGCATTCATTAAGTATATACATCAATTTTCAAGTCATTGCTCAACTTTCACAGCTAAAATAATTTGAGAAGCTTGTTTATTACCCTATACAGCATAATTAATATAGTTCCTTATTTAAACAGTGAAGAAATGAAAGAAAAAGTCACATTTCATGAATTATTTTTTGATTCAAATATTAAATAAATTCACCACCTAAAAGTACAGTGCAATTGAACGTGTTATTATACAATGATGTAATAAACCAGTCATAAGCTCTAAGACAATCATATGTTTAAAAAAGGGAATCTGATTAACTGCTTATTTTCTACAAATCTAGCTAAGTTTTTGTACATTAAATTAGCCCCCAAACTTACTTAAGATTATATATGCATAAACTTCTTTTTCTCATTGGAATAAAGCAGTAAGAAATATTGCTAGAGCCTTCCTCTAGAAAAGCAAGTAAAAAAAAGAGACTCCAAACAAGTTTAAACCAAGAAAATAACTGAATACAAATTCAGTTTGCTGATACAATAGTGTATATTCTGAGCCCTTTTTAGTATGATAGGACAGTTAACGTTTTTCACTGTTTCAAATTATTGAGAGACTGAGTCTAATTTTTACTACTTCATGTCTCACTAAAGTTCATGTCTCATAAAATGTTCTCAGTCTTTCAGTAGCTTAATAAAATATTTAGGTATCTTCTCGTTAGCAAGAAGATGAGTATAAAAAGGTACCTGCCAGAATACTAATCTGGAGCTATCCCAGTCCAAAATCTTATTTTCCTTGCAGAGAACGATAACCTTCTGGGCTAACAAAACTGGATCTGCAAAAAGCAAGGCAAAGAGGTCAGAGTCTGTTCCAAAGTCATCACTCCTACCAGAAGTCATCCTTTTCCCTTGGAATATCAAGATCCAAAAGTATGTGGCTGCTCAGACCAAAAGCAGATTAAGCTAAAGACAAAATGTACTCATTCAAAAATGAAAAATATTAGGTATATGCTCAACTAAGACAATGATTGGATTTAGTGGTTTTTGCCCTAAATTTAGAGTGCATGTTCCTTGAAAAAGCTCTAGAATTTTGCTTTAGGAACTCTCCCAATCTTCAAAACGTAATGCAAAAGCAACATTAATTACACAAAACCAGAATCTGCTGCAGTTCACTTTCTGCTTTGCCATGAAACCTTTCAGAAGGGAGTTCCCACTTCTTAAATATAACAGAGCTGCATCAGGAGAAGTAGTATTGCTCATTTAAAACCAACGAGAAGAATTTTCTAGTGATTGTTTCTCCGCTGATTCACCCAAACTATTTCATATATTGTAAGAAGTATTCGAGAGACAAAGAGTCAGATGTTTTGTGTAAGGCTTGGTACGGATTTTTCCAGTGGCTTTTTGGTGGCTGACACCAGTGTCACTTTCAAACCACCTCACTGGGAATTCTTAGTTTTCACTGGGCTCTTGCCAGTTAAGGCTTCCCAGAGCCAAAAAAGTGCTTCTGATCAAAGCTGAGAGGACAACTCAGCCCTGGAAGGGGGAGAGGGAGACACTTCCATCAGAACAATAAACAGCAAGTTGACCAGAAAACTCTTCTGAGATTCTAAAGGAATATATTCAAATCTTTACTGTACCTGATTCATACACTGTATGAATGTATGGATCAGTCTGTGAATTCATACACTTCAATCTCCTGTAGCCAAAATCAGTGTCACACTCCGAGGCTAGATCTCTCTGGTGACAGTAATTTGTTGTGTTAATTTGAGTTTATTAAAAAAAATATTTTAAAAGGTTTGCTTTAACTGATATGATAAAAATAGGTAGGTTTTACATGAATGAGAATATTATTTATAGTCATGTTTAATTCAGTAGCTTAATGTAAATATTAAGGAAAAATTGTCTAAAGCAAAAAGGGAATTCATTTAATTGTAATAACACTCTTCTTTTATACAAAAGATTAGTCACAAAGGCGGTCGGAGGGACGGGAATGCAAATGGATAATTTACAGCTGAACACTGGATTTTGCTCATTTGCAGAGCACTCCTGTTTACATTTCTAATCCAAGAGAAAGAAATAAATGATTTACAAATTGCCAAAAGCCCTGGAAAGTAATCTATGTTGGCAGTGGAGCCAAAATGCGGAGCACAGCCAAGTTCCACGAGTAGCTGAAGCCCGTATCCAGACCTGACACAGAACCGCGGATGCCCTGCAGGACCGCGGCTGAGCAGGGAAACAAAGTAAATAAAGCCAAAGAACGCCTCGCGCTCCGCACATGTCCTGAAACAATGAACAGGTCACTACAGGGTAGTAAAGGAATGATCAGCACTAATCCCAATCCTTCCCCCAGCAGCCAGAGCCTGGCTCAAGCAGAGTGTGATTCATGTATTGCCAACTCCATTAGCTCGGGCTCATTTCAGTCCACCGTGTCGGAGCAACAATCCTGCCACTAATCCCATCAAGGGGATTTTTTATTTTATTTTTTTTTTAAATTCCATCTCTCACCGACTCAGATAGCAGAATCAAATACTGAATAATACATTCAATGAGTTACTTAATTAGCTGGGTGAAGGTGAAACAGAAACAGCTGAGTCAAATAATGGGATGTCAAGCACAGCAGCTCAGACCCACGGAGGGATTTGGAAGAATTCTTCCTGACAGAAAGGGAAACACTGTACTTTTCCAACACAGAATACTAAGGGATGTAATCTTTCCATTCCAGTCCCTCCAAAAATACCAGCTGGGGGGAAAATACCAAAGTGAACTGACAAAAACAAGGAGAGTAGTAATCACTCACATTACAGCAAGCATCATCAAATAAATCATAGGCAATTAACAAGTTACCACTGGTTTGAAACAAAGAAAAAAACCCAACCAAACAAAACAACAACAACCACACACAAAAAAAACCCACAGAAAAAAAAAAACATTTTCTAGAAAAATGAAGTAGAGAATACAAAACTGTTGTAATGTAAGACGATGATCAACCAAGTAGGTTTATCCTCATTTAAGAAGAGGTTTTGTTCTCCCATATATCATACAGCTAAACAAAAATTTCACTGATCTGTTAATTAAATCTATTTCATTCTCCCCATTGCAGTCCAGAGTCAGAGCAGGTCTGTTTTTCTGCCCTTAGCATTAGTTGAGGACTCTTGTAATCAGACAAAATTGCAGTCAAAACTAGCTAATGAATCCTTGTTTTATTTCTGTGTTTGGACAAGCAGCTGGATTTATCCCTGCTCTGCAGTCTCCAAGGGATGATTTTGCCAGTATAAAGGAGCATAACATTACATTTTGGCCCAAGCAAGTTTCCAGGGGACTCTGCCAGAGACCCTGGGTACTGGCAGAAATTCAAAGCACTTATTTCCAATGGAGCTGAACAGAGAGACTCTACTTATTTAGAAAAATAATAAGGTTTAAAAACTGTCATTGTTACAAAATTGTGAGTTGCAGCTCAAAACAAACATGTGGTCCTCAAAGCCCAACTGGAAACCTGCAAGATAAACAGAAGAGGTTTGTCACCAGACTAACTCCTCCTCACAAAAAACCAGACTACGTAGCAATTGTTACATTTTTAATTTTCACCAATCCATTGGATCCAGCCACTATTGGGATATCCCTGCACTATCCTGTATAAATAAGTGCCTGTCTATCAGCTATCCTTGCCAAAAGTAACTTCACAGTAAAAGTAAGCAAAAGTGAGAGGAAAAAAAAAATAGAAAGGTGTAAACAGAAGTGGAGGCGTGTCATGGGATATGGGATTCAGCGAATCAGGCAAGGCAGAAGCCAGTTAAGAGTTGTTTAAAAAACCCGGGAGAAGCAGTGTGTCTATCTCGTACTGATCTGAGCACCCAGACTGGTGTTCCACAACTGACAAGCTCTGCAACAACTCTACTCAGCCACAGTCAGCAATAATCCACTGGTGGCAGGTCAGCGCCCATCACTGAAGTGAACAGCTGGGAGAATGTGACTTTTCTGCAATAACAGCTTCACAAATCCAGCCTTTCTGCAGTTTGTTCAGTCTGATTCTCCCACGCTGCACCCCCTCACAGGTCTCAGTTTCAAAAATATACTAAATTTGCCTTTTTTTTCCCTCCCATTAAGTGCATCAGAAATATTGAAATATCTTTATCCTGAAAAGCTCAATCCATCTATTCCATTGCAAAACATCCCATCAACTCTCCATGGTGCCAGACTAACAGAACAGGCTATGGGACTTTGTGGCATGAGAGCCTTGTTCCAGTGGCAGGTACTTCCAGAAGGAGAGACAACTTCATGAGCACAGTCTGTGTGCGTTATCTGCATTGCAGCCACAGGATGGTTCACCATGTACAAACAGCAAATATGAACGTAAACCTAATTGTTTTACCTTCCAAAACATAGGAATAGAGGAACAGTTCTCATGGTTTAGTAAAATTTGGATTTAATCTTTTTCTTTCTCATTTATGGGTTATTTTTGCTATCATTTTTAAATACCTTTAAGATTTACTTCCAAATCTTAAATCACTAAAAATCTCAGAAACAGCCATCTTAAAACATTGGAACTTGGAACATTTTGTACTTCAGAGCTGAGTTTCTTTTTCTCTCACCTTCATACTGGATATCTATAATGTCTAAAAACCAAAACTGTTGCTTTAATAGATCTGCCTTTAATGAGCTACACAACTGACCCAGGCTGCAGTGCTGCACATAATGCTTTGGAGAGTCTCAGCAGCCCCATCCTCAGGATTTCCAGATGCCAGGGCAAATGCCATGCACCTTGAAATTTCAAACATATGGCACAAAACTTTAAGGTAAAAAAAAAACCAAACTGCAGAGTTGCAGAAGAACCATAAAAATATTATTTACTGCAGAAAGCAGCAACATTGAGAGGCACCAGATTAGAAGTTGAGCACTACAACTCAGGTTGTAGCATCTCCCTAAATGACCACATAATTTTTTTATTAGTAAAAGACCATTTTATATGAAGAACTGCACAAGGGTGAATTTTGGGAGCTGGTTTTTGCCTCCTCCTTAAAAACAAGAACACTCCCATCTGCAGTGTTCGGCTGGCTGGAAGAGCCTTGTGCAATGGAACATTGCCTTGCTCCCACCATCACCATGAGAACGTGAAGTTGTGTTTCTTCATTCACAGTGTCAAGCTCTGCAGGAACATTCCCACACGTGCAGAGTCAAAAAATGATGTAGAGAATACAGTGCAAGTATTCCATACTGCAGCCTTTAGGCTCAAAGTAAATGACTTTTGATTAGACTCATAAATTACTGCACATGTGGCTGCAGCAGTTGTTGGGAGTTATCAGATAACACAAACTTTACATGGAATCAGAACTAATTCCTGCACAGTGCTACTGCTGTAAAGGCTGCAACAACAATGGCAGACATATCATTAAATGGGCAAACATAGAAATATAATTAAATTAACTGATAGTCATCTCTCTTCTTCTATCCAGACTCTAATTTAATGCACTTGCAAATGTAATGAGGTTCACTGAATTGAAAAATACTGTGGAAATAACAGAAACAAGATTAAATTAATTGCACGACATACTGATAAGAAAGCTTGCTTCAAATTATGTGAAGCACATTTCTAAAACCCATTAAAAGGCCAGTCACATATCATGCACCTTGATGACAAATAACACATTTAAATTATTTTTTTACTAACTGGAATATCCGTTGTGTTTCCTATAACCATATGCTAATTGGCTGGTACTCTCTCATCTTCAGGTAGATAAACATGTGAAAAACACTTGGGCAGTGAAAAATTAAAATCTGGCCAACAACCAAAATTACTTCTGCTCCAATCATTTTCACGTGATTCACACTACATAATTTGAGAGGAAGACAGGCTAAATGCATTTATACCTTTCAGCAGCTTGGGTGAAAAATTAGGTTTTCTTCCCTAAGAAATCACGATTTAAATTTCCACAAACAGGAATGAAGCGTTCATTCTGAAGACAAACTAACCAACTCTCAAGTGTGCCTAGAAGTGCTCTGGACAATGCAGCATCTCTGAAGCACCATCAAACACATAGAGCAATCATCCATTTTTATTGAATTTTTTTCTTAAAAAGAACCCTGAACAGGAATCCCACCATCTCTGTAGGTACCCTGTGCAAATACTCGACTGCATTTGATGCTGTAATTTAAGAAACAAGAAAATCCTCATATAAAAACACGACAGACATTTTAGATCATTTATTTATAAGGAAACATTGCCTTGTGTGAGCCAGTAGACCAACATTTCAAGCACTAGTGGGAGCTACAAGGCATCCAATGCCAAGGATTGCAGTAAAATCCTGTCAAGTAATTCCAAATTTCTATTTCCTTACACCAAGATTAACAACAAAGGATTTGCATTAGCATCCAGTGACAGGCCACTTAAGCCCACATTCCCCTGACACTCCTGACACATTCCAGAGGGCAAACAGAGGGCTGGAAGCAGAGCTTCTTGTTTTAACAGTGAAAAGCAGACAATGGCAACTCCCAAGGCAGATTTATGAGCAGCAGGATGCTGCAGTGACAAGAGGAATACAAAAGCACAGCTGGCTAAGACACTCCTGAGCTGGAGAGCAAAGAAGAAGGGGGGAAAATGTTGAGAAATTGTGTATTAAATTACAGGCCATCGTCCTTTAATACCAGGGCACTCGGGTCCTAACTCAACAAAAGGTTGAGCAGACACTTTGGAGAAGGTGAGAATTCCACTACGTTGATGAAATGAAAGCCAAGGAGTGGAAAGGCTCAAAAGGCAGAAAATTCTGATGACACAAAACTTCCTTCATGTTCTTGTTCTTTCAGAGGCCTTTGGAGACAATTACCCAAAAGATGCTGAATTGTTTTTCTCGCAGGCTGGGTTCATCTGAACACATTTCAGTGTGTGGAAGGCAGCTCTGCCAGGCTGGACATCCTCTGCTGCTCACTGAGACAGGGCTTTCCTGAGCAGGGTCCTTCTCTGCGGGTGTTGTATAGAACTTGAAATAGCCAGAGAAGACCACATGCTTCATACACTCGAACTTAAATCTCATCCTGTTTGTACTGTAACTCTCCCTTCCTAATTTGGGACCTTTAAAGATATTTCACTAAGTATTTATAGAGAGTTCTATCATATTTCTCGAGCTTCTGTGTTTCTATAAACAACCAGTTAAGTTATGAGCTTTAATAAGGATCACTCTCAGGACTTTCTGTAGTAAAATTGCTCATTACTCACTAAATATTCAACTCCTAAGGAAGAGAAATGGTGAAATTGGAGGTGTATGGATATACTTGGAGAGAATTCCAGGAGGGCTTATGTAGTTATAAATAATGCTTCAAAAGGGAAACTCACTGTTTATACTGCGTGTTTGCCTTGTTACATATAAAAAACAAGCATTATTCCAGGAACAGATGGTTTGTCAAGGTGGTCATATATGATTTTATTTTCTATTTTCAACATGCCTTCGATATAACTTTAGTTCCAAAAAGATCTGGTCCTAAGATCCATTAAACACTGGCAATAGTGTAGAAATTGGTGTTAATTAGTCTGGGCCTCCTACCAAATCTCTACCAATTAAACAAGTGTTTAGTGCTATTAAGCTTACATGTTATAAATCTTTATCTGCATAACAGTGTTACGAAGTGGAAGAGGAGGGAAGCAGGAGAGTATGGAAAAAGTAAAAAAAAAAAAATAGCTGAAATGTTAAAAAAGAAAAGGAAAATCAGCTGCTTCCTTTTCTTCCCCTCTAAGCTCACCAGCACAAATAGACATTTTAAAACTCACAACTTTGGGAGATTAATATCACCTTTTTTAGGGTTCAAAATACATTTTACACGTCATGTAACAGGGCAGACAAAACTGAATTCTCCACGGGTGATTTCCCCACACAGTCTCACGTATTGGTCGTACAATTTGTAACATGAGGCAGTAAAGCTGGGAGGAGGACAGGGGTGGGAGGGGGGAGAAAAACTTTCTAATCCACTTCAAGATAAAAATAAAATTTGGAAACTTGTATGAGAAATAGAATTCTAATGCAGAGCACTGAAATGAACCCCTAAACACAGAACAGTTTTACATCCAGCAAGTCAGTTGTCTGAACAGAGCTCTGTGCTTTGAAGTGCTGGCTCAAACCAGTGTCCCATCCAGTTCAGCATCTCATCTCTCCCTGTGCTCACTCCAGGTGCTTCAAAGACAGACAGAAACAAGTGGCCTCTGTTCCCCACACCTATTTTGTGTCTAAAAATCAGTTAGGACTAACCTACTGCTGAGATTAAATGCTTATTTACAGGTACTTAAATATCTATACAAATGTTTACAGGAAAAGTCAAGCATAATGTATTTCTGAGCAGAAGCAAAGTGCCTTTTTTAAAAAATTCACAACTCTCTAAGTACATCCAAACCCAGTGATTCCACAGCCTCTCTAGACCCTTGGTCTGGGCTTGCTGTAACCTCTGTGTCAACGTTTTCCTAATGTCTGGGAAGAATTTCCTGTTCCCATTATCCTTTCACTGCACTTCCTCGGAGTCTGGCTCTATCTTTTGTGTACATTTAGCTGGTTAATGAAATACCAGCATGGTCCTCCAGACAGACTCAGTTCTCCCTGCACCTCTTCATGCTTCACCTGCCTTACACAGGAGCAAGTGCACAGAGAGATCCAGACCAAGCCCCCGACAGCTCCCTGCCCAGTTCAAGCACTGTGCAAGGGGAATGTAAAACCAGCCCATGCTCCTTTTCCACGCTGGGACAGCCACTGGAATGTCAGTATCTTTTCCTTTTGCAGGCAAGGTAATCAGTGAGGGACAGGAAGCCTTGATGAAGATGACAGATGCATTTCATGAGCAGGAGCAGTGGCAAAGGCAGCAGGGGTAGAAGGTGACAAATTGCATTACAGCTCTCACAAGCCTTGATTAGTCTGCACTGGCTTCTCTGCCAGATACATCACAGCCAGAACTGGTCAGAGGGTAAATTTGTATGAGAACAGGAAATAATTGCCTAACAATAACAACATAATGGTCACCTCAGTTTTTAAAGATGATGAAACATCCCTATCCAGCTGGAGGGAAGATAATTTTTGGCTAACGTTCAGGAAGCAAATGCTGGTTATGCTGGACCAGCAGAGAGGGGATGAACAGCCAATCTAATCACGGGCAGCTCTTTTCCTCACACATCTAATAAAGGGACATTTTGCACATGGCATATTTTTGATAAACTGGAGGTGAAAATGCAAGACAAGAATTTGCTCAAGGAGCAGGGAAAAGGGTGTTTTGCACAATCATTTTTAATAGGTGTGGGAAAACAAACGGAGGAAAGGTGAGGAGGATTTTAAGCACATTCAAGTGACTTGCAGCTGGGGTGCAGAAGAACACATATATCATACTGATTGTCACCTAGTCTTGAGTACTTGACAAGGAGAACATCTGTGTTTAGATAACACAGGCCTGGATAGACCATTCCAACACGCTTGGGATTCCTGCCCCGCTGTGGGAAAGGTCGAAGCACAGGGTAAACCACACCCATGTGTGTCCCTGGGACACAGGTGACACCAGCAGGTTCAGTGATCCTCCAGCAAGGACCTGCTCTGTGGGACCTGCCTTCCCCCCCGGCTGTGTCTGGCCTGGTGCTGCCTTGGGCAGCCCCCAGGCTGCAACGGAATGAAAACACATTTAGTCCTTGCAATTCACCCGCGGGTTTGTGGCTGTTCCTGAGTCCTGGCTGTGTCAGCTCACACACAGAGGGATAAAATACCTCCTCCTGCCAAAGCTCTTGTTTCTCCGCAGGAGCACAGGAGGATCCACCTCCTGCATGGACAGGTCCATAGCTGGACGAGCAAAGGAGGTGAAGAGGCATTTAAATGAGCAATACAATGATGCAGCCAAGATTCCACACTCACTCGAGTCAACGGGAAGAATTTTTTTGGGAACTGAAAGGATAAACTCAAAAAGCCCTTCTGAGCAAACTAAAACCCCAGAGGGCCCTCCTGTGAGGTAATGTTCATCCCACTCCAGGTTCTGTTCTGACTGAGGAATACACTCAGCCCTGCCCACAGGAGCCGGCCAGAGCAGCACTGCTGGAACCTGCTCTGGGATCTCTGCTCTCTTACAAGTCAGAGAATCATTTCACTTTCAAGTCAGGAAGTCTAATGCACAGTTCAGTGGATAAGCAGAAAGACAAGGACAGCTGGAAAGGTCACTTAATAATTAAAAGTTACACGTCATGAATTACAGAGTGACTTTCCTTCTCTACTTCTCGAAATGATACACACTTGTTGGTGTGACTGGTGGTGAAACTATGGAGAAGAACCCCAGCTCACCACCCCATGCAGATTCAAGGCTCAGTGTAGCCACCCGCTGACAGTGGAGCTGCCCTGGGTGAGCCTGAGCCCTTCCCAGGGGTGTCAGTGCCCCAGGAGCTGCTCCAGCGTGGCTCTGCACACACCACAGGTCCCGGAGGGCACAGCTCCAGGCTGGAGCCCAGCAGGGGCCGTTCAGAGCCCCAGGGAGCTGCAGGGACTGTGCCCCAGCAGTGCAGCCCCTCCTGCCCTCCCAGGCTCGCCCTGCTTCCTCACAGCTGTGCAGCATCTCATCCTTTCTGCAACACGAGGTGCCCCCAGGTGTCCCCAGCCCGGCTGAGGCTCAGCAGTGCCCAGGGTCCCCCCAGCGCCAGACCCTGGCAGGGACACCCAGAGCAGCTGACAAAACCTCCAGCTGCACCCATGAAACGTGATGAGAGTAACAGCAGCCCACACTGCCTTTAACATGCAGCCAACATGTGCCCTACAAACAAACGTAAACCCAAGAAAGACCTGTCAAGGCATCATAAAAGGCTGTTTTCTGGCCTGACCTACCCGGTACAGGTACCTACCACATGCCAGGCCTCCACGATGCAGCCCCTTCTCAGCTTTCACTAAAAACACCACCCCAATACACGTGTTTTTTCCTTGGTACTACAATTCTTTTCACAAGCCTGACAGCCAAGCACATCATACACAGAAAAAAGGCACCTCAGGAGAGGTGTGGGAAAGCTGGTGTGGAAACCTTGTGAATACAGCCTACAATAAATCTAATGCTTACATACCACAAACCACGCACAGTTAGGAGGGGTAACAAGGAACCGCAGCTGCAGGATTATTTGTGCTTAGTATTTATCACAGGATGATATCAAGCTCATAAAAGACTGGGCTTATGAGAGCAACACTGTAAATCATTTTTTTTCCCCATAATTTCTTCAACACCCAATGACAAAAAATCAGCCTATGTAAATATCAACATGTATCCCAAATTAAAGAGCAGTTTGAAAATCTCAGTTTTTAGATAATTGTTTTAAAAATGTCTTTTCCCCCTCTGATCTGTCAGGTTACCATGGGATTTACCAGAACTCTTAATTTATGGAGATGTTTTCATTCTGTGTGTGAAAGCATGCATGCAAATACATTCTTGTCACATTACATTCTAATTGCTAAATTCAGAAGTGAATTGAGGAGAATACTTAAATACAATCAGCGTATTTCTCAGCTAAACTTTCCAAATAAGATTATGCTTTTTGCCAAGGATAGAGAACACTCCTTTAAGCCACTGAAGGCCACAAATTCCATTGTTGTTCCAAAACCCCAGTTTTGAAACTGAAAACCTTCAGTTATGAAGCTGCTTTGGTTTGTTTGTTCCATTCAATCACCAAAGGAAGAAACAGTTTGTCCCTCTGCACTGAAAACACACCTGGGCCGTTAATCTCAAACCTATTTGTTCCAAGCAGTGAGGGAGAGTTCAGGGACCAGGTTCTTTATCCCAACTGCAGTTAAATTGGCTCAGCAATTTAATAACATTCCAGCCTCAGAATGAGCAAATTAGGGAGGCTTCTCTTTTCATTCCCCTTTTTTTTCTGCTCTGCCCACTATAAATACTTTTAACTATTGTGAAGGCTTACGTTTATTTGCACTGATGCATCTTGGGTTAATAATGAGAACACAGGACCCCAATTTCAACAAAGCATCTTCCCAGAAGGAGCTTTTCATCAACCAGCACTGCTGTATCACAGGAATTATTCTAGAACCCCATGAACTTTTTTTAAAAAATGCTTTGGATATATAACAGTATGTTCCTGTATAAAAAATGCAACTGGAAAACTGGCATCCCGAGTACCAAAGAGAAAGAAGAACCTTTCTGTCAGCAGTGGAAAGCAGCACAGCTCTCTGCCATGAAATACCCAAGGATCCATTAGGAATTACTGAACAAGTCTGAATGGTCAAGAAACTATTAGAGGATGAGAGATTATATAGAGCATTAAATACTCAGCATGACCCCTGCTGATCAAGGGAATACTGTTTATTCTCTTCTAGGCATGTTATCAGCTAATCTCAAAATAGGAGCAACACCCTCCACCTCCTCTTGTCTTGAAAGAAAGGCAAAGCCTACCTGAATTTAAAAAGCCTACCTCTTTCACTCTGTATAACATTCCTGTGGATTGTTTTGGAAAAGATGTAAGTGCTGACAGATGAACAAATGCACTGTAATCACACTTGGACAGTGGGCATGCTGAGCTCAGACATCCATGTAATTCTCGTGGTTGTCCCATATATTTAAGAACACAGTGCAGCTACAAGCCTACGTCACGTGTGCACAATTATAAAGTTATCTTCTTGATAAACTTAAAGAGGGCCCTAATCTGTGCCTGATTCTGTATGTGCAACTTCAATTTAAGTCAAATCTGCTAGTTCACTGCTTTCTCTGTATTCTTTCATCATATAAATGATATCTTAGAAAACCAAACCAAACAAACAAACAAAAAAGAAACCAAACCTAAAGCAGCACCCTAACACACAACTGATTCAGGATTTCAAACTCCTGTATTTTAAAAGAACAACATTTACATTTTGACAAGCAACAAAGGCACCAGCAACCAGAAGCTTACTAGGACACATGAAGCATGTAAATGATAGTCAATCATGGCTCAGAAGTTTTCAAGTAAGCAGGCAATTATTGTCCCTTCCCTGTCTCCAAAACAGCTCTTTCCTAAAATGCCTTTTTCTTATCATTTCACTGTGAAGCCTTCTGTGTATGCAGCACCTCAGTTGTGTCCCTGAGTTATTATCAATCAAACAAATCATCTCTCTCCATGAACAAACAGTAAATTTGCTCTGATGGAGATGGCTGTTTCATTACTTTGGCTTTCCTGTGTACAATGTGCCATCACCCACGTCCTTCCACTGAGTGACCCGTTGCCACAAGGGGAAATTTAAGCCTTGTAATTGCACTGGACTGTAGAAGAAGCTCTGGTTCAGATATTCTGATTTGTCCTGTAAGTCCCACTGGTACTAATTTTCCAAGAATTGATGACATATTGGTAAGCAATATTAAATGTCCTTCACATCAAATTCACTGTGTAGTCATTACTGACCTCTTGCCACCTGTCACACCTATCAGCCATCAAATGACAGAAGTTCCCCAATCTATCAAACCCACCATCTTTCAAATTAAGACAATGAAGGGCTTTGGGAGAATTCTATCTACACCTCTCAGAAAATATTAATGTGTTGCACCGAGGGCCAAGCAAAACAAGTCTTTGAGAGGCAAATGAGAAGTTCTAAACCCCTCACACAGCACTGTAGGAAAAAGGAATCACTGAAAATAACGGCTCCATTTCCAGGGACAAGAAACTCCTTATCAAGATGGGATTACTTCTAAAATTTGTAAGACTGATGCCTTCCACACACTTGCTGGTACAGCCTTAAAAGCCATGTGATACATCACACCAAGCAGCCCAGAGCTGGAGTTAAACTGGGTTTTGTCTCATACGTGTTGGGCTTGATTTTCTAATGCCAGAATGTGCACAGAAAGGCCAGTGGGTGAAGGTGCTAAACTGAAACCACTGGGTGTTTTTAAACCTGATACTCACAACCTGAACTTCTCTAATGCTACTGCTTTGATTTTAAAAGTGAAATAAATGCAAATATGCATCTTTAAAAGTTTTGAGGATCAAAAAATTATCAAAAAAAAAAAAGAGGTGAAAACAAGGAATGGAAGGGTTTATCTTGCATTCATCAGATTATCCTTAACCAAGCATGGGTGGATAGAAGATATCTTGTAAATATCCCACATATTTAGGTCAGACTTTTGCTATGATAAGATTCTCTATTAGAAATATAATTCTACTGTATTTCACTTTCACTGGAAACAGCCCCAGCTCACGTCAGCACGTGCAGCAGACTTTTCTCTACAGAGGGTGATGGCAGATTTACATTCAAAATATACTGCAAAACATACTTGAGACATGGGAATCTTCTGAAGCACCTGTTACGGCCAGGAATTCCAATCTGCTCTCTGTGGCTGAAGAAACAATTTAGTCTTTCTGCATCTCTGGAATAACATTTGCTAAGTAATTAATATTTTTTTCTGAAATGAATCAAAAAGAAAATAATACACAGTAACAAAACAGATATCGATTTTTTTTACTTCTAATCTCAACAGGACCATCTGCAAACGTAAATTTAACCAGAGCTAGACCAGGCTCCATAGCAGACATTCCTGGAGTCACTAGCAAAAAACATGTTTTTGCAAAACTCAACCTGTTTTCTGAATTAACTTTCTCCCCCCCACACACATTTTATGAATATCCTGGTTGTCTGTAACTTATTGCCTTAATATTCATCACATTACATTAAGTCCTGGGAGACAGAACTTAAGCCTTATAAGCTGGCACAACACATACAATTCTCCCGGGATTAAAGAACAAAATGTGTAGGTAGTGCTTTTATTGCTGTTGCAATAAAAGCCTGTAAAAAATGGAATAAGCCAACTCAAGAGAGAGAATCAGCTAATCACCACATACCTTCTAGCCATTCTTTAAATGAGTAAAAGAACAGTTCAAACTCTGGTTTACAACTACTTCAGCCTCAAGGATTCTTTAAAAAACAAAACAAAAAATAATCTTGTACATGAATAGGAACAAAGCAACACACTGCAAAATAATGTGATGTGAAAACAAAAGGTGGGGATTGGGCACAGTTTGGACTCTGTGATCTTGATTCTACGATTATACAAAGCGTGTAAAAACGAATGGGCTATTGATTAGCTCATCCAAATCTTGTAATGCAAATGTATTGAGAGTTAAACCTGTGCCATCCTCTAGCAGAAAAGAATGGGGGGGAAGTGTCAAAAATCATTATGCATTTTTTAAAATTCATAATTGCACCCCAGTCTAATGTTGTGAAAGCTGGCATGAAAAGTGAAATGCAAAGTGTTGATAACAAAGCTGTGAGATGAGGCTATTTCGGTAATGTTTGGGGGGGGGGGCGGTTTGGCTAATATTTTTTCTTGAAACCCTTAAATAACTGAAGAACAGCTATTTAATACAAATTACAAAAAAAACCCTTTAGCAATTAGCGTGTTTACGTTGTGCTTGCAAGGAACAACATTTCACAGTAACTGCCTTGTAAGAAACTGCCATTTCCCATGCTGCAATCCCAGCTGCATCACAGATTTAACAGAAATGCCTGTAATTGTTAAAAACATAACTTTCCCAATGCTGCATGCACCAGTCACACACAGCCAGCTGCAGGAGCAGGCAGTGGCACAGATGCAACGTGTGAGTTAGAAGGTGAAATCTGCTGTCCATCCTCCCTCCTCTGAGCTGCTGCTGGGGCTGTAACAGCCTGCCTTGCTCCCAGGGGGGTTTTACCGTGGTCCTGGGCTCGCAAAGGTTTCATGGTTTTGTAAAAGATTTCATGTCCTAATTTAATTGTCACAGTTCCAGGACTTCTCTGACTCCTTGGAAGCCCCGAGAGGCAGCCCACTCAAACTCCAAGCCTCCAACCACAACCATTGTTAAGCTCTGTCCCACCAGAGAGAGGATTTGATTACAATTCACGTTTGCTACCACAGCAAACCTGACACTGGTTCAGCATCTGAGATGCTCAGCTGTGCAAGGGACAGTGCTGTCCACTGGCAGTAACAACTCCATCGACTTCCCCAGAACAGGGCACCGGCTATTTAGGACAAGCCCGGGCCTGAGAAAACATTTATCTCACACCGTTCTCCAGTGTTTACCTAGCACTACCCACTGGCTGCTTATAATGCTGTCAGACCCAGAAAAAATAGCAATTAACACAGTACTTGTTGCCATCAGTGCGCTTTTTGTTTCATGTGATATCTTGGTTTAATAGACTCACTTTACCTGGAATAATTTATGCGATGCTTTACTCAGTTTCAAGGCTTCCTTTGTGTGGTTCACACCAGGCAGCTACAGGGGCAGAGCCCCTCTAGAGTTTCCCTTTTGGGGATTTCAGTCAGTTCTGTCCATCTGCTTTTCCACACAATGATGTTAATGGTTTTGCAGGAGCTCACCCCGAGGAATCACACAGAATCTCTGCTCCCTCCAAATCTTTACAAACCTGAAACAGCAGACTCAAAGGTATAATTGCCCACATTACATGGATACAAACGTTGCTAAGGAGTCTGCACATACACTTCACCTCTTTCTAGAACCTCACTCCAACTATTCCTGCCTGGAATGCTAAGCCACCTCTGAAATGGGTGGGATTTGATCTTCTTTCCCAAAACAAGTCACATGCACGAGTCCAGGGGGAGGGAAGGAGAGAGGGGAGAGGGATGAGAAGAAAAGAGAAGCCACAATACCCATAAAATAAACACAGAAATCTGATAGCTTGCAGTGAACATACACCAGACAAACTGTCCACAAGAGTGGAACAAAGAAGCAGGCTCTGGAGTTTATAGTAATTGGCACAGCAATTAATAAGACATATAGCACATGGTAAAATCAGTTCTGCCATCTGTGTCAACTGTCCTCCAGTGGAAGCTGTGCATGTTTGCCATGTTCATCAGCATTAAGATTGCTACTCCAAGCCAAGTCTGATTTTATTGGCTCCTGTTAGTTCCAATGCTAAAAATCTATCAGCATTTCTATTTAAAACATCTCATAATACCAAAAACTCCAAACAGAAAACACAAAACCACGTAGAAGTGGAAAGTTTTCCTAACCTTAGAGCCTTCAGGGCAACTAACATCCTATGTTGTGCCTATAAATTCATTTTCGTAATTGTTTACAAATTCATATCTTTATCAAAAATGCTGCATATAACAGGTTATACTGTAAGAGCGGCAGAAGTAGAGTTACTTCTCTGAAGCATATTTAAGATCTGATCCAGAGAAAAGTATCATACACTTCAATTTAAGGTGAACATCAAGATCATGAGCAAAGGAAAAGAATATTGTTTCCCTTTTAAACTCCTAGATAATTGCAGGGGGCTTTCTATAGGCCTCTTCTCTACATCCTCAAATCCCCTGTACTGACAAAGCCTCCAGCAAAGGGGAGGGTTGATACCCAGTGCAGTCTGTCACAGAGTTTTATAAACAGTATCTGAATTATTTCCAGGCACCAAGGTCAGTTTGTTGGGCTTGAAATGGCATCTGCCTGCACTTTGCTTGATGGTGAGCCATGGGCAAATGGCTGGTGAGCCCCTTCCAGCAAGTCAAGAGCTGGCTCGAGGGCTGCAGGTGGAAATGCTGTCCCGTAGGTTGGCACAGTGATGTTTGTGCCTGGAGTCCTCCTGTCACCACCAGGACCTGCTCCTCCTCCTCCTCTGCTTACACATCCACATGCGCGTGTGTTCTTCTGTAAATCCACACCTTTCTTTCCTGTGAGAGCTGGGTTATCAGCAATTACAGTTATCTGGAGACAGATGAGGATTTTCACAGTGGCCTCTATCTCAGGAATCACGAGGTGACTGATTTTTTGCATTTATTCATGTGGTAACGAGAGCTTCACATGAAACTCCCTCACACTGCGAGCAAAATAAACCCCAGAGGAAGCATAAGAGAGATTATTTGGTTTCAAGAGAGAAAAGCCCCTGTAGGGCTTCCCACTTCATGAGTCACACAGCAGTCACAGGGACTTGTCACAGAATTTACTTCTGCAAGCACCAAAGGATGACTGTCTTTAAATCAGACATGTTCAATGCACCACATCTTCTCTTCAAAAGCAGCTATATTCTGTAACACCTACACACCCAGAATAAATTAGCTGTCTTATTCAGTGGTGTCAACAATGGTAAGCCCCAGAGAATAAGGGAGAAAGAGTAATGCTAGCCTATGCCAAAATACTTATTAATTACACCTTCTTTCAGATGCCTCCCTTGTTGAAACCCTGTTTGGTGCCACAGGAAATAAGAAATAATACATAGTCTCTAATTTATGAGCAATAATTTGGCAATTGCCCTCAGTTTTTACTTCCTGTTCCTTGCAGCAGTGTTCAACAATGCTACATAAAGGAGGAAGATATATTATCCGTTAAACTTTTCTCTGCACATAGCTCCCTGCTGAACCCCAGAGAAGAATCTAATCTAAGGTCAAAGAGGTGGCTCTGCTATGAGGTATTTATCTGCTGCCCACCCCTCTGGGATGTCAGCAGAAGGAGCTGATAGTGTCAGTTGTGACACTTTTTCTGTAGCGGGCATCTGCCCATTACCAGGTGGAGAGAAAACCTCAGCTCATTTCATACATGAAACTGGAGAGCTGTCATCTGGTAACAGATTTTTATTACAGCCAGGAGTGTATTTGAATTCAAAGTAATGACCTGGAAGTACAAAATTCCATATTCTGTAATCCCACAAGCCGTGCAATTCTCCCTCTTCAGTTACTGCTGAATACCTCTACAGCTTCCTCTGCTGCTCCTGATTTAATATAATGCTATCAACAAACCTCCTCAGTGAACAGGGTCACGGCAAGATTTACAGTGCTTTTTCCCAGGCCTGCAGGTGAATTTATTTTACCCAATATATCCATTTAGATCCATTTTCCTCAGAACATTATTCTTCAAAGACAACTTAGCGAGTTCTTCAGCCTCAGATAAAAGTCAAGCTAAGTGGTGCAAAGATGACAAGGTGTCCTGCATGACCTTAATCAGAAGTTTAAGTGCAGGATAAAAGTGAAAACTGAACCGAGAGCCACTACCCCAACTGTCTTTTTTTAAATGCCAAGGAGACAAATGTTGCTGCTCAGACATGGTTTTTTCCCTCCAGACTGACACCCATGGCTTGTGGATTGCATTCAGCAAGCAAGGACTGGAGCAATATTCTGAGAAAAGCAGTGTTCACTCACCAAACCCCAACGCACTATGTGAGAAAGCTCAAGGCGTCCTGTAATGACAATGGACAGCAGAATTAATGAGAAAGTACTGGACTTTTATAGATAGGTTTAGTACACAGTGCCTTACTGATCCCGCCTTAAGCAAGCCCTCACTGCCCTTCCCCTTCTGCTCCATACACTCCAACCCCCAGGTGGCTTTTCCTGTCTCGTGTGGTGTCACACACACACTGGCATGGCTCTGGCAGAACCAGAACTTCCAAATTATTACAAAGCTATGGGAAGAACTTAAAGCAGCTTTCCAGTGCCTGTAAGAGAGCTGGAGAGGGGCTTCTGACAAGGGCATGGCGTCACAGGACAAGGGGGAATGGTTTCACACTGCCAGAGGGCAGGGATGGATGGGATATTGGGAAGGAATTGCTCCCTGAGAGGGTGGGGAGGCCCTGGCACAGGGTGCCCAGAGCAGCTGGGGCTGCCCCTGGATCCCTGGCAGTGCCCAAGGCCAGGCTGGACGGGGCTTGGAGCACCCTGGGACAGTGGAAGGTTTCTCTGCCCATGGCAGGGGGTGGAACAAGATCCTAAAAGTTCCTTCCAATCTACACCATTCTGTGATTCCATGATTCCATGATTTAACCCTAATCAAACCCCTGCATCCCAGCTGTGAGTTAATGAAGTAACCTGGTTTCAGAAAGCTTTTCTTCTGAATATTTGGCCTCTGGCTTTACAGTTGCAGACAAAACATCACATAATGAAACTCTTCTTTCCATTCACACTCAACACACAACAGAACTGATTAGCTTTCAGTATCACGGAAGCAAACTGCTTGAAGTTCCAGCTCCTTATTTTGTAAATAAAAACAAGTTGCTGAAAAATAACATAAATTTTTGCACCATATTGACCCAATTAAACTTCCATTCCAGAAGAATTCAAAAAAAAGCCAAAAATAATCTAATTGAGCAATACTAAAACTGGACTTGTTGTGCTGGGTGGTGGTGAGAATGACATGAAAATGGTTTTAAAAGACCCAGACAGCTAAACAAGATTAAAAAGCATAACTTTACAACCAAAGCAGAGATAAAGAGGAAACACAGAAACACACAACTTGAAGAGTGCCCTGACTCTGTGGTTCTGTGGAGGCACTGAGAGGAGGAAATCCCTGAGCAGTTTCAAGAATGGCAGAAGGTAAAGAAAACTCCTCACACAACCACAAACATCCCTGTACTGCAGAGGGATGCAGGACCCTTCAGCCTCTGAGAATAATTTCCAACTTCCCCTGACTACCAAACTTCTGGAGGGCTTTAAATGTGGATGGAGAATGGTCCTGCTAGAAGGGAACAGCCAAATACAAACTTTATGCATATCCATAAAGTAAATCTAACTTTTGCAGCTGCTGGTAGTTGAAACAAAGATAAAAGAATTGTGAGAGTGAGGAAGAAATTTCACATGGATGAAATAAAACTGACTGATCTGACAGCTTTGATCATTGTTCAGAAGCTGGAAAACAAAACTACCCCTGAACCTCCGCAGAGACACGGGTGTGCCAAGATCTGGCACAGAGAAGTTTTCCTGGGGAACAGAAGCAGCCAGGGAAGAAGTAAAAGAGGACATGGAGGAGGCTGAAACTCTGGGGGACACAAAGAAAAAAGACTGCACCAAAATAAAGCACTATTTGGGAGGAAATCAGAGGGTTTTATCCAAAAAAACTTATCTGAATGTTCTTGATCAACTAAGTCTACCAGCAGAAGCAGTGCAAACTGAGATGGAGCTCTGTCCTGAGAGTAAAATTGTGTTCAGATGAAAGATTGTCTATTAGACATTAATATAAAACCCTAAGTAATCAAATCCTTTTCATTTTTAACAACAGATAATCAGATGCAGAGAACATTTAACCTTCTTCACTTAACTTTGGTAATACAAGAAGCTGAAATGTAGTGCAACAGCCTTCTTTTATACCTATCTATGACACAATTTCTTCTCTTACATACGTACCTATGCACTTACATGTATGCATGCATATGTTTGTAGGAAATATGTATGTTAACCAATATTTATCATTCTGTAGTGACTGAAAAACTACCATGACAGTAGATATTCAAGAGATACCAAACTGAACCATGCAGAGAGTAGATGAGATACCTGCTCTGTTTTCAGCAGTTCCTATCTGTTAGCTTATTTAACAAGAATGATTGAACATTTTGGGAACAGCTGCCTTGTTAAAGACTCAACATCCCCAGCCTTTCACTGATGTGCGAGGGCAACAGTGTTCATCCCTCAAGATCTCTCCCCAGCGATATGTCAGAAATTATATTCCTGATGTTCACGAATTTATATAAAACACAGTGGGAAAAGGAAACAGAAACACTTAGAAAAGCTACTCAGATAAAAGGGGAGCCTTTTTCTAGTTGATAAATGCATTCAGTAGCACATTTCTTTATGTAATCCCTCTTCAGACAGTAGAAGGAAGCCTCTGCAGAATGTATTTTTTTTAAATAGATGAAACATGAATCATTTTATCTTTAAATTACATAACATGAATGCAAATTAATCAGTATCCTTAGACAACTGGAAAGTAGATAAAGTGGCTCTTAAGTCAGAAGATACCAGAACTGTTCAGCAGGTCTTTGTTACACTGGCTGTAACCCTTCATATTTCTCAAACCCAACACGAGAAAAGCTGGAGACATTAATATCCATTAGAGGGAAAGCCTGGTGGGGCTTTGAGAGTGCAGTGGTTACGCTGTAATCGATAGGTTACTTGTTCAATAGAGGGCATACATTACTTTTACTCCAAGACAAATACCCTGGAAGTTATGTTTTGTTTCTGTCATCGAGGAGCTCTTTCTCATCCCAGCTTTTGTTGGTCTTTCCTTCCACAGAACAGTGAGCCCAGGACTTTCTGATGACTAAGGGGGGCCTTCATTTTTCAGGAAAATGTCTGTCCCTCATGTGACATAAAGCACCACTTAAGGATGAAGCAATGGTATGAAAGGTGCAATAGAAGCAAAAAGCAAGGGGAGAAAAAATAAATCCCGGTGCAGTCCCTGTTTCTTTAGGAAGTAAACTATTTAACTCCATTTTCCTGGCAGAGCAGGAAACTCTGTGCAGGCAGACGGCAAGTGTTGAGAGAAAACAAGTGCAGCTGGCTGAGAAAGGCCCAGAAGCTGGGTGGCAGTGGCAGTGTAGACAAAAGATCAGTTTTAAGCTGGAGGAAATTAAGTAAGAGACTCTCTAGCAGTAACCCCCTCCTCCCTTTCTCACTTCTCTCCTTCTTCCCAGAAGGAAAACATGTCTGAGCCCATCAGAGTGTTTGGGTGGGGGTTTTTGTGTGAGCACAGAATCTGGTTTTAGCTGATGGGATCTTTGATGAGGGTTGAAGTGCTGACGTGAGAATAAAAGGGATCCACAACGCCGTGTTCGAAAATAACTGAAGCTGGAAAGCAAAAAGGGAGAGAGGAGAAGAAAAAAAAGGCAAAAAGAAAAGGGAAGAAAACAAAGGAAAAAAACCCAAAAAAACAGGGGGCTGAAGGGGAGAAAGAAGAAAAAATAAAAAAGGGTAACTGACATACAGAAAGCAAGAGAAGGAACAGATTGACAGAGGAGTGTGTCCACAACAAATGACACCAATTCCCTGGAATCGGTGCAGAGCTTCAAGTTTCACAGAATCGTCTGTTGGAAGAAAGGATGAACAGCTACATTTATTACAGCTCTTCCAAGTAAAAGATCAGATGGGTTAAAGAGGGAAAGGCTGTGTACACAAAAGGTGGAAGAAAAGCAATGGCTGGAAAAGAGAAATATGTGAATTATTGAAAAACGGCTCATTATTTTCTCTTGAATACATGAGATGCCTGACATTAATGACCATCTCTACTATGCAGGCAAAGAGGTGGCTGGCAGTCCACCCAAACATTCCAGTCAGCCTTTCCTTCAGGCTCTTCTAATGCCTTTCCCATGCAGGAACGTTTGGCTCTACATGTTTCTGGAGTGAGAGCCCCTGGGAGAGTTCAAATCATTTCTCTAGGTCAGGAACAACATGGTTCAAACATTCAGTGCTGATGCTTTCCTGCTCAGCAGCGCAAGAACATCCCTGCTCAAGGACTGCTGTAATCACAAGGGCCTGCAAGTCCTTTATTACAGACAGCCACGACCACCAGCAAGGGTATTTACTGAGAAAAAAAAGCATCCTTAGTGCTTGTGCCATCCTGAAAAGCACAGGTTATCTTTACCCCCATCCCAACCCCTGCATGCTACCAGTTCACCACCATACCAACTCCTGGTGCTGGAGATGGGATGGTTGAAAGCTCCAGTCACAAATCAGTTCTAAAGTCTTCAAATAAGACGAAAAACCAGCAAAGAGTTGACGGAACATTCCATCTTTATCACCACTTTCCGTCAGTATTTTGATTTATGACCAGCATCCGTAGCACAGAACAGACAGTCTCTTTAAACACCTGCAACCTAAAAGGAGAAATTTAATATGCAGCTTTATTAAGAAAATAGGAGCAACTGTGAGGCACTGGGGAGCAACACTGACAAACTGACACCCACCCCTTGCCAGGAGAGATGCAGTGTGCACCCATTCCTCAGATCATTCCTGCCCACACAACATCCTAGCTCACCCCCAGGTGGATGAAAATTGCTACTGGATGAATCCTGATACGTTCCAGTATTTCCAGTATTTGCTGATATCCCATCCTACTGTTCCTTTTTAGTTATTATAAGTGTAGGATGTTATGGTCATGAAAAACAGCTGCCAAATTACAGAGAGTTGGGGGAAACCCCAACCCTGTAAAATAAAGGGGTTTTAAGAAGTGTGCAGCAGGCTCTACAGTTGTGTACTGCAATGTATTTTGAAAACAAAAATCCTAAGCCAGATGCCAAGTACACAAGAACACACTGCCTGAGTAAAAGGAAAACCTATCCTTTAGCCTAAAAAGTACATTTGATAACAAGGGTTTTACTGCACAAAATGTGTGTGTGCAAGACAAGATGTAATACTACAAAAGCAAGCTGACTGAGAGGAGCTTACCAGGTGAAACCCATGAAAACTCTCCCTCCTCACCTGGACCCTGGACAACTGGACAGCCTCACCCTCACATAAAACAAGAGATAATAGAGTCTATAACTGATAGCTCGTGATAGCATTACTTCTTCTTCTTAAAGTAACAAACACAATCACAAATATCGACATTTAAACCTGGGCATACAAATATTGGTGCTTACCCACAAATCAGAGGGGTTCCCACAGCATTTTTTCCCCATGTGTCTCAGTCACAATTATCCAGGAATAAATTGCACAGCTAAAATATCTTTCACAAGTCCTATTGTCCAGAAGAACCATGCTGAAAATGCTATCCTTCTGTCACTTAGATTATGTTTTAATTTAAATTTAGTGCTACTAAACAGTAGATTCTGAGGCACAGTTCATTGCAAGTGATGTGAATTTCATCCTGCCTGACCCAGTGCTACACGGACAGGTTGGTCTGCACTTCGAGTCTCTGCCAATTTAAACTTTTCTCCCCTTGCTGCTAGATGAGATGTGATGATTAGTTCAGTGTTAGTGGTTAAAAGGTCAGTTCCTTTTGTGCAGAGCAGGGGTGTCAGACTGGAACTGCTGTCGATTACGGCCGTTAACAAGAGGTGCAAGCAGACTCAGGGATGTATTTATTACCTTTGTTGGAAGCATCCTAAAAATACAAGCCAGGCCTTCCAGCTCCTGCTCTCAAAAAACCTGGCACTGAAATACTCAGGATGATGCCCCATAGCAAACACTGAATGCAGTAAAAATCCTCTCAGTAACTGAATGTGCTTTCCATAGTATTTTACTTATATTTATTCTTGCTTACTGTTTTTACTGTCTGCTTTTATATCCTTCCTTCTGTTATTTCTGACTGGAACTCTGCAATTCTCTTTCACATCCTGAACCAATGCTTTGTTGATGGCTCATTGTTTACTGCATTTCTGACTTGCATGTCTTCCTACTGCAAAATCAATACACTATTTGGATTTAACATAAAAAGTGAGTGCTAACAGTGCTTTATTCTGTAGCTAATAACAGTCCCATATTATTACTTTTTATGCCCAATAAAAAATGAGAAACTGCCAACTATGGTACCCATGGCAAAATTGCAGCCTGAATCTCAGAAATAAACCTTAAAAGCCCAAATTGCATGTCGGGCACCCCATAGCTGACTTAACTACCCATGTTACTGGGTTTTATCTACATGCAATGGTAATTAATGTTACAAACTGGGTTATACTGCAGAGATCATCATTTAACCTTTTACCAGGATATCTGCAGAAGAGCACAGCAGAAAAATCAGCTCAGACTCCAGATTATTCCAAAGGAGGATCTCAGGGAAAGTACAGCAAGCAAAAGTTTAAAGAGCAAGGGACTAGGGGGAACAGCTCAGCACTCCACTGTACCTGTGGAACAATAATCATATTATAAAACTATGGAATGGTCCATCCCCCAGTGAAGATCTTGTTTAGTTATCATCTTCCACCCCTGATGTGAATGCAAGCCAGCTTATATCCCCATTTTGGGGTTTCATCCAAGCAAATGCATCTTTAAGAGACTTGGTTTGTATTTGTCATATGTACCTCAAATTGCTGCTCCGATACTCAGAATCAGTTTAGTAAATCCCAGTGCCATAGTCTCATTTCGCTTGGAGACACACAAATTAAATAACAAGCCCTATTTTCTTTGTACAGCAGCATAATCAGCACTGGATAAAGTATTTGTTATTCCTACTGTAAATTTTCCATGTGATAATATATATCTCTTAGATATTAAAGCAAAATACTTGTCCTGCCAACTATAAAGGATGAGATACCATCTCTTCACCACAAAATTTGGCAGAAATAGTCTAGAAGTAGTTAATTCACTGCAGATCAAGTCCTTAGAAGCAAGATGATGTTAATAATTACAGGAAAGATTAGATATAGTTGCATTTAAACAAGTGCCACATGAAACACGCTTGACCATCTGGTAAAACTGTCTTAGGGTGGGATGCTGGCAGATATTGCATAATCATCTGCATATGACAGATAATTTTAGCCAAATCTAAATTAAAAAAAAAAAGTTCTCATACTTCTTAAGAAAAAAAATTCAACTGCACTTCAAACTTAATAAATATCTGAAGTTATTTAATATTAATACTGTCTGAATTCCATATAAAAACTACCATGTTATAGACACAAAAAAAGAAAAACAATACCTTTTTTTTTTTTTTTAATTGTTTTCCATGTACTTTGAACCACAGATTGTTCTGCCTGGAATTTCTCCTGTACTTTGTTCCTTCAAACCTTTTCAAAGCAGTGGCTTAGAAAAAGTTAGCACGTAAAACATTCTTCTGCTACTCAACCACTCTGCAGTACAAGGACTATTTGCTCACATAGCTTAATGATCTGGGATGTGAGAGGTTTGGAATTCCTCTGGAAAGGTTTTCTGAAACAGAAAAATATCCACAATTAGTAAAGTTTGTCCTTGCAGAGCAGGTGGTGAAGTTTCCCAATTTATACAGAAATCTATGCAGTCATATCTCATTTAACTGTGTGGATTTACAATTCATTATTTAAACAGTGCATGAAAAAAAGTGCACTACAACAAAATGTTATCAGTACTGAAGGTCACTCCCTAAATAATACAATGAAACATGTTTCCTAAAGCCGACTACTACAAAAAAAAAAAACAAAGGAGAAAGAAAAAACCCACAAAAATTACTTGAAGGTCTAACAAAACAAATACTGTTATTGAAGACAATTGAATCTTATAGTACTTATTCTAAATACAATATGGAATTAAAATTGACTGAAGACATTTGATTCTCCTTAAATACATTGGAACAGCTGAGAAGGAATAGAAAACCTGTTAAACATGTTACCTAAAAAACGAATAAGGAAAAGAACAGCCCTTCAGGACTGGATTCTCTGCAAGGACAGCACTTGCTGTCTGTGCAGTCAGCCACCCTGGAATGCCACAGCACCTTCAATTCTGCAACTGCCCTGGGGACTCAGCGTCTGAATCAGAGTGACTGAGGTGGGATGGAACATCGTGAGGGCTCCAGTCCCCATCCTGCCCACAGCAGGGTCAACGTCCAACTTGAAGCAAGCTGCTCCACGTTTTGTTCTGGGAGCTCCTGCTGATGTCCAGGGGGGTCCCTGGCCTGCCCCTGCTCCCCACCCAGCTGGGATCCCCTGGGTGACAGCTTCTGGCTCCTGGGTCGTGCTGCACACCTATAACCCTGTACGTTTACTGCCGCAGAAGTAGCTCCCTTTTTGGAAGCTCCTCATCCTAAGCAGTGGTTGCAGTCTTTTTAAACAAATGCTCTGTGGATGAAGCAAATCCATGACCCAACATATTTTTACCCGTGACCTAACACGGCTCAGTTTTCAGTTGTTCCACATACTGGTCTAAAACGCTTTTGAGTCACTACAGAGCTCAAAGCAACTGGCACTTCTCCCACCAAATATAAGCATCTTGACAAAGCAAACTAAGCTTCCAATCCAAGTGCCCATGCTAACTTTCTTTTTACATCCTCTCTTCTATAATTTCACCACACAGTTCATTTGCCAGTCTGGTGCTCTGAGTATTACTTTCAAACAAAGCACAAGGTCAGGAGCAGTGAGAGCCCCTTCAGGATACTGACTTCTCTGCAGCCCAAGACAGACCACACCTTGTTTGCTCTGAAGGAAAACAGTTCTCTTTATCACCTTGTGTTTGTGAGGGGAATAATATCATGCATATTTAAGAGTGCCATAATGAACCCAGCCCCTTTTACAGCCCTGCTGCATTCCAGATGCATCAGCAAACACTTCTGGCCTAAGAACACCTGAAATAACTGCTGGGATGTGCCCTGTACTGGATACAACCCTGGAACAGTGTTTCAAAGGAAAATGTGTTGGCATTTGTCTTCCGTGAAGTACAGTCTCCGAAATGGCCTGAACATTCACCTCCACAAAGAAATGCCGTAAGAACCACGAGATCCATGTGTTCTCTGCTTCTCAGCATCCAGCAAGGATGGCTGTGATAAAGCACAGTTGTGCTTCACCAGTATCCATTAGGAATCAAATCTATCATGAGTTTATTCCCAACTTTCCCAGGTGGATTTTTGATTGTTATTGTCTGCCTAAAAGGCATACCAAAAGTGAAGAATCTGATACTAAAGAACCTCTACAGGGAATGCATTGCAAACAGCACAGTAAATCCTTCAGACAAAATGATAATTTTGTTGCAAAGTGAAATATACAATAGGATGAAACATATCAACAGATCAAACAAACAAGGAGAGGACAGATTCAAGGAGGGAAAGGAAGCAGAGAGAATATTAGAATTGATGTAACTGGAACATACCAAATGCCAATTGGTTCCACAGGCTGTACAGGGAGAGCAGAGGGCTGAAACAGGACTCAAACAAAACTGCCTCAGTACCATGTAGTATTTTGATAAAAATATATAAAATGGCTTGAAAGAAATTAAAAAACGTTTGTGGAAAAATGCGATAAAGAAACTTTGAAAAGAGTCGAGGGTCATGTCCCCAGAAGAATGTAATGTAACAGCAGCAGTAGAGCTGGCTATTAGTGAAAACAAGTCAGTAAAGAAATTTCAAGTTCAGCATCATGAAAGAGTGTAATGAAACTCAATCAGCGGAAAGGCAAATAACTCCAAGCAACAGCTTTGGTGCTGCAATTTCCCCCTGGATAATTTTACTGCAAAGAACAACTTAATTCCTCCTCATAATGACTACCCATTAGACCTACAGCTATTGCTACTGTCACCTATGAAAACTTTGCTGTGCCAGACAGAATTCCAAAAGTATTCCTTACAAACAACACCATCACTTCCTTCTTACCATGACTAAATTAGAGGTATTCAGCCATTCATGAACTACAAAAATGAAGACAACTTTCTGCCACATGCAGTCAATCCCCATCCTCCCCACACTGTTATCTAAGGAGAAGACAATCCAATCAGACAAATAACAGCAGGAAATCCTAAATTGTGGGATCCAGCAACAATATTTCAGTCACCTCATTACAATTGGTGTGGGTGCAGCCTCTGCACGTTCATTAACAATTGTTATGTCATTAATGATTATTAATCCACTGCACAGGATCCTCCTCAGGTGCCATGTCCTGTTCACATCTCATATCTCTGTCTGTCTGGGATGTTCATTCCTGTTTGTCCAGGAAGGAAACAATGAGGCAAATATGATCCATTTCCTCCTCCCTTGGTCTAAAACTCTCTGAGGAAAGTGCATCTTCCAGGTACAAACAACAAGGCAGCTTCACCAGAGAAACCTCAACTCTGCCACTGGTTCTAATTTGGGGGGGTGGGGTGGTGGTGTTTGTTTTCTTTTTGTTGGTATTTAGAATTTCACCATCATTTACCACAAAGAAGAGATAAAAAGAAGTATGTACAGTGAGATACTTATTAAGCCAAAAGGAGTATTTTCCCCTTTCCTCCACCACACCTTCAACCAACATAAACACAGCAACTGAGGTATCTGAAACCTTAACTACAAAAAAATACGCAGTTTTAGTAGTTTTGGGTGCAGGTTACACATGTAGATGAATGCTCCACTTTGTGTTAATTGACCATGGTTCCTTCCTGTCAATGAAACTGCATCATCTGACACCCTCACAACCTGTAGCTTAGTTTAGCAAAACGTTGTCCTGAATAGAGACATATAAAATCACGTCTTAAGTGGCAATTTAGATAATGAGAATCAATAAAAGGGAAAATGATGCTGTCATGAATGCACCAGTTACCAGTGAGTGCATCTGAAAAGGTCCTGCCCGAGACCAATGGGAAAAAATAATAAAGCCAGAAGTCTCAGCACAACACATTTTGACCCAGTGTTACCTTCCTCCTCTGAGCATTTTGCAAGCAGTGCTGGAATTCGTGGCAGTGGTTGTTGTTCACGGCGTCAGGCTAGCAGCACACAGGTTCCACACGCACACTGCCGGCGACACTTCTTTAATTTACCACGATGAAATGATGCATCAGCCTGTTCTAACAGTGATTCATAGCTTTTTAATTTCTACTCTGCTAATGTCACAAACCTGAGATTTTCAGCACTTTCAAGGTTAGCTCCTGCCGTGTTGGACCTTAAAGCAGTCATTCTGATTTAGCAAAGTAGGTCACTGTCACCTCAGTGCCTTCCTTGATTCCACCACCTTGTCTTTCATTTAATGACTGTTATAGTGGAAGGACTCACCGTGCTTTCAGTGCAGATTCTCCCACACCAAACTGTCTGCAGTACAACGCACCTGAATTTGTACTTTACATGAGAACTAAAATTAAAAAAAAAAAAAAAAAATCCCTACTTTGTAAGTAAACACTGCGGTTTGTGTGATTCATCTTTATATCAGGTTTGAGTGTCAGTTATGTTTGGGGTAAAATCTCATCTGTGCATGAAGTATTTTTCCTAATAACAAGACAATAAGCTACAAGGCCATCTAAATGCTATTTACTATAGCAAAGACAAAAAGATCAACACCAAGGTGTTGGAAAAGGACTTTTTTTGTTCAGTGCACTCAAACTACTTTTTCTATTATACTTCCAGTATTCCAAACATATTGGTTCTTTCCAAAACACTGCATTGATTGGTGCCCCTCTTCTAAAAGCAAAGCTTATTTTAACAGACTGTTGCTGAAAACGCACAAATGTATCTGCAATTAATTCCATTATGACATCAGCCCACTGATTATGACACAACTTTACTGTCACCAGTACATCAAACACACTGAAACAGATCTCTTCTACAAAGCTGGAGCCCCTGTGTTTCCTGAACACTTGTTACAGACAGCTCTGGACAGTCACAGGAAGATTTATTTCACTCGACCTGTACTCACGGAGTGCACAGGGACTGCAACCCAAGGCTGGGTGCCCAGAGTGCTGCCATTCCACTTGCTGGGGGAACCACAGGGTTTAAGTCTTCTACAGCCACCTATGCCCTCAGCAGCTTTCAGGACTCAGAGAAATTTCCAGATGTTAAACTCACTGCTTGTTCAGAGCACAAAGCCTTTATAACCTCATACAGCTCCTCTGCTTCTTTTCACCTCTCCTGTTCACCGCAGCCACACTTACGGAGATTATTGTTGCTTTATCTAATTGGGATGTAGTGTGCTACAAACATTCAACACCGCAGCGATACTGAGCACGTTTATGACCTTACCCTTAAATACCTTTCTGGGAAATTTCTATCAACCTGTCCCATTGAAATAAAAGCATTTAGTTCAGGTTATCCTACCCCAGTGCATCACACCTGACACGCAGACAATGACCGAAATCGATGTCGTGTTTGCCGGGGCAGGGGTGCTTTTCCTTGGCCCTGCGTTATTTGTGCAGGCTGCTGAGACTCCTGCAAATGGAAGCTGTGGAACAGGCACACCCTGCCCTGGCAGTGCCTCCCGTACCTGAGCCAGACAAATCCTGCTCAATGATGAGCCTGGCTCCTCAGCCTTCATGTGAGAATAACAGTGATGATCATTGTGGGAAACACATTACTTTTGCATCCAGGTGTTTTTGAAATGGTGACCCAGAAAACAACATTTCCAATTTCCTAATTCTACTTATTAAGGTGTATTATACTGCCATGAACGTAAAAATATTTCAAATTACTCAAAAACTATTCAGAACTACATCTCCCCTAAGCAAAGTAACATTTTCACATTTTTTCTTGCCCAAAGCAATAGCAAAAAAAAAAGAAAAAAAAAAATCGAAAAACAAAGTCAGGAATACATGAAACTGTAGACGATCAAAAAAATTTAATAGAGTATCATCTCAGGGGAAACTAATAATCAGCTGTGAAACAGATTCAGCATTAATTTATCTGAATTGACTAGATAGCATAATGTTCAAAACTGGGACGCAATTTAAACGGGGAAAAGTAATCATTATTTAACCTAAATTCTGTAAATTCACCTCAGACCATTTCACTTTTTCCTTAAGAGCCAATACTCAATGACCTGCCACAAGATACAGACAGAAAATATTTTGAAAGTATTTTCTTCTTGGTGGCAAGTAGTGCTACCGAAGCTGTCAGAGAAGAACTGCAGCAATATCTAGAAAGGGCTTGATGGCCACAGAAAGGCTGAGATATAAAAATTTAAATAGCAGAAAAAGAAAGGCTTTGCTATCAGTATCTTACTGGAAGTAGAAAGTAATATTCAAAATATACTTGCAATCAACTAAATAGTTTATTGAAAAACATCCTCTGCCTTTGTGAGAGCAAAAAAGCTACGCCACCACAGCTAAAAAAATAGATGATGATAATAATAATGGAACCCAATCCTTAGAGAATCACAGACAAAATTCTCGTTCACAGGCACTTAAGGAGAACCTGACCATGATTTGGCCACACGCCTTATCTCATATCAGTACCTCAGAACATGTGACAGTGATGTCTAAACAGAAATGTGCAGTCACACACACATAAGGGACCCCTCTCACTGAAAAACTGGAAACCACGTTGCCAAGAATCATTCAACAAAAATGCTTAACACTCTAGATACTTCTAATTATTACAATGTGCCTTGGAAAGTTTAGTGTCAGCACCAGTCACCAATCAACAGTGTAAGGTTTTTACTGCTTCAGAACAAGTTCTTTCCTGTTGTTTACTAGCAAAAATCCCAGAGTTTTACAGTTCCTGAACACTGCAGGAAGCAGCTGGATATTTTGCATAATTTTTTGTGAGACAGCCAAGCACGAAGCTCTTAAATCTTGCTGGTAGGTAATAACCCCAGTGAGAGCAGGGCTGCCTCTGGGGCAGATGGCCTTCCCGTCCCATCGGAGCAGTTCCTGCTGCCCTCCTCCCGGAGCTCCCTCTCCCCTCTCCAGACAGCCCTTGTGACCTTGCAGTCACTGTGCATTCAGAGCTCTCTCCTGAAGCACCCATCAATCATGTAATTAAAGCTTTTTACTCCGACTTTAGGACTCCAGCCAGGTTCAGACATATGTTACTTAGGCGTTTTACTGAACCATTAATTCAGTGCAGACTTGTTTGTCTGATTTTTTTTGTCCAGCTATTGCATTTTAACACTTACTGAGCACAGAACTGAACAATCAGGACCCTTGACAATGAAGTCTTCCTATTATATCTCCCTCATATTAATCAAAGGCAGAGATTTATCGGCTGGTTAAAAGATCTGGATGTTGGATCGCTGTTCTAATACATCTCTGCTTTGATTATGCCCTTGCCTATCAGCTCATAATTAATGTTTACAGTGATTACTGTCAGCTGTTCTGCACCACGGACGCAAAAGGGGCAGGAAGGTTCCTAAGGAAAGGCCCAGCTGCTGTTTGGCCACCTCTTGCACCAGCCACATGCTCTGTCACCAAATCGCGTGGCACATGTGAGCGTTGAGTAAAGAGCACGGGCATCACCCACCAAAAGTCCAAACCAGAGATTTCACAGCCCTGCAGCCTTTACAAAAGCAGAGCTGAGCGATGATGAATCCAAGCTCAAAGTACACTGAGAGAGGCTGGGAATGATGCCAGAGGTTACAGCAGTGGATTTGGGGAGAGCCAGGTGTCAGAGATGTCACACTGACACTGTACGGCAGCTCAGAGTACAGACAAGGCTACTGTGCAATACATATATGCTGAAATACAGCAAAGGAATCAACATAAAAACCTCTACTAGATCATGACCCCCTGAAATCTGCTCTTTATTACACCAAAACCAGCGAACAACGATCTGCAAACATGAACAAGTTCCCACAACCACCTAACAAGCAAGAGAAAAGTGTTGCTTGATACATATACTCAAACAAGACACAGGCGTTTCAAGTCAAGCAAGGGAGAATTATTGTTATTATTATTATTAAAGCCATCTGCATTTTCAAATGCAATAAAACAATAATTATTTTTTTGAAATGTGTAAACAAACTACTATAATCTATTTTTTAACTGTTTTTCCTTGACCATTACTACACCTAAGCTGGTACTGTTCATGCATGAAGGGAAATCACTTTTAATTGTGCAGCAGGTGAGCACTATGTAACTTTCCAATCTGTGCCTTGAAATAAGTTCATGAGCCAACACCATGGAACAAAGCACCAGAGGAAACCAATCTTTAAAGTTCTCTGGTCTATCAGTTCACCTTGTGTTTACATAGTCTTTTTTCCTAAAATTACCACTTTAAAACCTTAGTATCAGAGCAAAAAAAGAAGGGAAAGTTGCTGCGTTTACAATGAGAAAGTCACACATAAAATGCTATTTTATGGTTTGTAAAACCAAACCAAATAAACAATCCTGAGTGACTTTACCAAAGGGTGCTGAAGACAAGGACAAAAAGGCTCGCTGGGAATCCAGTTCACACTGGCAGGAAATCAATAACTCCGGCATTGACAAGACACAAACACAATGGAAAACATTCTGACAAAGACAGGGAGCTATAAAGAATCCATGTTTTATACCTAAAACTCAAAGCACCTTAAGGTTTTCTCCACAGCAACTCAATACAATCCCCCCTTTTCCTCTCACTTTCTGACCTGAAATTTGGAAGCAGCATTTAAGGCAGGAATAAATGGCAGGATCTGTGGAACTAAAGCTCCAGCTTTGAGAGGAGGATGAATTTCGGGTTTGCCTTATCACTGTGGTGTAGTCAGATGTCTGAGCTGTGCCCATGTTCGCTCCCCGTTCTCCCTCCCTCCAGGAGGATTACAAGAACTCACACAAGGATGGAGGGAGTCCCACCCCAGCCCACTGAAGATGCTGTCCCTGGGCCACCCACCCAGGAGATCTCACGTGCTGCTCAGAGACTTGTCATCCTCACTGGATTCCCCACATGGGCATTAAAAAGTGCCAGGATCCCATCAATCAATGGGGGGCACTTGGGGCTTTATAGAGTTAAAATGTTAACGTGATAGCTTTTTCTCACCTTCTGTTTGCTGCTGAAAGAATGAATTCCATTCTGAAATGACCTGCAAGAGCTCTTGCTTAAGTTCATCAAGTGGCCACAACTCAACTGCAATGTTATGTTGAAATAATTTTCCATTTATAATAAAATATCCACTCAACCCCATACTTTACTTGATGGCAAATACTGCTGGAAACAGCCTAAAACTCTTCAGACTTTATGACCTATTAACGCTAAAACCGAATGGAGCCCAAGAAGAATTCCATCTAAGTACACTGAATCCCAGTCATCCCCACCTAACCAAGTGATTTTCTTGGGATTTTATTCATTTTGTATTTTTCTAAGGACATGGATTCCATGACCATATTTCACAGGATGTGATGAGAGTGCCACATGCTGAGTTATTGTAGAATCACATCTTCAGAAGACAGAAATTTGTGCTGGGTACTTGAAACTAAGCAATAGATGGGAAACAGAAACTGAGTTTTATAATTAAAAAAAAATTATATGGATATAACAACTTCAGTTCTCAAGCATCAACAACTATACACATCTCTGAAGAGATTATGCATCTATTCTGTGATGCATCATAAACTGGCCAGAAAAAAAAAAAAAACAAAAGATTTTTCATGAACATGCACATTGAAGTCTTCTTGTCCCAAATATGGGCAGTTTTGAGGTTGATAGATTTATATGTCTGTGTGTGCGTGCTTCTTCTTTCCTTTATTCTAGGTAAGGATCAGTAAGGATCCTGCTTTCTGGAAAAACTGTGGCTGGATAAATTTCTTTCCCTTCTGAGCAGCTATATCTGAAAATTATAAACCTGTCAAATCTTGAACATTTCTAAAAATATCACCATAAAAAATAAAATACCTCATTTCCTCATATAATTTACTCTACTTTTGCAAAGTGCTGCTCAGTTTGGCTTATGGCAAGCCGGCTTGATCCTCCAAGAAAGTGCCCTTAAGAGTATCTACAATTAACATGGGTTTATCTAATTAATAGAGAATATGTCATTATTGCGCAATCATCCCTGGCAAATTGATCATTATCAGTAGTTAACGACTACTTTGTTAACTAATTGCCCTGGGGCAACAGCGTGTCTGGGGAGAGACACACTTGGTAAGGAAAAGTAACAGCTATTAAGAGCCATAAAGTTTGTGCTGGGAGGTGCTCCCGGCATCATAAATCCCCCAAACTACTCCCGCTAACGATTCCTGCAGAAGAAAGGCGCAGGCGGGAATGCCTCGCGTGGAGAACAGCTCTCTGCCGTCGGGAACGCACAGGCCGCACCAGGGAGGGTGAAGAACGCGGCCCATTACATTCAGTGCGTTGAGGGTACGCGGGAGCTTTCCCAGGGAAAACAACCCCATTACACACGCTGAGGAGTCTCGAGAAGGAGCGAGACTTAGGCAAGATCTGCAGGGTGGAACTGATGAATATATCCACTCAAGATCTTGTGTGAATTCCAACAAAGCCCGCTGGAACGCTCTGTGGAGCCGGGATGCCACGCATGGATTTCAGTTCAGCACCTCCTGGAAGGTGTGCCGGGGATGCTGCCAGGTTACTCTCTCAGCATCCCTGCATTCCAGCGGGACCAGAGCCGCGCTCCATGTGCTGACCTCACAGACACCGCCCTGGGAGCGGTCAGGGAGCCGCAGGATGAGAGTTTCAATCCCAAACTTCAGCAGGCACACTCGGGTTTGTGCAGCTCACCCAGCCAAGGGTGGTGGTGCCTGCTGGAACTTCATATGCAGGGAGCAGATCTCAGAGCTCCGGGCTTCCTGAGAAGCCCTGGCTACCTTTGAACTGTGGCCTGATTATCAAAGCCAAGGCTGTACTTCAAGCGCATTTTTCTCCTTTAAGTGGACACATCTGCATTCACCAGATCCAATCATTACCGATACATCTCTTGCTTCCCCTCACAGCCTCATTAAACAGACACCACAACTTTCAGTTTGCCCACCCAGAGCTTCTCTATTCCTTTCAAATGAAAGAGCAATTTTGAAGAATGCCAGAACTACTGATCTGCCTTTCTTTTGTGGGTTTTCAAATGTTCAAACACCCCTGCTTCAAAAAGGACAAAGTTTGCTGGTTTGATTATTCTGTACTACACTGCAAAAAGATAGCAACTTGAAGAAAGAACTAGCATATAAAAAGGAAGAAAAAGAGATGAAATTTACTTGTGTGGAAGGAGTACAGACTATGAAGAAAAGGGATGAAAAGCACAGAAATAACAAGATGGGCAAGAAGCGACAGCAAGAGTTATACTAGAGATGGACAATACAACTTTGAGTGAGTTTTTAGGGGGTAATAAATGCATTATACACTATAGGATCCTATATAAAATATAGGTTAATATATGTATTTAAGTATTATTTTATATATATTTTAAAAATTAAAAATCCATGGAAGTTGGTATTGCAACAAAATTAGGTTTGAGGTGTCTAATTTACACTTCATGCTCAGGGTCATTATTGCAGTTGAGATCCTCATTATTCCATGGAAATAAAAGCAGTAACAGAGTAAATGTATTGCTTTTTAAGCAGACAGCCACCAGAATGACAGTGAATCTATAAATACCTGCAGGGAAATGAAGAGAGAGCAACTTCAAATGTCAGAGGTTTGAAATCAGCTTCCAAAGTGGGATCCTGTGGGGAAAGTCTCACCCTTTGTGCAACAGCACAGGAGAAGGGTCAGGACAACTGACCAGGCCTGCTCTGCTCCAGAAATGGATCTTTTGCTGAGATTCACACGTGCCCCTCCAGAGGGCAAAATGATGAGTTCTTCAGCTGCAGGGAGGGCACTGAGAGCTAATTCCAGGTGGAAGAGGGACAGGGTGGAGCAGAGGGCAGCAGCTGCAGAAGGCCCATGGCCAGAGGGCAGAGCACCCCATGTTCAAACTGTCATACCAAGAGCTCTCTGTAGATTCTGACAGCAAGACATGCTGTCAGATGGGAAAAACAGAAAAAACAAACCTCTCCTGAGCCCTCACTATTCTTTGATGCCAATCCCAACTTAACATGCAATGCATCATCAAAGCAACATTACACTGCTGGTACAGAATTTATGAGAGATGTCCTGTGTCTTATTAAATAGGAATTGAAAGCAACAGGGTAGAACAGAGGAGCACAATAACATTGTCTTCACATTCTAAAGACTGAGAAAATAGGTCTTGCTTTTTTTTTTCTTTTTTTTTTTTTGTAAGGGGAGAAAGAGATAATATGAATGTAGATTAAATAATGTTTCCTCCTGAAGACCTGCTAGATCAAAAGCAGATAAAGTGATAAAGTTAATTACAGACCTCTCTGCTACATAATTCACCTTTACTATATAATTCACCCTTGCTATATAATTCACCTTCATGAGATGTGAAACTCCTGTTTAGGAAAAAAAAAACCAAACAAAAACCAAAACAACACCAAAACCACATCACTCTTTCCTCAAAAAGATTTTCCCTGGTGTTCCTTTTAGTTGTCTGTGAAATAAAAGAAAGGTGTTATCTCTTGCAAAGGACCTTTCTAGACTTTTTGGGAAGGACTTGGAATAGGTGGAAGTAGCATCTTGCAGTGTCAGTGCCTGTTCAACCCTGAAAGGCTGGAGCATCTAGATTAGAAATTACCTGGAAAAAGAGATTATATATTAATATAATCAGTCAAAGTGTTGGAAAGTACATGGGCAAGTCATCCACACTGAGAAAGAACTCTGAATTTTCAGTCTGCTGCTAGGACGCTGATCTCTTGGACAATGCTGTCTTACCCAGTAAGAAGAATATATCCATCCCCAACCTTGCATCAGAAATTAAACATACAACTTTGAAAGACACTCAGTACTCCTAATCAAGCCTCGAAGTGACAAAATAATCTAGGGCATCTCAGTTTCATTTCTAGTGGCCATCCAAATACTTCAGGCTTAAGGCAAATGTTGCTAATTATTTATTCCTGCGTTTAATCTGCTCAATTTATCTGTCATATAGGAACTGGGATGGGAAGCTTTGCAGGTGTGGGAAAGGAAGGCACAGCTGTTTAGCTGGGACTTGGCTGGTTAAACCCATGTGTTTTGTACATCTAATACCAGAGCTGTTAATGCATGCACCCCCTGAAATAAACTGCTTCAACAGTGATTTATATTATCAATGCAAATACTGAAATGAATATATAGATATACATATCAGCTTTTGCCTTCCCCTTTTCTGTGATGTGAGTCCTGGCCAAAGGGCCACGCTGTCATCTGTGTCTCTTTAGCCCACTCCTGTAGCCAGCCATATGCTTCTGTGCATCAAACCAGCGACTCAGAAATGATACCCCAACACAGGAATGTTTTCCAGCCAGGATTCCTGCTTACCCGAGTATTTTAAAGGCATCACAGGCTCGTCAGAACAGTGCCAAAAGAACAATAAGTACCTGCTGAGGCAGAATGGGAAGCGCTGTGTCAAATATTTAAGCACCTGCACATTATGTTCAATTTCTTTCAAAATATAATTGCCTGGAAATTTTGAGAGAAGAGACAACTCACATGGCTGGTGCCAGAGAGGAAAGGCTGTAAAACACAGACTCATTTCCCCATAGCTGCATTGCTCCTTGAGTGACCCAGACTGTGCCCCTGAACCCTCTCCTGTCAGACCCTTGTTTCCAGTGAGCACCTCAGATCTGCCAGGACATCTCCTGCAAGTGACTGATGTGTTTGTTCAACACTCTCACAATGTCAGAGCTGTGGAACCATGCCATTTATCGTATTTGTTTTCCAAGGCTTTCTTTTAAAATGCTGTTGCCCAGTTTCTTGCATCTTGAGATGTGTAACTGGCACCGTAAGCACTGTGGGAAAAGGAGCATATGGACATCCCAGAGAGAAACCCTTGAAAAGGAAGCACTCCTGGGGATGTAAAGCACCTCTCAGCAGTGCAGGGGATTTCAAACCTGTGAATTCTGTTGAAAATATACCACATTGAAACTTTACCACAGGAACTGCTCCTTCATGCAGAGCAGGTGATGTCTCAAGTCTCCAAAATTGCAAATTGAATGTTAGTATTAGAATTTAATTCTATTAACTCCAGGAGGTGACAGCAACATTGAGGGGAAGAGAAAGGAGGAGCTGATGTCAAGTGCATGAGGGAAAATCAAGACCTGCAGGAGTAGCAACAGCTAATTCAGAGCTCAGACAATAAGAAGGCATACAATGTGACTAAATGAAGCTTAAGGGCCACTAACAACAGGCAAACAGGAATTAGGATGTAATAAGAAGAAATTAAACTGTCTCTTTCTCATCTCAGAGACAGCTCTGGCTCTGCTGTAGACCCTTGGCCAGCAAAGATGGAAGAGAAGGACATTTTGTTAGGACAAAACATTACAAATGTGAAACCCAAGTTTAGCTTAGCACAAACTCTGAGTGTGTGGGATGGTGGAGGGCAGCGGCCCCAATCCTGCTCAGTGTGCTCCTGCAGCACTCCCAGGCACGCTCTCTGTGCCTGGGACAGACACACACCTCAGGCTACCACCCTCCTCCTCCTCTGCCAGCTTCCTGAGTGCCCAAAGTGACCACAAGCCCTCTCTGCAGCATCCTGGCATTCTCCTTTCGAGGAAAATCTCGATGCCAGTGGGAACCTAGTTTCAAGGAAACCCATCAAAAAGGAAAATTTCAGTTCCCAGCCCGAAACATATGCCTCACTGCTGAGCTTGGTACTGCTTCCAGATTCCACTCTCAGTGAGCACAGCTGCTGTCCACAAAGCACTATTTCAGCATGAATGATAATAGCACAGAGAGGAGAGTAACAGCACCCACCTGTGTTTATTTCACCTTGTTAATTTACTTTAGCATGCTTCTAAACTAGGAGAGTTTGAGAGTTCAAGAGTGGGCAGAAAAAACCATCCAACCAAGCAGCACCCAAGGATCAATTCTCAATAGGAATTACTCTTCTAAGTGCCTTTCTGCAGAGCTCACACTGGTGCCTATGTGGGCCTGGGGTATTATCTGGGCATCTCCATCCATCCTCTACACGACAGAATGGTTAACTCAGAACTCCCTGAAATGAACCAACAGTTCCAATTAGTTTAGTTACTCATTTATCAATATTTTATACAATAAAAAGTAGCAATTTTACCATGCTTAGATCAACATCACTTTGTGCAGAAAATAGATCAACGCTATTTACTACTTAATATCACATAAGAATATAATATCATAAAAATTACATTAAAGTTTAAAAGTTTCAGTATTCCTTTCAGGCTTTGGTATCCAATGAGAATGACAAATTATCTTAATCTGTTTGTTTTTTTGCAGATGGAAACATTTCCCTGGTAACAGGCAAAGGAGACACCATTTATAATTTGAAATTGTATTAAATGTACCATTAAAGAACAAATAGAGAATTAATATAATTGGTACATACATAAGGTATTTGGGTATAAAGGTTGGTGAGCCTTATTTAAGAAATCTCATACATGTAAACTTTGTCAAAAAGTCCAACTATTGCCTGTCCCAAAAAAAAGGCAAACACCTCCCATCATCAAATCAGTGCTGTGACAGGGATTGACCTTCCCATTTATTTCACAGCAATTTATATTAAAAAAAAAAAAGTGTTTAGGTAAGTGCTGCAATCACTAAAGTGAGACACAGAGCCACACACAGAAGCAGGATCACGAAAGTATTTTAGTGACACCCAAAATGTGCAGTGACTTCATCTCTGCATGCCCGTCTCTGTACCATTGCCCACACAACTGTTCTGCTACACGGGTTTTACTGTTTTCCTTTCCAGCATCTTCACACCCTTAATGATATTCCTCAACATATTTGCACTGCTAAAAATGCTTAATTTGGCTTTTTTCCCCGCTGTGACTGAGGTTCTGTGTGACCTTGGATCGAATGCCATTGTAGCAAGCTGTCTCTCACCGTGGGAGTTCTCTCTTTTCTCGGGTTTGAGCACAGGATCTTTGATTTGGCAAAGCAGCACTCAAACAGCTGATGCAGCACTCAGTAATTTTCTCCAGACACAGAGGTTTATCGTTTGTCCAGGCTTCAGCAGGAACAGCAGTGTTTTACACACACATAATCTCCTTTTAAGAAGGCACTTCTCAAAGCGCTTTGAAAAACACTGAGCTTCACAGCCCCCCAAAAGGTAACTGAGAAGGATACAGGTATTGCTGCAGCTTCCTGCAGCGGCAGGACCAGCAGGAATTCAATAATGCACAGTGAAAACAATAAATCCAGCTGGAATTACAGTGACTCTCAAAGCTTTAAAAAAAAAAAAAACAACAAAACAAACAGTAAAAAAGGGCTTTTTTTCCCCCTACAATGCTCCTTAACACCGTGCTTGGAGAACTCACTGGCAATAACAACAAAGCTCATGGGTCCAACACGAGTCTCCATTTTCCACACCTAATGACAGCAGAGTAGGAGGAGATCCCAGCAGAAGTTTTCTGACCAGCTGCCTTCGTAACGCCAGTGGAAATACCTACAACTCAATCTGGTCCCAGTGAAACCTCCAGATCAAAGGAAATAGATTAGATTAATGCAAATGGCCAGCATTTTGCTGGACCGTGCTGTACCTTTTATTGAAATGTATGAATCAAATAAAGAGGAGGTCTGCTTTGCGATGGAACATGAAATAATCATACTTCTTGCACCAAAAATATTTAACAGGATACCAAGTATAACAGCAGTGTATGTACAGCTGAAATGGCAAATAGTGATGAGAAAAATCATCTAGTTTTGTTATACAGTGGTTAGAATGCAACAGATGTCTATACTTCCCCAAAGCAGCCAGAGCGAGCTAAAAGACCCAAATCTCTGATATTTTGTACATTAGAAATCTCTGGGTGATGGTACAATGGGTATTTAGCACAAGGGGAAAAAAATGTTCAAACTACAAAGGATTTTTCTTTAAACTTCAAAAACTATACTGAGGATGAGGAAGCTTTCCAACAAAGAACAAGGAATAGAACTTTCTTGCAAGTTTTCCATGTATTTATGGTATTTTGTTTTTAAATAAGCACTTCAAGGGATACAGGAGAGGCTTAGACAAGAAACTTGAAACCAGTCCTGGCCCCCAGAATGTGGGACACTCTCAATGTAAAATTGAATTATATATCATGGCATGCACAGGAGACAAATTAATTTGCACAGGTTATCTACCTTCCAGCAGCTCCCCAGATTCTCATGGCCTGTGCAGCACTTGAAAGGTTTGCTCCAGCCCACCTTCTCCCTCATCTCCCCGCTCTGCATTATGCCAGATTATTCTGTTATATAGGTCAAACTCCCTTGCAGAAAAGACCCATATCTTTTTGTGGTGCATAAGGCCAGAGATGTTAACTTTTTAAAGCCCTACCAACCCCATGACAATTATTTCAATTTCACGTAAAGGTCTTTAAATAGATCAGCTTCGTAAATGATTATGGGGCACTTTCCTATTAAAAACCCTCTTTCCACAGTGAGCCCGGGCTGCTAATACCCACTTTGAGGAAGCACCTGAAACCTGTGCACCATTTCCTACAGCAGCCAAACACTCCTATTTTTCATTATCTGACAAACGCACAGGGAAATCTGTCCATGCACTGTGTTCATTAATGATACCAACCTGTCCTGGGAGAGGCTGAATATTAATAGCCTACTGAATAATAGTGATACCTACATTTTAATGGTTTTACATGTGAGCTGTTAAAAAGTGGTCACCATTTCAGTAGTGTGCCCCCAGATTATATGGACACAGCTGAAGAAAAAAAAAAAAAAAAGAGTTTCAGAGACTATAATTAAAACAAGGGCTTGAGAAAAAAGAGGACAGAAACCAAAAAATTCTTGATAAGTTTAACTTACTAATCCTCCTAATTACTAACATAATAAACATTCAATAATCTAACTACAAAATTCCTGTTAAACAACTATGAAAATTAGAACATTTCTAACCTTGGATCTAAGACATTAGGTTTTTTTCCATTTTGTTTCCAGTTCTGAATATTCTCCTATTTGTATTAGATTTGGTGATTAACAGGGACCTTATTGCTTCATATAACTTTTTCAAACTGCATAGCTTCTGATTTATTCCACCTAAGGCTCCCACACATTTACATGTTCCTGGATGCTTTCTCATTAGGTGAGCTGTGAGCTCTCAATGGTTAAGGTGAAAACTCTACTAAAATAAGTACTTCTGAAAGAGGAAAATATTAAACCTATCATGTACACTGGAAAAATACTGTCCAGTCACCAGCTTTTCAAAAAAAAAAATCAAAAATACAGATGTTGCTTCCTCCAATACAGTTGGGTATGTGAGGGGTACAAAGAGCTTTGGACTGTCCAAAGCTACCTCAATTTTATGTGAGACATTCTAAATACATTCCTTGGTGTGATATTGCCCAGGATAAACTGATATGGACTCTGTTGTTATCACCTGCAGCACTTTGATCATGTAAGCAAACATCAAAATTAGCATAACTGGAAGAGGAGCACTGCAAAATCAACAGCGCTGCTTTGCCCCTGATGCATTAAAGCCACAATAAGCTTACTGAGTTTGAGCAATTAAAATAATTTGTTTCCTGTTCATGATGTTATTAGATTTGGACAGATACAGAGGAGATAGCAGGGTCATAAAGGAACACAGATAACCTGGAGACAAAGTGATAGAGTAAATCACCACAACCACTAAATTCAAGATCTGAAACTGGTAGGCATAGAGGGAAATACAAATTATGACAATGCTAAGCAGTAAAAGCATTTGTGAGTTGATAGGGAATGAAAATTTAAATAAAAACATTTCCCGGCCTGCTCAGACATAACAATGTTCTTTTGTTTGTGTTCTTTGTAATTTAGCTGCTTGACAACTTCATTCAACCTTCAGCAGCAAACACAGGTATTGATTATCTCTGAACATCCTAATGACCGGAGACTGGGACACAAACCATAAAAGCAGAGTTTCTGGTTACAAGTGAAATTATAGTTTGCCTACAAGATTGCACAATAAATCAGAGAACAAATCAGCCAGCATAGGGCTCTGGGGTCACTGAAGTGATGTTGACACATTACAATAATGAGAACTTGAAACACCTCATGCCCTATTGATTTTTAAGCTGAATCATTGCCACTGCAGGAGATTACAAGAGTGTGTACTGGAAGCATGGCCCACGTGGGAGATGCTGATGAAAAACACAAACAGCTGCACCAAAATAGTTCTTTACCTGTATCTATTATAACACAATACCCTGCTCCCTTGCCCCCTCCCAAAGGTCTCAGACTACAATTCAGTCAAGTTAACTCAGAACTCCCTGAAATGAACCAACAGTTCCAATTAGTTTAGTTACTCATTTATCAATATTTTATACAATAAAAAGTAGCAATTTTACCAAGTTAACTGCTTAACTATCCCACTTAAAACAACTTTCCTTTCTATTTTCTTCTTTGCCTACATTACTTATGTACATTACATAATAAGACTTGAAGTGACACTTTAAAACATCTCACAGAAACTGCATATTAGAAAACCTAGACTACGAGAAATGCTTTTTAATGTTCCAAGTAGCTTTCCTGTTTTCACTCAACAGCAAATTATTCTGTGCTATAAAAATAATTCCAATAATCACCAATTTATTTTACCTACACAGTGGAGAATAAAATATGTAACACCAAAAGCCTTGCCACCAGCTAAAGAACAAAAATGCTTCTCTTTTTTTTCTGCTTTTACTTCCACTTGATAGCACTGAGAACCAATGAGCTGTCAGAGGGGTGACCAGTGACACAAAATGATTACAGTCCTGTCACGACAAAAGGAGCAGTTATAATTTGCACTGCAGCCAATTACTTTAGGAACACATCATTTTGCTTAAGGGGAGAAAATAATACCTCTATTATCCCTTCCAGCCAGGAGGCCTCTCGCCATGCCACAGAGGTGCAAGAAGAGAGAGAAACTATTTAACTAGAGCCCCCACAGTAAACAAACTTTGAAATGTGTGGCTTATTCCTGACAATAAGAACTTTTTAAGCACTGCAGTGGTGTTCTTAATGAAGCCTAACTGTTCATCAGCTGTCAAGACAGAAGACAGAAAGGGAGAACTTGGGCTAAGTGAAGGAATCACTCTGGGAAAAACGAGGTAACCTGTGGCAAAGAGAAGAAACTTTTACCTCTTGATGCACTTCCCAGTGAAAGGGATTAGACAGTTAAATATATCCTAAGGATTCGCTCCTGTTAGGCTCCTCAGAGATATGTTTTTAATCAGTGGCTCTGCACTTGGCATTTACTCCTTCAGGGAGGGGGAAAATCTTCAAATTATTTCTCTTCTTCCATTTGAAATTCAGCACCATCAGCAAGACTCCAAAGAAAGAGGGAACAGAAGGGTAAGGAACCTCAATTTATGGTAAAGCCCCAGCCTTTTAAGTTCCTCTCAATTTTTAAGGCGCTTATCCTCAACCCAGCTCTCAGAGAGCTGTGATTCCTAACCTTCCTTCAGCGTTAGACAAAAGGGAAGCAGCAGCAACGGGCAGGTTTTTAAAGGAATGGAGGTGTTTGTGTGGTGCAGATGTGTGAGGGTGCACTTGTGAGTACAGGCATCCCCCCGCCACCACCACAGCACCTCCAGTTATTTGTTCTTGCCTTCCCTCTCCCCTTTTCAAATTTTCAAAAATTGAGCAGGTGCCTCCAAGTCTGAGCCTGTCCGTGCCCAAACTGCTGCTGCTTCATCTCATACCTAAGCCTGGTGACTCTGCCTGAACTGGTCGATCCTCTGCCTGATCTTCCCGGAGAGACACCCTCAGACAAACGAGAGCACCTGAGCTGTGCTGAGCACCACAAACCAGCAGCCACAGCCATTATTAACGGGGGAAAAGCATCCCCAGCAGGATCTCCTGTGCAATTTGGGGGCCTACAGGCAAGGTTAATTACCAGCGTAGAAACTGCAGCACAGGATAAGCCACCTGCCCAGAAAACCAGGCTTTTCTAGGAGGAAAATTTAATCTCTCAGCAATACAATAGGTTTTTGACAACTGCAAAACACTATTAACAGAAAATCCAATGAAGGAGATGCTCGGTTTACACCGAAAGAACAAACAGCAGTGAGTACAACAGCAAACAGGACTGACTGCAAAGACAAGCTGCAGGACTTGGGAGGAGTTTAAGAAGAGAGACTGCACAGAGATGTGGACAGGAGGAACCCCACATTAATGAATTACCAGTGGAGCTGCCTTGGCTCAACCCTTGCTCTCAGGGCACCATGAACTTCCAAAAGAGAAGCAAATCCCACTCAGATTATTGACATAATCTGTTAGGACTGTGCATGTTTCTCGTATTTTATTGTTTTTATAGTTTTTTTCCTATTAGATGAAACATTATATTCAACATTCGCTATTAATTTTCTCCTTTGACAGAATCAGTCTCAGTAAATGTTACAAATCCCTAAGTTCATTTTGCTAATATCAGTCGTAATGAATGGCATGGTAATTTTCACAGCATTTGATGCTGGGCAGCATTAGCATACAATCATATCACCATTTACCATTTTTCATCAAAATAAAAGTCAATTAAGGGGGAATAGTCTATTGAGTAAGAAAAGCCAATTTATTAATACTAAAAAATAGCTTCAGAAATTTTTACCATGTAGGTAGCATATAAATATATGGAAAATTAAAATGGCTAAAAATGCATTAATCAAAATCATATTCTGGGAGAAACACAATGGGAAAGAGACTGAATTTTGACAAAGAAACTATGCCAGCACAAAAAATACTGCAATTTTTCTCCATTTTGTCAGTAAGAGGAAGTCTCAGCAGCATCTTCATAATTTGTAAACCTTACTTACAACAAGTCAGGACCCCCTGGCAGAGCACTACAATCACTGGCATGTGATACCCCACCAGGAACTTTCCCTGTAATTTGCAGTAACAACACACCTGGGTCAGCTGCACAGAGCTAAGTCAAAATGAAAATCAGAATGAAAATTGTAGAAGAGGGTCCAAGAGAACACCCATGGTAATGACAGAAGAGCAAACTGGTCGAAAGACTCCAAGATTCTTATACAAAGAACAGAGAAATAACACTAAGGCTGCTTATTTTTTAAAGGAAATAAAAAGCAGGCTCAAAATAAATACCAACAGCTGGCACAGAGAACTAGAATATTTAGTTCTCAAAGGACATGGGAATATGCAATGAAAATTAATAGAAAAGCAGAAGGACATCTCTCCTCCCACAATTTCTACCTGTCAGAATCTTTTTTAAACACTGCAGACATACCTAACTGCTAGACTCATTGTCTGAGATGCACTGCCAAACCTGGATACCCAAGGAAATATAAGGAGTGTTCAAAGGGAAACTACATCTTTATATCCTGATGACTGAAACCTGTTGCCTTGAGGATCAGACTCATCCCTTCAACATTAAAAATCAAGGTAAAGCTGTTCCCAGCGTCCTGCTCAGCCCACACTAAAACAGATATGAAATCAAGTCTGAGCAAGGCACTATATTTCTCTCTACCTGGTTCTTTGTCTTCATTCAGAGGGCAACATTGAAGGTCTTGGGGACATTTCTTCTTGACTGTTTTGTTAAAATTGAGGAGGGTTTTTTTTAACTATTCCCTTCTCGGCACTGAAGCAGGGCTGGGGTTTTCCTCTTTGCCACACGATGTCAGTGTTGCCGAGTAGAAATTGGAAATTTGCATCTTTATCGGGACTCAAATAAAGGTTCAGACATTTTGCTCCTTTAAGGCTATCACGGGACAGCTTAACAGAGCTGAAAGATGCCCCAGTGCAACCCACTCCATGAAAGGATGTGCACGCTCCCAGCCAATATGGAATGACCGAAGTGTCAACACCAGAATCCTTGTGCTGTTTGGTATCTCGAGGGGATGCTGCCACTCTGATTGTGTAATCCCACCTCTGCATCTCATTGGCTTCAGTTTCTGAAGGATGAAAATTAATCCATGTCATGTTTGTAAATGTGGCGAAGAAAACGGATAATGAGAGCAAAACAAAACTCTCCTCGAAAGGCGATCAGTGCTGCCATTCCCACAGCACTGGGGAATGCTGCCAGTTCAAACTGAGTAATTGGCCCATCAAGCTGTGTCAGAGAAGAGGATTTCATACCTGAATGAGGGAGGGAATTGTGCTGTAACCTGCTCCCTAACCCTTCAGCACACATCTCTTTCGGAGCTATCATTTTAAAGCATAAAAATACGCTTCCTAGAAAATTCATAGTGCTGCTAAGGCACAATCTAATTCAATCCTTGCTCTCAGTCACCCAAACCTGGAGAGAGAATGGAGGCCTGAAAATAACAGGATCACTGTAAAATATATCCTTTATACCTTATAACTAAAAATCCAACTGTATGGATTTTTTAGAACCAGATCTTTCTTGTTGCAATACCACTGACAAAAGATTCAAAGTAACTTTTCTTGAACACTTGCTTTCTTTTTTATGTCTCAGTACCGTTTTTCCCCCTATAATCCCTTTGTATCTCTTACTAGCCCACACTGTGTCCCACATTTGGGGTATGACAGGTTAAAAGTCACACTATGTCACCTTCTGACTTCAAACACCGGAATGTGATTCATTCTTCCGTGCAGCCACGAATAAAAATCCTTCCCAAATGGGGGATGGGGAGAAGGTACCAGCAAAGTTCAGCTCCTGTGTGTGTTTGAGGCTGTTTAATTTGCACTAAAAAGCCCAGCAGATGTATAAAACACTGCCTGAGGTCTAATGTATACACCGATGTACCCAGACAGAAGCTTGAAACTGCAGGAAACAAGAGCAGAAACATGAAAAACTACAAAAGGTGGATGCAAACGCTATTTTCCTCAGTATATCTGTCTCCTTCACCATCTGTATTGACAGACTTTTATTTTTTTAGCACTTCTACACAAAATGAAATTAGAAAAGAAATGGTAATTGTAAATATTGAAGATGATGGCCATGTTTTTTTCCAATCCCTTGCCCACTTGTTACAAGATACTGCTGTGCATCTTGTGTCTTTCTTGTTAACATTTCATTGAGAACTTCCACGAACATACGTTTGTTCTTGTTCCCAACACTTTGTTCTGTCACTGTGACAGATGGCTTTACACTGAAGCATATGAAAATATTAAATTCCTTATCAACCTGTTGAAGTTCGAAATGCCTGTAAGTAATAACCATCTTGGCAGCTATTTCTTTAATACAGATATTACAGAAAGCTATTTAGTGCCTCCATATCAGTCTCCTATTTGTTACAGTCTATTCTAAAACTAAAGTTTTCTTTGAACGTGATTAATAGTAGCATTGTTTCATTCAAAATAATATAGTTTCTAAGCAGAACATTATGTTTTACTATTTGTTTATCCAGAAGAACTTGAAAATTAATTTTAAAAATTACAGTTAGACACAACAGGGGCTTGTGCTGTACCTAAAGGAGTGGGGAGGACACTGGGACTTGGTTCCCTACTGTTCCTTCTCTGTCTACTGGTAGAGCACCGTCTTCAAGATTTGAATCCAGTTCTCTCTAACACAATATTCTATCCTGTGCCAAACTAGCTGTTGGCTCTAGTAACTAGATTAAAAAAAACCAAAACCCCAAAACATGGTGAAAAGAGGGTGTCCAGCATGTTTATCCTTCTCACAATGCTCACATTGAATCGAGCAGCTTCAATTTCAGCTGGTAAACTAAAATTCCCAAAACAATGGCCACTGGTTAAGAACACATCCTTTTAATTTCTATTATTTCCTCAGCTGGAGGTTTTTTGACAAGAGGTTTCTGGTTCCTATATAGAATATGTAAAATACTGCATAGAAGATAACACAACAGAGCCCCTCTGGCCCCAAGGCACTCTTACACTTCTCAAATAGTAAAAAAAAAAGTCTCAACTGTTCTAATATGTTCTGTGTAATCAGCTTTTTAATAAAAAACCTTAATGTTATGTTATTAATAGAGGATGTGAAAGTCTGCACAGTTCTCACATGAAAAAATTGCTTTCTATTCATAAAGCAAAAATATATTCAAAATGTCTGTATTTTAAATTCTAAAGGCAATATTAGAGGAATAAGAGGAGCTGTGGTATGTAATATAGATGTTATAAGAGGTTATACAGAACCAGTTCTTCAAATGCATCAATCCTATTACACCTGTCTTGTCTCTTATTGCGAGGATTATTCAGAACTTCCATAAATACAGACCAAGGACTTTCTCAGAACTAAGTGGCCATTTCCCTCCGAGTTTCCCCAGCAACCACAGTGTGAGAGATGAGACATCCCAGAGGGGAGCTGGGAGCAGGGATGGAAGAGGGTGCACATCCCTCCCTGCACTGTTCCTCAAAAAAGATCCAGGATTTTATCAGAACCGTTGCAAAGCTCCAGTATTTTCCAAACTCTGTTCCTAGGAAACACTTCCGATGCTGCTTCACCGCCTCACCTCACAGAGGTGTCACAGCAGCACGAGGTCAGGTTCTGAACTTGGGTTACCAAACCCTCTTGGTAAGGACGTGAGAGATCCGCCTGCTGAACGGGAAGTTTGGTATTTGAGAGAGATTTTCTGCTTTAGAAAAACACAGCACTGAGCACGAGTTCTGTCAGTTATAAATCAATTCTACAACACATGTTTGCGTATACAGCCGCATTTTTCTGGCATTTGCTTCCCACCCCTTTCCCAAAAGCCTCCAGTGACAGAAATCCCATAATCTTCCTAACTCATCTAATTAAATATTAAGTATTCTTACTATCAGGAAGCCATTCTGATGCCCAATCTAAACCTTCCTTTGTGTAATTTAAGCCCACAGTTTCCCAGCCCAATGACTGCAGCCATGGAGGAGAAGAACATGTCGATGCTGTTACATTCAATTACGTGTCAGAATTTGTTTCTTTAAGCAGAAATGCAGTCTCGTGTCTGCAGGATTGAAGAATCAAATGGAACATCTGTTACTAACTCAAGTCAGACCCAGGCACTTTCTACAACATGCAGGAAAATGAAAAGGAAATTTCTCAGCGGGGAAAAAAAAGGGACAATTCCTTTCACAATGCCAAAATGAAACATGTCAAAGTCGCAAGTGCTGTCTGGCTCTTTTCTGCCGTGTTTCCAGTTTTCTTAAAACATTGGTAAAATTTGGAAGTTTGTTAAAATAACTAAAAAGGATTGGTAGTTACCTAACCCTCCTCCCTCCATCCAGTGAATTACTGCCTGAAAAAAAACCTGCTTGGATCCAGTTAGAATTTTACAGTCATTGTGCTTCACGGACACAAAGATTTGGGGGAATAAATGTACACATCCTGCATGCCATTCTTAAAGATAATTCCCCATAAGAATCTCAGCTCCCTCATCCATCTTTGTCTTCTGTTATCTTAATGGGCAAAATGCCCTTGGCTCCTCCAGTGGTGCTAAAACCTGAAGGAAATAAGAACAGCCCAATCCACCTTGCTCCTGAGCAGGCACAAGATAATCTACCTGAGTCATCCCCTCGAGTGCGTGATTAGCTGGAGTTTGTAACCTCCACTTCTCTTGTTCTACTCCACAGCCACAGTCAAGCTGTGCACCAGCCAGTGACTCACACCCCATTATTTTATAATATTAGTCATGTAGCTGCTAATTACAAAAAAAAAAAAAAAAAAGGGGGGGGGTTTACTACAAATTTATGGAATAGATTTGCATCATTTTCCATAGATGCAAATATATTTCAAAACTGCAGAAGCATTTTCCATTTTATCCCAATGGTGCTTTACCCTCAGCTCTGAGGGGCTGAAATAACCCACTGCTCTCCAGCTGCTGACACAGGATCCTGGGATAACATGGGCTAGAAGGAGCTTATCCAAGGACAGTGCTTCAGATTCTCTTGGATACACCTCCTTGGAGGGCAGAGGTGCTGAACTGGCCAGGCAACGTTTGATGCATCACCTCCCAGCCCTTCATCCAACACCTGTCTGCTGAATCCTCGCCTTGCATCTCTCCCCCCACACTTGTCCTGGGAGGTTAAACTGACAGGATAAATGTACAGAGCGATAATTCAGAGAAACCCACTCAGAGAAAGGATGTGAACCAAGAGCAGCCAGAGCTAATCAACTCTTGAATGTATCAGCAGAAGTTTATAACTTTTATCTTTTTATGAGACAGATGATCACACACATATCCACGCTTCTATAAATTCGAGATAGTAATAAAACCTTCTAGCAGACTTTGGCAAAATAAAAAACCTCATAACCTCTGTTGCTAAGAAGCCCAATAGGCAGCTGGGAGATCTCAAGTCAGCTGTGAGAGCCACCGCCTCAAACGTCTGACAGCATCTTACAATAATCACTTTACAATCCTGATTATATTATAAATCATAGCCAATACTTGTCTTCCGATCACGAGTTAAACAATTTGAATGCAATGTTTTTATTTAAATGCAAAATGTTCAAAAAGAATGTCTCAGATGCAAAATAACGATTTCCAATCTAAATGATAACTAGAAAAGGTTGAAGGAAAATACAGAAATTAAAACGCTTGGGACAGAAACCTGAGGTCTTCATAAGAATCTCTATCATAAAAGACTCGCACAGGGTGCAGGGAAATTTTTTGTCTTCCGGTCCTTTGAGAACATGAAACACTGAGGTCATCTGCATCATGGGAAATTTTCATTTGTCTAGCAAAGAAATATTTTTCCAGACAGTAAAGACTGCTAAGCACTGGAACAGGTGGCCTAAGCAGGTGAGGGACCTTCCTTTCCTGACAGTTTGTAAAGATTACCAGGATGACAATCATCAGTGACACCCGTCAAGGTGCTCCTTGCAGGGAGCAGGGCTGGACTCCATGGCATGGAAGAGTGTCCTCTGCATCACTGTTTCTGAAAATCCACAGCAATATTTAGAATGGAGCCTTTAAATTGACAAAAAAAAATTGTACGAGGAAAAAAATTAGACATTTTTATAATTTTCTTGCAAGCTGGTATAAAGGGATTTTTTCACAGAAATGCCTCACTGTAACACCAGGATGGAGGTTTGTTCTGTGCTTGCTCAGTTACGTGTGGGCAAAAATGAATGAAAGCAGAGCTGCCACACTGCCTCCCCTCCGCAGAGTGCCCTGCCCAGGGCTGACATGCAATCATTAATTAGAAGAAACCCTCACATACAGACCTGATGCTTCTCTTAATTAGAAAAAATACCAACATACGAACAGACAGGTTTTAGCTGTATTTCTCATTGCTCAGGAGCTAATGGCTGCTGCAGGAAGAGCTCATAACAGCCACACAGCATCGCTGATGTTTGCTCTTCGCACTAAGTGCAAACTAATTCTTTTTAAAAGTTTGCTTCCTTTACTCAGAGCAAGGCCTGACCAAGGCAGTTTCTCCTCCTACAGGACATGCAAGGACTGCACAGAGCTCAGCCCCTGCAGCTGCTGCCTTTCCCCAGCACATCAGCATCCCCCTGGTCCCTCTCTGCAAAGCCTCATTTCACTCATAACGCACAGGCTGTAACACTTTCCACAGCTGAGCTCTCCTCTGACCCCTGGGTTCCAGTCCCAAAGACCATCCTGAAGTCACTGTGTTCACAAGGGGGGCAGTCAGTGAACCACAGCTACTACAGGGAGCTGCTAAAGCGTTCTGTTCTTGAGATTAAAACTGGGCAAACAGAACTTCTGCTAAGCTGTTACATGACTGTGCTCAATTTGATTTACCAGTTCTCACAAAATCATAGAAACTTGTTTAAGACACTGTGACATCTTGAAAATACAACTGGAAGTAAAGAAAATGTATTAAAATACCCAATGCCATTCTTAGGATCTCCCTTTAGTAAATTCTACTTCCTGTTGTGGCTCAGAGAATGAGCAAGGATAAGAAAAAGGCTCAAGCTTTCAAATATGAAAGTCAAAATGAAATTAAGTTGCTTCCCACGGCCTCTCTGTTGGTACAAAGTTCAGTCTGCCACTATTGGATTTTTGATTCTGCTGGCACTGGAAAACCTCACGACTGGAATGAAATGCCATTTGAAATGAGATCTGGTTCTGAGATGATTTTACTCCCTGGCACAGCAGTGGTATCCTGCTTTTCCTGGTAACTGTGAAGATTAGTGCAGGATTACAGCCTCAAGTGGTTCTGGCTTAACTGGCAAGGTGGAAAACCAAGACATCCCACCACTATTCATCCTACAGAGCTCATCAATCAATACCTGTTTTGAAAATGACAAAAGTATTCAAATGAAAATATGAGATGATATTCATTTTCATTAGTCTTGCAAAATGCTCCAAGGAAAAAACCAAACTAATGGTTTGAGATTACTTTGTCACAGCCAAATATCAAACTTTCCCTGCAAGCACAGGTGACAGCAGATGTATCCTTCTATAAAATACATCTCTTGTTCTTGCACGCAGCACTTGTTGCTATCACGCACTGAAAAGCTGGGCCATGGAAAGCCAGAGGTGACCTGCTGTCCCCGGGATTACAGCCCCAAGGACATGTCCTGACAGAAAGGCAGAGGAATTGGAAAAAGGCAAACACTTGACGCTGTCATGGAAGCATAAAATTGACATAAAACAGTACAGGAGGGAGCCAGGATGCTCCAGTAGGGCCTGATCTGAATGTCATGTTCTTAGAAGACTTGCTTCACTGTAGCAGCAGTTCTTCAAAAATACCGAGGCTCATTTAAATTCACAAAATGGTGCTGGTTTTGTTAAGAGCATCAGGTAACGGCGCAAGTTCTCGGTGCCACACGTGCCTCACACCTCACTTGGCTGTAAGAGGGTTTTACAGTTAAAGAAGCCATTAGAGCCAGGTTAATTAGCAGTCAGAAAAAAGTCCTCGTGTAAGCTACAACTCATTTATCTGCAAAAACGATCAAACAGCATTCCTGGATTACTATTAGTCATGGAATCAGAAATGTCAGCTTTAACAAGGACAACTTTTAAGTTAAAAGAGACATAAAAACCTGTCCAGAGAGCAGCACAAGCAGAGTAATCCACATACGCAGAGTGTGGGAGGCTGTTGTCAGTGTTTTACATCACACTCCACCACAGGGACAGTGAACAGATAATTGTGTTAAAGTTCTGATCAAGTTCAGGATGGCCCATTAGCCCTTAGTGCCAGCATTTACATCTGGTTACGTCCCTCCCCTTCTCTTCCCAGCTGAATTTGCAGGAATTACCCAGAGAGGAAACCTGCTTAAAATTTCTAAACATCAAATACATAAAAACAGGAGATTAAAAAAACACCAAAAAGAACCCAACAAAACCAAAATGGATCCTCTGGTCTTCCACATGAAATTTTTGATTGGATTTCTAATCATCACTAGCAAAACCTTATATTTACTACATAATAAATATTGATTTAAAAAGATTCTTTTATTAATTTCTAAACGTTTAACCAGTTTGTTTTTAATTTTCTCTACCAGAATGCAGGTAATTAATGAGCAGCTGCCTAACACGAGGTATCCGAAACAGAGGAAAATAACAGTGTTTCCTTCTCCTGAGAATAAAAATACTTAAACAAAAATTGTAGGTGTAAAAGTAAAGCAAGAGGATTTTCAAGAGTTGCTGGAGTATGGAGGTATACCTTGTTTTTGTGAACACCTGACACAAAAGAACACTTTGAAGTTTTTATGTCTACAAAAAAATACTGGAAGGATATTAAGTCCAGGCAGTAAAACTGGGCTCTTTGTCATGTTTAATTGCTTGGATTCATAACCTAGTTTTGCTGAATCTGGATGTTACTGCTGACTCAAGCAGTTTCTCCATTTTAATTCTTCAGGAAAAGTTTGCGTGTGTCCACGCCTGTGAGACTAAAGCACCTTTTGAAATATTCCTGACCGTCAGTGAAATTTCTCTCTGCAGAAACCTCTTTGCTGTGCATGAAATCTGTAATTAACTACAGAACAAAAAAAATATACTCTCTGATTTCAACCTGGTGAAGGAAGCCATGCTGTGCTTCATTTTCAAAGACAAGGCAGGGAAATCACAGCCTCTGCAGTTCAGCACGGGTAAGAGAAATGAAAAGTGCAACAGGCACAATGAGGACAAACAGAAAGCAGAAATGCCTGCACTCAGTTCCAATCCCCCAAAGTAAACACATTTCCACACTGTCCAAACTCAAGTTCAGCTGAGGTAAAAGTAGTGAGTGCACAAAGTCACCGAAGACAGCAACTTTGCCACATTCCTTAACATCTCCACTGGATACCTTAAACAGAAAATAAAAATAAAATAAAAAGGAAAAGGCTTATTCCTGCAGACAGAACTCCACAGCTGACAAGATAAATTTAGAAGGAAATGCCACCAGAAGAGAGTTTTGGCAGTGACACATTTATTTCTTTTCACTGCCTGGTATCTCACCCAAATGCAATCCCACAGCATTTGAATTTTAAATAAAATGTATTTGTGATGCACCCTTTTAAAGGACTTTTAAAGGACACGAGCCTGCGTGTCTCTTCCATCTGGTGGCTGGGTACTTATGGCACTTCTTGTGCTCACAAAGGCATCCCTGGGCACAGCCCGCAGCTGCAGATCAGTGTATTCCCCAAATTCCCTCAATTCCTGATCTCCTCACAGCTCAGTTTAGGAGAACTACTCCTCTGTAACACATTCCAAGACAAAGTTAAAGGCAGATAACTCTTCTAAGCTGATTTTCACCTAGATTGAAAAATCTAGCTATTTATGGCACAATAACAGTTTTGAAACTTTATCCTCGCATAAAGTTAACACATTTCAAAAGTTATGCTTAGTTCCTAGGAGATGCTGTAAATTATGTCCCAGTCTTGAAATATATATAAAACCCCCAAAACCCTGAAAAACTCTCTGAAATAATCAGGGGCTTCTGAAGTCTTTGTTCCCATTTTTAAATCCTAAAAAGGTACCATCCCATGACACAATCATTCTAACAAAACCTCCAAAATCCCTATCACTGAAGTTGACTGAAAGCTTGACTTTAGTAGCTTGATTTTTACTAAGGAGTTAAAAATAACTCTTTCTTAGCACACTGCTTGCTTAAATTAAAATGTGAAGTAAACTTCAGACAAGATGTTTTCTATAGTTAAATTCCCTACACATTTCTCCCCAGTTTACTTTTTCACAATTACCACCACAATAACTTAAAAGCGTGAGTTGACCACATTTCTCTCCCTTCTCCTCTTCAGTTTGTTGCTTCAGTTACCATTTCTAACAAATTTATCTTCATAAAATTAATTAAAAATTTAATAGCAGTATTTTTCCATACAAAAGGAAAAACCTAAACTTCCAACATTTTTCTAGACCTTTTCTAGCATTTCAAATATCACAAAGTTGATCACTTGAAAAATCAATTTACTACTTGTTCCTGGAAAAGTTTTCTGGTTTAGGAGCAAAACTGAGATCCTACAAGAAACTTTTATTAAAAAAAGAATAAATCTGAACAATTCCATGGTAATGATGCTACTGAAGTAAGTGGTTTGAAGTTGGAAAGACTGAATGTAACACCTTGAAGTTGCTTCGTCCATCTATTGCTAAGTTATTCTGATTTCAAATATTTACTCCTGTAGGAGTAGGTAAGAGTATAAAGCTCAAACTTACCAAAACTGTGCCTGGAAAGGGGTCTGAGGAACTGTGCTGACACTCCCTGAGGTATCAGGGCATTGGATGTTGGGAGACACTGATTAAATGGAACTTTCAGAGCAGGCAATGGGAATGGGAGCTATCATGTGCTCACAGCATCTCAAAGGCCAAGAAATTCACTGCTTTGGGAAGAAGAACTGCAAAAGGGATAATCAAATCCCTCCTAGATCCATAGGTTTAAAGGAAGTAAAGCTGATGGCTGACAGACACTACCCAGGCACTCACAGAGAAGCCCCTGTAAAGGATAAAAACCCAAAGTCCACTTTTTTTTTTTTCATTAAATGATTCAAATCTGAAAAACTAATAATTCTACACAGCACTGCTGCTCTTGCTGTAGACAAGGGAACACTGTTCATTGAGCAGCAGTTTTGCCCGCTGTTCAACCTTATTTGCATGTTCAAAAACCAGATCAACAACAGGAACATTAAATACCTAAGAAAAAAGCTCCAGTGCGTGGTCAGAGTATCAAGACATCCAAACTTCATATATATCTGTTGCTTCATTTTAGAAAGACATATGAAACCAATGTACTGCATGTAAACTGATTTTTCTCAGTATTTCATAAGCAAAAAAATTTGCAAACTTTCTATGTAACACTTACATAAATCCTAATTGCTTCTGTATTAATACCAAATTCCTTATCACTGCAGAAGTGACAAATACAAAGACTGTTTTGGATCTTACTAAATTCCTCAGTATCCATCAAAATAAAATACCTGAGTTGGAATTTAGTGTACAGTCCTGGGAGCAATGTGATGATTTTATGGTATGTGAACTGCAGAGCCCAGCACTCCACTACTGGGCTGTGCCAGAGTATCCTTCATGTGACAGCAAGTCTTTCAAAAACATTATACCCCTATTAAGAGTCTGGAAGAGATTCTTTTTTTTTAAAGCTAGAGAAATCCACCTTCCCCACTCCCCTCAACGTTTTTTGCACACTTTGAAGTGTGTGGGTTTTTTAAAGGAAGAAAATTGCTAAAGTCATTCAAAGTACTTAAATTACTTTGCAATTATATCCAGCTGGAAACTGATAGGCATTTTTAAATCCCAGTCTTTTATACACTGTTCCTGCTTTTTTCAATGCAAATACATATAAATGGATTGTTAGCCAAAATTACCTGTGTGTTTAAATTGTATTTATTAACAAAACACTGCTGCTGTTATATCCCATGCATTTTAACAGGTACAGTAATAAAACCTTCAAATACTAATAAATTGTGTTTTCTAAGATCAGTATACTATGCTGGTGACACACAGGGAACCCTGAAGTTAAACAGGTGACCAGGCTGGTGAGGAATCCTGTCACCTGCCTGCTGAAAGGCAATAATCCACCCGACAAAACCCCTTCTAATGAGACTCCTGCTCTCTTCCGTATAAATGCTAACACATACTCCATCCACAGAAAGCCAAGCATCTTTCTGAAGATGAAGTTCACATAAACTTCAGCCAAACACGGAGGGAGGATGGATAATCCCCCTCGCACCTTGCTTTCTGCCGGCTTCTCGCCGAGGAGCGCTCACACCCGGAGAAACACTCACAGCGGCAGCACCGCTAAGTTTGTACAGCACGCACCCGCATCGGCCCCCGGAGCATCCCCCTGCCCCCGGGCCGGGCACCCTGCCCAGCCGCGGCTGGAGCCCGCTCCGCGCCGCCCGGCACCCCCGCATGCCCGGCACCTGGCCGGCATTCCCAAATCCCTTCACCTGGCCGGCATCCCCGCACCCCTCACCTGGCCAGCATTCCCAAATCCCCTCACGGGCCAGCATCCCCAAAT
>VXBT01000993.1:164437-183111 GCA_013400235.1 Oriolus oriolus
CGACGGGCAGGTCCCGCAGCCCCGGCCGGGAGAAGCGGCCGAGCTGCCGCTGCCCCGCTCCCGCAGGCGCCGAGCGCTGGCAGCGCCGGGCACGCTCCGCACCCGCGGAACTCCGGGCGGAGGGAGGTCCAGGCGCTCAATGGAAGCGCTTCCGATGGCTCCCGCTACACCTGCGTTATTCTCGCTGTCCGCGGGACAGTATTTATGACTTTCAATCTGCGGCGCTCCAGATGCTGCCGCGAGAGGCGAGAGCCCTCGGCTGCCTCTGCCTTCCTCTCCCGGCTGAAGGGCTCGGCGGTGCCGGCGCTCGGCGAAGCCGGTTTGTTTTATTCGGAGATAAGAGCAGCTCCACGCCGGCTTAGCTAAAAACCACAGCCTTGTGGGAAAGGAAGGTGGGCACGGGAGAGCAGATTACACTCCATAATTCATTTATGGAGTGGCTTAATGGATGGACTAAACATTAGCTGCTTATTAAAATATCAGGCGTGCTGCTGAAGTTTGTAGGGGCTCGCTATTGGGATCTATCTTACCTACACAAAATGGTTAACATTTGGATTAAATGATGATTAATCTCTTGTGAAATTCTGAATTTCTTTTGGAATAATATTGCAGACTAAGTCATTTTTAAGACAAAGACTGGATGGAAGTGAAACAAAACCTGAAAATCTTGCACAAGAGATGGCAGCAATTAACCCCTTTGTGGAGAAGGAAAAAAAAAAAGTTTCAGATAAACATTAAAAACTGATGCCTTTCACTACACAAAAGCATTGCTTATGCCCTACCAAACAAGCTGCTATTTCAAAGTACATCTATTTATGCAACTGAAGTTTCAATCTGTAAACAACCACTTGTACTCTATTGAAAAATTCTACAGATGCTGCTCAGAAGACTTCTCTAATTCTGTAAAATGTATTTTCATACCACGCATACACTATTTCTCAACAAAAAAACCCAACCCAAAAGTCAATTAAAACATCTTTCAATATTTATCATTATTCTGCAATCAAAAATGAGACTAACAATCTGATCTCTTGGAAAATAACTTACATCAATAGTTTCCTTTTTGTAAATACGAATCAAAGAATTTGCACCCCTTTTTGGCAGAAGAGGAGGGACCAGGTTTAATTATATTCTGTGAAAACTTAACATATAGAAAATAATATTAGATTCAGACTGGCTTTTTCAGAAGGTTTTCCTTGTTTGGAAGTTTTTATCATAGCCATGCTCACCTTAATACCCAAAGGGAAAAGAAAACTTTCTACCTAGACAGACTACGGGATCATTAAGGCATCTTAATCATAATAAAGCATACAATTTAAAAAGAGAATGTTGCAAGGGCTGGCCTGACCACTGGGCCTAATAGCCAGAACATCTCGGAGCTCACACTGCCTCACTGTGTGCCCTTGACCGCATTATTCATCACTTCAGTTTTCCCACTCGTAAAATTAGAATAATATGACTTCCAGTGTCTCCCATCTCTGACTTCTCGGGAGGGCTCGAAGGATTAATGACCCTACAATGCTCTGAGAATGAATAAACACTAACTGCTAAGGCAGAGCTAATATGTTCCAGAGCGTTAAAGCACTGAAATGCTAGAAATTCCAATTAAACCACCTTGTGTGTCTAGACATGGGTGAAGTAAAATGCAGGGATTACTAAAATACCATCACAATCTGCCTCTCACAATCAACAAAATACTATGGGTTGGCTTGTCAGTTCTGTTCTTTAAATCTGATTTTTACCATATATTCCTGGTGTTAAGCTCAGATCCATTAAAAATGGCAGCAGCAGCAATTACCATTGCTAATTTACAAAACCAGGCTGTCCAGGGCAAGGCCATTTAGAGCCAAAGCAGTCAGAAAACATCACCATTACCTCTGGCCTGTTGTTTTGAGCGTTTAGAGCACATATGGGCCTTCAATCAGAGGACCTGCAATTCTGGCACATGCTACATGTGGTCCTCAGTGCTGTTCTTCAGAGATCCCCATGCTTTATTCAAGTAATGAAAAAGAGTTTGAACCAACTAATTATCTCATTAGCAAAAATTAAGGGGGGGCAGGGGGAAGCACTGGCAAAGCACACACTGCTGAAGAAAGAACTGCATCACTCACAACGTTGTGACAACAATCAAAATCAAAATAATGGTCCGAATTCCTATGCCCAGCTTAAAAAAGAGAATTGTAAATTCATGTTTCAGTCTACAGAAATAGTAACCTTGAGTGAAAATCTGTGCACATTACACATTCCTCTTCACCACTCTCTCGCAGTGGTGGATACCCGTGGTTCCTCCGCCCCGCAGTTGAACAAGAGATGAAATATCTGAAACGCTCCAATGGTCAGATGATGCCAGGGCTGGTCCTTGAGTCACTGCACGGGGCTGCAGAGCCTCGGCTGGGACGCCCTTGTTTGACAGCAGCGATGCTCCAGCAGCTGTGAGTGCGACCAGACCCGCTGGAGCCACACCGAGCCCTGGAGTGAAATGCCCTGTGAAGCGACCTGTGGGATGAGCAAAAGCTTGAGTGGGGAAGCGCAGCGAGGCAGAGCAGGGTCTCGCTGTGGTTCAGCTGCTGGGGATCCTTGCCGTGACCTCCTCACACACACATTTCCTACCGTGGGCAAGGCACTGCCTGAACCTCGGTCCTTCCCATTACACCTGCAGGGACGAGCCTTAAATAACCCAAATATTACTGTGATGGCAGCAGCTGTTGAGGTTTCAGGAATTCCAGATTTCTATCTTTTTTACTGGACATCTTCAAATAAGTATTTTCAATGTACTGACTGAACAGTACAGATGAGTGCCATCACATTATGTCTCGTGGCACATCAAAAGTTCTAAATGAATTCAGTTGTTCATCATCCCTTACACCTTTTTCTCCTTAAAAAAGGGAGAATTTTTCTGCTGAATTTTCCAATTGACATGGAAGATCACAGAGAAGCAGACCAAAGCAACTAACTGTAAAATATGTGCCTTTTAGTGAATGGTGCAGCTGGAGTTTTTCTTAAACTGATCCAAAGGTGCACGTGTCATACTAGAAAGCTTCCAGGTCAAAGTCTTCAGTGGGTAAATGATTTAGTCATCATTTCCTGAACTAAGTTTCTGTGCAGTGGGAACAATTTAAAACCAACATAACCACTGAAGGAAAACGAATACTGGTAAAATCCACAAATAGAGCAGAAGGTTATTCTGCACCTGTCCAGTTTGTAAAGTGCTTTTACTCCAGGGCAGTGAAATGTGGTTTAATCTTTAATGCACGTCCATGTCCAACACACGGGGGCTCTCCATGCCTGGTGGATTCCTGCTGGAATGGGCTCTTCCTCCGTGCCATCCAATGAGCAGCACCACACAAGGGAAGCCTAAGGAGCATATTCAGATGGAAGAGGATCATGTGATGTATCACAAACACGCTGCAGTTTTATTTCAAAACGGTTCGTGGTTTCCATGTGCAAGTTTGAGGCAGACAACCAAGATGTTAAAAAATCCAGCGTCCATCAGATGTCACAAACCCAACAAAGCAATCGAAGCTCAAGGAAATCTGCATCTGAGGATGCATGATGTTACCTGATGCCAAATAGTATTCTTTGGAGAGAATCTAAACTGTAAGGATTTTTAACCTGAACTGTCAAAAGAAATACAATCAGAAAACAGAAGTTTTTCCTCTACCAAGCAGAATTTTAAAATGTTCTCCAGGGTCTGGATCCTGCAAGTATCCACAATGTTGCTAAGCACACAACGAAACTGATTACAAAAGTACAGAAAAATAACTGGGTTTAGCATTAGACCTACATAAGAGATGCTCCAAAAAAACAGATATACAAAACACTAGGTGTTTTCAGAAATCATTTTTCTGTATATTCAAAATGCCTGTTCTTTTCTTTAGCCAATTGCCCACAAGTAGCCTCCATAAAGAATTTGTGAATGTGATTATACCGATCTGAATTGCTTCATTTTGCATAGTGAGTTGGTGCTGCCTTTTCCCAAGCAGGTGTATTTGCTATTGATGTCACCAATCTCTCTTGAAGGTCCTAGTTCTGTTTCTGCTCTTCATACAATTAGAGCAGTTCACAAATGAGGTAACTTAAGCATTGCAAGTGTCCAAAGGTACTTTCACACAATGCTAAATGCAAAAGTTTGCAGCATAATAAATGAAAATATTATTTGCTCTATTTTGGCAAAAAAGTCACGCCTGATTTCATTCAGAAACAAGAAATCAAACACCATCAATAAAATAGTAGAGGAACATTATTTTGATGCAACTACACGAGTACTGATCTAATGTATGTTACTTAAAACGTTGCTACAAAAAAAGTTTCTTGCATAAGTGCTATGAAAACTGCCATAAAAATAACCAGTCATGCCTGTATTCACCCCCCTATAAAGAGCAAAAATGCATATTCCACAGGATAGTGATTTTTTGCACAGCCACTGCTGCTTAGCAGGTCGTGTTCAAAAAAGAGTTACTTATCCAAAGCCATGAAATAAAGCAAAGTTTCTGAAGACGCATCAGATCAAGGAAAAAAATCTGTATCTTATTTTTGTCAAGTGTAAGGAAAGCAGCAGACACCATTTACCAGCAGCACTCACTTCAGAGACTGTTGACTCCTTTTTTGAGCTTGTTGCAAAGTTTAATGCAAAACATAAGGTAACAGCACATCTACCAACATGAAGAAGAAACATGCCTCTGAAAAGTCTTGAAGCAAAATAATTCCTTCTGTGCTTATACATGTTCACAGCCCTGCTGAAATGCTAAAGCAGTCCCAGGAATTTGCATTCCTGAGGCAGACAGCATTTCCACCGGAACAAGGATTACCAGTTAAGGCTGCAACATGGACTTTTAACTGTTCTGTATATATGTCCTTCAGAGGTAATCTGGATCTGCTCTCAGATGTTTTTCCCAAACAAATTACAGTTTTTTTGTTCAGTAATTAGAAAACACAACTTTTTACTGTGTTGCGAGTTCAAAACGCCTCCCAGTTCCGCAATCTTTTTTTCCTTCCCACAGTATTAATGCAAATAGTTTCCTCAATAAAACTGCAAAAGGTTAATTTGTCTACAGAGCCCCATGACCAGGAAAACACAGATGTGACAGTGCTCACCACACCAGCATGAGGAAATGTCAAAACACAACGGAAAATACCTAAAAACCTGGAAGTGCAATTGCTTCCCCTTGGAGATCAAATTGTGCAAGGTAATACCTTCAAATGATAAAGTGCAGCTATGCCACCGAACAGGGCCCTGAATGCTGCTCAGAACGTCAAATAAAGTCAATACAAAACATTTCCCGATCACAGCTGGAAGTCACTGAGGGAGCCCCAAGGCCTCCCCCAGCCATCCTCAAAGGCACACACCCAGAGGAGCCTGAATTTAGACTTTTCACTCTGCCTTTGCCCCCTAAGCAAAGCAGAGCGAGCACAACCCCCATGAGACAGGTGTGAGCCTGACAAGTGCCTGCACCAACAGGCAGAGAGCTGAGCCAGGAAAACAGAATGATGGAGTTCAGAGATTTCTAGAAGATTTTTGGCCCAGAAAGTAGGCAAACAAATACTCCTGTGCAACTCTGTGAGATGGATGGAGGTAGAATTCTCTTGAGAAAATGGGTAACTGCCTATTTTTTTATTCTTAGTTAATGACAAGTCTTTATTTTGCAGCTGTATTTATTTTTACTCAACCTATTTTCATTTGCAGTTGCTCTCCAGATTGCAGAACACACCAATGAGACTTTTGTCACCAGCTTTAGAGGCATGATGTTTACTTCCTACTAAAACGAATGCAAAGATTTAAATACCTTTATAAATACAGGATATAAAGGACAGTAGGGTTTGTTACTTGAGAGACTTTAAACACATCTTCATCACTTAATACAACACAACCACACAAACTTCTGCACTACCAGGTAGAAGGCAGAGGTTGGGACCACCTCTAGCTCAGTTATTGGGGCCCTTCTCTCCTTTAAAGTCCTCTTGGCACAGAGAATGTCACAGCTTGTGGATGCAAGCAGCCACTTGCTCCTGCTCATCTGTGGCACAACACAGTTGACTAATTAATTTTTTAAAGTATTCAAGATGTGACACATATATGGGATTGAATACAGATTAGCATTACAATAATCACAAAGCTTTTGTAGCCTCAAATTTGTCTTCTTGCCTCAAAGTTTCCTTTAATGTGCAAATGAACGATGCCACTACGTATCTGGAAATAAACAGGCTCATTATGATCGTGGCTTGTCACAAACACAGGCATTCAGGGTTATATTAACTGCACACAGTAGGCTGGCAGAGAAATAAAAGATCCATGCCCAACTGCCTGGTGCCACATCCTGATCCATCCCACCAGAGGCATCCTGGAGTGGTGTTAGGAAAATCTCCTTCCCCCCAAATGTTTCTGGATTTAAGTTGTTTTCTCGAGTTGCAAGGGCTTTTTTGGCCTAGGTATAAAGACAGGATATGTTCGCCAAACTGAGTCAAAAGAGAGCAAAAGGGACATGAAATTGTCTGAAAACTTCAAACCCAGCAAAGGCAGAGAGAGAGGTTCAGAGAGGAGATGGCCCATGCAACAAAATGCAAAGGTAACAGGGGACAGGGAGGTGAGCTAGCTGAAGTGTTCAAAACCCTGAAAACAACTGTCAAGTAAAGGGGAGCATAATGATCGATTCTTTCCTTCTTTTTTTCTTTATTTAAATTTTTACCTTTCAGTGTTTGAGATTAACTAAGTCAGTGAGTCTGGAGTCACCTCACACATCGCAGGCCCTGCTTCACAAAAGGACCAGCATGTCCTTCAGGAAGAAATCCTTTACTGACTGTGGGCAGGCCCTGGCACAGGGTGCCCAGAGCAGCTGTGGCCGCCCCTGGATCCCTGGCAGTGCCCAAGGCCAGGCTGGATGGGGCTTGGAGCACCCAGGGACAGTGGGAGGTGTCCCTGACCATGGCAGGGGTGGGACTGGATGGGCTTTAAGGTCCCTTCCAACCCAAACCATTCTGGGATTCATGTGCTGTGGCAAAAAGGGCTGCTCCTGGTAGCTGTTGGTAAACAAGCACATTCCTGATAGGATGCTCAGTGCCAGAGCAGTTAATTATAGGGTTTGCTTTATAGTGAGACGCAAAACACAGTTCATAAATAGACGGTCCTTTAGAAGGATTTAGGGAGACCAATGCTAAGTTTGTCATCCATCAAGGAATGCAGACAGGATATTTTATATCAACATCTACGTAAGATGTTTCCAAGAATAATGAGTGCACAATATTTTAAAAACAAATTTCACACATTTTTCCGACAAAATGTTGTGGACTCGTGGTGTTAATTTTAGCAGTTTCAATTGGATTTGGAACGGTTGGAAATGCAAGGGGAAATCTGCAGTAATCAGGATGTGACACTCATTAACACTTTCACAAAATACCCACTGGATTTGCATAAACTCTGCAAAGATTCATTGGTGAATCTTTAATATGAGATTTCCCTTGGTTTTACTCCACATTCAGCTCCATTTGCCCTCCCTCTCTCCTCTCCCCTGCCAGCGAGAGCTGCTGTAAACAGTTCATAACAAAGCATAATAAAATGTACTGAAAAACTAAAATATACTTGTAATTACCCAAAAAGCCTATATAATTGCATATATAATTTCATAAACTGCAAATATTTTTCAAGAAATTACTCTGTAAGGGAGAGAAATACTAATTGGATACAATGGCTTGATTGAGTGGCACTACCAGTCACTTAATAAATCTGGAGATGCACAGGCAAGTTCTTTAATGACCTGTGTATAAAACCCACCCATGGCCCAGCTTGCAGACAGCACAGTGTTTGCATGCAAAGCAGCATGAAAAGATTCTAGAAAATGGATAAACCACTAAGGCAGCAAAAGGTTTCTGCTTCTGACACAAAAATTTCAAGTCAATGCCGCTATTAAGGGAGAATTCTTGCTACTCCCAATATCATAAACGTGGCAAGAAATTAAAATATAAGAAAATAGATCTGGGTCATTTAAATCTTCTTTGATAAAGACAGCCCTCTCAAGAGCCAATACTTACCATGAGTTTTTAGCTGAAATATCCAGAACCTACTGGACTACGCTGACTACATCAACATGGGCTGTTACAGCAGACACTCCAATACATAATGGGAAGCTCACAATGAAAAGAAGATTATTTTCTCTTTTGAACTATTAAAAAAAAGCATTACCAGGTTTAAAAATTCTCATGGAAGCTCATTCTGCTGATAAAAATGCTTTTTGGTTACCTTTGGTTTTAAACAGAAATCTTCTACAAGAACGGTTACAAGGTCAGCATTAATAGGATAAATTTAAGGAAATGTAGTATAAGATTCAGAATAAAATTTTAAATTCAATTCAGTTTTTCTCCCTGTCCTAAATTCCTGCAAACAGACATAAATGACATTTAATTTCTGGTGTGCTATACTCTAACCCAACCATTTCTGTTAGAGCCTAAGCTTTGAAATGATTTGAACTCTGTCCCTGTAACTGAACGGCTGTACCAGACAATGGATTATTTCACTTGCTTGCATTTTGAGCAAATTTATTGACTGAGAGTCTTATTTCAATGCTCCTACTCAACACATCGTTATCTCTGATATCCCACGAGCACATGAAAGAATTTTCTAAAGGAAAATACAACCTAAGTCTGAGGGCCAGGATGAATTCCTGTATTTTATTTCTGGTTAAACTCTCAGGCTCAGATCACCTTTATGCCTTGTTCACTACTGAGTAATGGAAGCAGGCTGGGGAGAAAAATGAATTTAAGTGGTTTTATTTGTCTTGTGGAATCTTTTTAAAGATAAATTAGAACATCAGAACTTGGATATTTTTTTTTCCCTGCGGAACAACTGTGAATTGTGCTGAGGTCACTTGAAGTGTAAATACTCTGAGCACTCTTCATTTGGGTTTTCATTTTAAAAAAAAGTAATCTCAAAGTGGAACAAATTTTTTTGTTACGGTTTAGTAAGCAGAATTCTCATTCTAATGCTTTAATACTCCCAGAGCACAACTGATCACAAAGCAACAGCAGATCTTGGTAAGTAAAAACTCAAAAATTTTTCTCTAACTCAGAATTACCCATTTCCAAGGCTTACCCATCACAAGACTATTTGTACCCATAAAAAAGCATGAAACTTGTAAGATAATTTCAATAGTCACAATAGCAACAACATCCTCTGTGCCATTCCTCAAAGAATTCTCCTTGCTGGATGCACAGTTGGACTGTCAAAGACAGCAAAGAACTCTGGCGTTCCCTGGTTCAAGACTGCAAGGGTTCCACCCAAAACTGTAGAGCAAGAGAATGAATAAATCCAAAAATAAATAAATCAAAAAGGCACTGCAGGCTTTCAGAGTGTACTCATGACACGTGAACTCCCTGACCCTGTGACTGAAGTGGTGGTTATAACTGGACAACCACTGTGAAAATCAGCTGTTAGAAAGTAAGAAGTCTTTACTTTTATTTCACTAATTCAAATGGCACAGTAATGACTCTTTTGAACACCATTTCTCAAAGCTGCCATACATTGTTCACTAGAGACAAGGAAAACAGGTTCATCAGATATTTCACTTCTCATTTCTCTGCCTCAGGGGCAGGAATCTCAGATCAAAACACATGCATAGCACACTGTCCCTTGCAAGAGAGTGAAGTACAACTTAGATGGCCAGCCCCTTTCTGCCTTGCATGGGTCAGGGATGGTAGGGTGAGAAACAAACTTCAGGATGGAAAACCAGGAAAAGGAAGAGGACACAGTGAATTCTGCTGCTTCATGTCTCCCTGTGCCTGGCTATAGTGGACATTTTTGGTGGTTCAGAGGGATGGGGTGCACAGAAACTCAGCGATAACTGAAGTATGGATAAAATACATTTCTATGACTATAAGGTGATTTTTTTTTTTGGCACTCATACCTGGTTGTCTGCAGCAATTGCATCTAGACAGAACTTGGAAACTGCGTGACAGAAATTTGGCCCTGAGGAATCTGTATCAGTATGAATTTCTTAAAATGCAGGCAACATGGGAAAACACAGAAAATATTTTGAGGGCTGTCAGACTCTCCTGGACGCAAAGCTGGCACACGTGGAAGGCGGCTGGGCGGATGTGTGCTGGCAGGCAGCTGGAGCTCGGTGCTCAGCCAGCTGCCAGCATCCTCCCAGGCCTGATGCTTGGGGCACACAAAGGTGTGGCTGTGGCAGAAGCATAAACTCAGATTTCTCAGGGAGAATTTGGGCCATTGGGGCCACGAGCCCTTCTGCCCACTCTCAGTGGCAGAAAATGAAAGCTCATTAGTTACACCTAAGTCACTCTTCAGCCTGATCCTGGGTTAAGGACACAAGTCCAACACAGCAGACGGAGCTAAAGGTGGCACTAAAGGAAACTCAAGATTCCAGATGAGAAAACAGTGAATTCCACTTTCATCATTATTATCATGCCCACAACCCTGCTCCAGACACCAGCTCCCACCGAACACGCCTTTCCAGAGAGATCCGGCTTCTTGTTAAAACCACACAAAAGTCAGCACTGCTCTTTCATTCTAGTATCAGTGGTTGTCCCCTTCTGATTTTAGAATTATTGTTCCTCCCAAATGCCACCACTCCTGGTATGTTCCGAGGTTCATATAATTCCATGGCCTGTGCCTCCCCTTTCTTCTCTTTAGTTTCTTTCTCTTCAATGCCCCCATTCAGAAGATAAACTAAAAGGCTGTGAAACCCTGTTAAGTGTTAATTTTACCTGGAAAACAAAGTGGCATTCACACTCTGAACAACACATAAGGAAAAGAGTGACAATTCAGGACACGAGTCAGGGCAACATATTCCACATTGACTTCAACTGAAAAAAGTTAATTTGTGGATATAAAATTTTGAATGAAAATTACAGTAATAATAAAACTGCAAGTCAACTCTCTACTGCACTGCAATAAAATATTACTCAAAACTTCAGTATGTCCTATCTCATTCTAGCAGAAAGTTCAAAAGAAAGAACAAAAAGATTTAAGAGGTTGTCCTTTCAGATATCTATATTTGTGATATATATTTTTTGTATTTTTATATATAAAAATCACAGAAATGTTCCCAAACTAATACATTTGCTGAGACTTTTAAAAGAAATACAGTTCACTATTATCCCATCAATGAGAGAAACCAAGAAAAACAAGTGATCCAAATTACCCCACAAGCCCCAGTGATGCTCCCCTGAACATCTGTTTATATATATATATATATATATATATATAATATATATTTTATTTTTTTTAATACACATACATTTAATAACCTTAACGGACAAGCAAGTAAAGCACAACCTGATTGTGATTATCTGGAAAATAGAAAAGCACCAGAGATGGTTTTGAATTACAATGCCAGAAACAGTGGTCAGCAACATTTTGTAGAGAAGTTGTTTAGATCAGTTGTTTACAACAGGCTGCAAGGCTCTGACTGCCAGGGCTTTGACAATAAAGGGCCATCACCTTTTAATAAGATGGGAAGAGTAAGGCTTAATTTACAAAACAAAATAAATTTTACTGCATTCTTGTGAATTCTCACACATCATTAAGTCTTTTTTGTATTATTCTAAGAACTGTGGAGTATGGGTGATTTCACCAATTGAACCTGAAGTCAGAGTAGGATGATTTTTTGGAACACTTAAAGATTCTCCTGTTTTTATTAACATCCTCACCTAGAGAAGTGAGGGACCATCACATCACCTCTGCTCTGGCAGTTTTATTATTTCATTCCAGCTTCACACAGTGACTTCAGCTGCTCCTCGTGACACAAATGCCTTCCAAGTGTCACACCTACTCTGCAGATTTCTCAACATAGCCCTATTATGATTTTTAAATGGCTGCTCCATCTCCATCCTTAAAACTTACCAATATTTCAAGAGAATATAATATTCCACATTTATGTTTGTTTACATTTTTATAACTACACATCACCCCAAGCAAATAAACTGTGTTTTCTAACCTGTGGAGTTATGCAGTATTTATTGAAATTGTAGAATTCATACTGTTACTGTGAGAGCATGAAACAACAAATGTAAAATTAAAACTCATCATTACCTTGAAATCTGGCATGAAACCTGAAACTAAATTAAATCTTATCTAAATGCCAAAATCAAGGAGAAGAAAAACACCACCAAAGGGAAAGGTAGATTCTCTTTCCTATTTCCTATTCAATTTGTTTGCATATTTACAAACAGAAGACCAAGAAAAGGTATCTGAGCAGTCACAACTGAATCACCTGGAACAGTGAGAGGCTGGCACGTGGATGAAGGGAAACATCTTTCCATCAAAGACTTTGAATTCAGAGAGTCTAAATCTACTCCAAATCCAGATTTGGAGAGCAGTGAGAATACAGCAAGATTTACTTCTCTGCGTGAGTCTTATACCATATGCTGATCAAGACCGATAAAATTACACAAGATGGGATAACTTTTACCATATCCAAAGCAATATGAAATCATTTGCCTGGGCACAACTCAGTAACTACAGAACTGCTCCCCACCCACCTGCACATGGAGGCAGAAATGCAGAGAGCTACAACTGCAAGCAGATTTTAGGAATTCTGTGAAAACATTCATTGAAACAAGAGGAAGAGTTTCCACAGCTTTTCAGTCATGAACTTGACAACAGAAGTTCAATGAAGAATCAAACCAAATTATTTTTCTTGCAAAATGGGACAGGATGCCATTTGATTCAAATCTGCTGCTCCAGTTACTTGGTTGTTAGAACAATGATTCACCATTCCAGGCATCTTTATCCACAGTTCTTCTGGGCCCATATCAAAGAAGCCAATCTACCAGGTAGCAATACCAGAACACCAGAAATCAAGTTTTCCCAGGAAAGACATTTTTCTTTGTGCCAATTCTAGTATATAAATCTTCAAATAATAATAAGCTCAATAAATTTAATGCAGCTGGAAATGACTCAGATAAGCAAAAATGGCAGGCCTTCAATGCAGAAAGACTGTCAGGCCAAGGAAAGGAGAGGACAATTGGAATAACAGCCTAAGTCACAGTGTAAATCACCACAGAACTGTGTTTGGGTCGAGCATGATACCAGCAGAGATGGCTGTTGGGCTGGAAAATAATTGCCTGAAGACTGAAGGGCACAGAGCGGAGTACAAAGATTTGAACAGACTGAAGGAAATAAGAATGGAGATACGAAGGCCAAATACAAGCTCCCTGACTGATGCAGAAAGGAGTCAGAGTACCAGAAGTACCATCACGGGTCAGGAGCAGGCAAACACTGCTCCCTGTTGTGGAATGCCAGAAGATGAGGGGCTGATGTGTGTCTCAAACACTGAAAGCTGGGTGCCTGAGGGGCCAGCCACGGGTTGTTGGCAATAACAGACAAGGACTGTTGGTAATAACAAGATGTGGAGTAAGCTCATCTCTCGTGATCTGAGACAAGCTGTCAAAATAACAAAGTCCTCTTGCTGCCTGCACCATTGAAAATCAGAGTCTTTACAAAAAGCTTCTACAGAATGTGGGCTCTCCCTAACCAGATCAGAAATGAAATGTGTGTGGTAAAACCTGTGAGCTGTTCCCTGCAGACACAGTCCTGCTGAAGGTCTTACTGCAGGTCTTTCGGTTAAGTGAAATATAAATTGGTAACTGTTGTTGATACTAATTTCTTAGGCACTTATAACTAAATTATCCACTAGAGAGCACAGCAACATTTTCAAACACATTCTGCTTATGCCTGCAAGTGCCAAGTGAGGTCCTTGTGGCACTCAAAGTCACTCTCTACACAAGAAGTATGCTAAACAATCTGCCATGCACAGCAGAGATAAGGAATGGACTCAATACAAGGCTTGAACGAGAAAAGGTCAACAGACCATGAACTTTTAATGAACAAATTTCAGCTGCTCCCAGCCTGGTGTGCAGTTCTTGGACATCACTGATGAAATAACTTCTTTTGCATTATACACTTTTGTGTATAAATATATAACAACATACAACAGAAAGAGAAAATACATCCTTCCTTCCTGCAGGAGAAAGCCTGAGCAGCACTGCTCATCAGCATTCTGGGCAAGAGCTGCTCTGCTTCCTGTCCTCCAATATATTCTGGTGATGTCATGACATTTTTACTTTCCATTAAAGAAAACCTTTCATCATTTAATATTTCCCATTTTAATGAGCATCCTGAAAATTCATCTATCATTTCAAAACGTAAATAAAATATTCTTCAGTTCTGCTGTATTTTACAGTTGCTGAGAGCAAAAAGAGTGTTAACCATATAAAGCACTCTGGAATTTCTGCTTTGAAATATTGTTTAAAACTGCTGTGTTCCCACAGGCCTTCATCAATACATTGACAAGGGTGTCCACAGCATGCAGAAACCTGAATTGCACATCTCAGAGCCACAGGGAGACACATTAACTCTAACGGAGATCTGCACTAAATATGTTTTTCTTCCTTTTCCCACAAACCATTTGAGTCAATCATTGCTGCAAAAAGATTAATAGCATAGGGCATCTTGTATTCCCAGAAAAACACAGAACTTGGCATATCTAGTCAAATATGTTCAGAAGTGGATATATTCAGACACTGAAAAAAAAGTCACTGAAAGTATTTAAGTCTGAAATAAGACACATGCAAGAGGAATCGTGTCCTAAACAGCATCAGTTACTGCTTTATAATCTGGAGAAGAGGGGGTTTATAGACATTTCTCATTTATGTTGGCATCCCCATGAATATAAATGGAGTTAGAAAGCCGACAACTACTACAGAATGAAAAGAGAAGCGCTAGGAAAACATTCACTGTCCATGGCAATTGCAGCAGCACAGTCAGCTGTGAGGATGGCGAATCACTTGACAGCCATTACTGCAAACAAAGAGGAACAAATAGCAAGGTGGAGAAAATCCAAGTCAGCAAAAAGGGGTGAACACGAACCACAGCAAAGGTGCTTCATGAGTATGAAGGCTAACATGGATTTCCACAGCTCAGGTTAACAGGGCACTGAAATGTCACAGATGATGTGAGTGCTAAATGCAATGTATTCACAGAATCATAGAAAGGTTTGGGTCGAAAGGGACCTTTAAAGGTCATCCAGTTCCCCCCCCTGCCATGAGCAGGGACACCTTCCACTATCCCAGGGTGCTCCAAGCCCTGTCCAACCTGGCCTTGGACGCTTCCAGGGATGGGGCAGCCACAGCTTCTCTGGGCACCCTGTGCCAGGGCCTCCCCACCCTCACAGGGAAGAATTTCTTCCTAACTCCTAATCTAAACCTCCTTCGGTTTAAGGCCATTCCCCTTTGTCCTATCATGTCCCCATGAAAAGTCCCTGTCCAAGCACTCAGTGCCATTTCTTTGGGGTTACTACAATCTAGTTTTCATTTTCTTCAATCCTATCAGTTTGAAATCACCATCACTGTAGTTTTCATAATAGGCATTGTTAAATGCTTATACAGTTGGGGAAAAACAAACCAACCAACCACCAAAAAACCCACATAAAAATGGAAAGAAGAAAGATGAATTATCAGGTTTTCTCAGTATAATCTACCATTATGGATAACTCCCAGCACAAGTGGGTTAACCAGTTTACCAAATCCTCCTCGACACTGAGAAGTGTATTTTAATATTGATAGACTTGATTTCCTCCTTCTGCCTTTCAAACCACACGAATGGGGTCTAAGTCAGAGAGGGAGGGTTTAGGGGTGGTATCCAAAATAGCTTAATTGGCAACACCCTGCAAAATAAGGCTGGAAAGTAGCAGCAGCAGCCAGATCCTAGCTGGAGAGCAGGTTTGTGATACAGGCAGAATCTGTGTCTGCTTCATCAAGAAAAGTTGAGCCTTTTTTGATGATTTCCAGCCCCCAGTAAAACAGTTCTGTGCAGCATAAAGTGTCCAGGTCTTGGGAGCAAAGCTTCTTTGAAGGGGGGAAAGATTTCCTGGCTGGAGATGAAGTGCTGACCCGTGGTTATTAGAGCTGCAGCTCCTTCACCTGCATGGTTTTCATAAGTGTTTTGGCTCTGCAAGAGTTGATGAGCAGTTTAACATCCTGCTGGGAAAATAATAGCTTCTATATCCATGTGTGGACCATTTCAATTCATCTAGGCAAGAAAAGTCTCTGTAGGTGCAAAGGCTCACACGAAATATATACTTTTAATAAAGCATTTAGAGGCAAAAAGAATGATACTGACTTTCCATCTCAGTTAAAGACAGGCTCATGCTGGAAAAAATTTGTTCATGTTGGACAAATGCTGAAGCTGATGGGCCCAAGGCTTCTGTGCACAGTGTACCAGACAATTCTAAATGGATTCTAAGTGGATTTATCTTCTTAAAAGGTGTTTTGCTTTTTTTAAAATTACTGATTTTAAATTTGCCGGAAGTCACTCAAAAGGCTGTAATTTTTAAACAGCATTACCACAACAAAAATTAAAATAAATCTAGACTAAAGCAGGAATTTTATTATTCAGAAAAATTCCGCACCTCTGAGAGGTTTGAGTATATCACACCAAAGCAAGACCTCACCCAAGGACGAGAAAAGACTCAGTTTGAGGAAAAGGCACAGTAAAGAGGCTCTATTAATTAAGCAAGGAAAAAAGGTACATATTTAATACCATGGAGAGGTGGTATTTTGAACTCATCAGTGTGGGCTCAGAAAGGGCCCCAGTGCGGGTTCGTTATTGAGGAGATGGATAAAGAGATGGAATAATCACTCTCATAAACTTCACCTTTTCATGGCTGGCCCGGTGGCCTTTGAACCCTTGGGCAGGCAGTGCTGCAGGAGGCCACAGCCGGATCGGTGCAGCCCAAAGCACCCGGGGCTGCCGCACCAGGGCCGGGGCACGCGGTGAGGTTTGGGCTCACCCTGCAGACCCGGCCTTGGTGGGGTGCTGTGCTGGAGCTGAGCTCACCACAGAGCTCTGGTTATGACTGAACGTGCTACAGTGCATAGCTCCGAAGGAAAAAAAAAAAAAATAAAGGTCTGTTATTTAGCAACCGTGTGCAGTAAGGAGCAGCGGCAGAGTGAAGCCTTTGTCTGATGCAGAACCCGAACAGGTGACAGAGACCTGTTTTACATAAAGGTTGTGGCTGTGCCCCAGCAAACCTCATTTATCAAGGACAATAACACAAATCAGAGCACCACCAATGGGGTGTAAAATCACTCCAGCTCTGAAATTCTGTGCTGAGGATCCCAAGATTGGCCATTTATCAAAGAAACTTCGGAATCTCGGAAAGACAACAACGCTACCTTAACATAATCATCTTTTTAGTAAGAGCTCAGCTCATCAACACACAATTTTGTGAAGAATTTATACAAAATTTTGTGAAGAATTAATTTAATACGAGCCCCTTCAAAAGCTCCAGATTATCCATCTTGGTTTTTTGGAATGGAAACAGGAGACTCATTTCTCTGACAAATCAGAAGATAATTTTTATCTTAAGCTTCCCACAAATACTACTTCTGTGTAAACTGAGAAAAGCACTTGTCCAGTATCATTTAGAACTAATTTTTACACTGATGACATTAAAATAAACTCAAAATACATATAAGAGTAAGGCTCTTTTTTTATCTCCTGTCTACACACCCAATAAAGTGGTTCTCCGCATGTATTTCATATAAAGCTTGACAAAAAATTCCAGCAGCCCTAGATCTAGCTTTATTTCACAGTTTAAATGTTTTTAATTAAGAACTTGTGAAGAATTGAAATGTATGTGCTTCAACATCATAACAGCAATTTCCAAAGCAGCAACATAAATGGTAAAAGCAACAGGAAATCCCAAACAGCCTATTCAGCCATATGGTCCAACACACACATTCCATCCATTGTAAGAGCAAGGCAGTATTTTTCAAAACAGAATTGAGAATGGTACAGTAGAAAGCTGGGATTTTTATTAATGCTGTTTAAATTCTGCTCTACTGTAGTGTTTCAACAAGCAGTACAGAAATTTAACCTTGTCAAAAATTGTCTCCTTCCTTCGAGATGTTGAAAGGGGAGGTGGGAAAGGAAGGAGAGGATTTAAAAGAAAAAAAAGAGAGAAAAAAAATGAAGATATATATACATGCATCTTGTGGATAAAAGCACCTAATCCCAGTTTAGCTTCCCTACAATAACTCTTCTCAAAGGGCAACAAAAGGGGAGGTAATTTCACAGGGAGGTCTTCCGGGGTGACAGAATATATGGATTCCATTAACTGAAGACAGCTGTGGAGCCCATTAATTTTCGCTGGCAGCCTGGGCATGGCAGGGGCCATGCTGGTGTTTGTTAAGCAAAGGCAACATCAGCTGAAGAGCTCCCTGGGGAGTGTTGGCTGCCCAGGATTATTGGGAAAGGCTGATAATGCCCACTGGGCTGGCTGGGGGTGGATGCAAAGTTACCTCAGGGGTGCTTAGGAAAGTATCACCAGCGATGAGCTGAAATTCTGTCATCAAATACCACGAGCAGGGCCTGTGGCACAGCCATCACTGGAAACTGTCAGATACTGCATTTCCTGGGATGGGGTCCCGAATGGGGAGAGGGAACAAGGCATGGATGTCACAGCCCTGCTGACTCAGCAGTGGCTGGTGTGGCCCCATGGAGGCAGACCCAGAGCCACAGTGTCACCCACAGCTCAGGGAGCTCCAAGGGAATCCAGAGCCACAGTGTCACCCACAGCTCAGGGAGCTCCAAGGGAATCCAGAGCCACAGTGTCACCCACGGCTCAGGGGGCTGGGATGGAATCCAGAGCCACAGTGTCACCCAC
>VXBT01000993.1:183222-203419 GCA_013400235.1 Oriolus oriolus
GAATGGAATCCAGACCCACAGCGTCACCCACGGCTCAGGGAGCTCCAAGGGAGGGAATCCAGAGCCACAGTGTCACCCACGGCTCAGGGGCCAGCAGGGGTACCCAGCTGGGTTGCAGGTCACTGACAGCGCTGACAGTGCCCCAGAGTCACGTGGCATCTGTGCTCCTGCCACCTACGGAACTGTCCCAAATTTAGGGAAACTCTGTGCTTTTGGGAAATGCTTTCTTTCTCTCCCCCTGCTTTAAAAAAACCCCACAGGAACACTGTAAAATATTATAGCTCTGGCACTTCACTCTTACAACTTAACCTTGTTTTCCTTGGCACCTTTTTTTCCTTAACAGTGCATTGCACTCCCTTTCAACGTTTCTCCAATTAACTTGTACTGCTAATGACTGCCAGACTACAATTCTGGAAAGTAACAGAACACTGGATTTTTATCTTGTTTGCCCAACTGCTTGTGAATGTGCCACGCTTAAGGCCATTGAATCAAGTGATGGAAGATACAGAAGTAGTTTATACTACTAAAGTAACTGAATGCTGACAGACAACAAAAAAATAACTGTGCGTGTGTTTTGCAGTGATGAGAATCTATGGATCTTCTTCACGCTGCTTTGCAAGGGTGCAACTCTTACTTGGGTACAGCAAATGAGATACCAGCTCCTCAGCTTTAGGAGGGGTGGAAAAAACTGGTCCCTGGCAATGAAAATACATCATTTTAAGGGCTTAATTTACTTCCTTTATTCGGTGATATTAGTTCTGGGTGCTTTCCTGCAGCGTATCAGGTCTCTACAAACCCCAGTATCACTATGGCTAATCTATAATAACATAACTATCTGCAGTTCATTCCATTGCCTGCACCAAGTCATGAAACTCAATTACCAAGTGAGAAAAAAAATGGAAAAGCCAAAACAATGATGCAGAGCAGGTGTCAGGGTGTCAGTGGAGCTGCCACAGTCACTGCTGCGTGAAGCTGAAGCACTTGAGGAATTCGGAGCGCTCGGAGCAGCCCACTGCCAGCCCACGCAGGGCAGCGCAGGACAGTGTCATTTACACAGAATTTATCAAGGTAAGAGGCCCCAAGTTCAACCTGTCTGTCCCCTGCCCCCTTATTTTACCTTAAATAACGTTGTTGATGTAACACAACGTTTACACATTGAGGTTTTTTTACCTCTCCAAATGAGCATTCTTCTCTGCTGTGTTTTAAAATGCCAGTACATCAGAATTCATTACAGAACCAAACAAAACCGATATAATACATGCATTTAATAGAGAAATAAACTGCGACAAGAAACGGGTTTCTGTATTTAATGGCATGAATAATGAATTAAAAATTAAGTTTAAATTATGTTGAAGGTCATAGAAAAAGCCTCAAAGAAAGATAGTTAAACAGACATTAAAAGGAAGATTTAAATAGGTGATCTTTTAGTATTCTAGCAAAAACCCTCTGTCTTTCACTCTTTATTTAAATTAAAATACCACTCAGTGACTGACCTTTTTAACATGGCCTAAGGGAGCAGGGTATGATCTTGTTAGAAAAGAAGTGATATTAAAAGAGCAATACTATTAAAAAGCAGAAGATGATGGAACCCAGTGATTAAAATTTGTTTGCTCAGGGAAGATTAACTTTTTATGAAAAGTCCTTCCTGCTACAAGCAGAGACAACTGCTGCTGTTACCATTTTGGTAACTAGTTTATGGACTGAGTTAATAAAGACCGTCCTTAAAAACAAACACAAAGCCAAATCACAGGTTTGCTGACATTTCAGCCAAAGTATCCCTTCCTTTCAGCATCTCCCTTGGAGGCCAGCTGTGGCAGGGATGGACTCCTCCAACTCTCTGTTCCTGAACATGCCTTAAATGGTGTCCTTCAGCTTAACACCTGACACTTCAGGTTTTTATCCAGAGGGGTCATAGATCCTGCCAAAAGACCAAGTGGAGGGCGAGACTTTGGCCTTCTGAGAAGTTCACAGAAAGGTATCTGAGACTGCAAGATTGTGGTTACACCCCTGTAGAGACCTCAGCCCTGTTGTGAGGGAGCACAGAGACAGCTCTTTAACAATCTTCACCTGACTTTGATCTCTGCTGCTCCAAGGCACTCTCCAGAATCCCTACTCCGCTTACTTTAAATGCAGTCTGTCTCTAGAGATGGAAAGAGAGACATGGAAATGATGAATGCCTAATCCCCACCAGGTATTAAACAGCTGAAACAAGTTCCAGATTCATCCTTGCCAAGAGCTGCCGACAGAGGCCGTGTCCTTACGCCTCCGCACAGCAGAGAGCCCTGAGCAGGGCGAGCTGAGCCCCTCCTCAGCTTTGTGCCACCAACAAGGAGGGGACTGAGCTGGTGCCACGCTCCCCATCCCCCCCACCACGGCACAGGCAGCGGCTTGTCACGCAATTAAACACCGGCATTTGAAAGTTTTACACCTCAACGCTTGGAAACTAAGAAATGTGCTCTGCCTCTGACTTTCCACACGGATTTTAATGGATTAAAGCATCACTGTCATGACTTAGAGGAAATTCACATAAATTAGATGGCCGGCAAAACCTTGGGGAGGTTGTGTCCTTGCCTTTGCTGAACTTGTCTGGTGTATCAATTAGTACATTAGAAATTAAATATAAACCACTAGAAGAACCCAAAACCTCATGTCACAAATTACGTGTTGCTAAAGGTAACAGTTCAAAATAAAGCTGTCCAGGAAATCACTACTGTCTTCCTACAAGAAACCCAGGTGAAAATCCCCCCAAAATACTAAACATTTTTAAATCTGAGTCAAAGCTGCAGCTTCTTTACCTCCTTTGGGTCCCGATATTCAAACCTTGCCAAAAAGGCAGAACTATGTATGTGAGTATAGGATGTTCTACAATGTTTTGAGCAAGAGAGATCCTGTTTGATCCTGTTGTCTTGTCTCCTCATGATACTGAATTTACTGAACATGCTCAAAGATGATGGCCCCTATACTAAAAAAGAGAATAAACTGGAAGCCCTCCAGCTCTTTTACTGCAGAGACTGAAAGGAGCCCCACTGAAATCAGGCATAGCCTTCTGAAATCACGTTTGTGTTCATCCATTTCAGCCTCCTCATGAGGTGAAAAAATCAAAAGTTACCAGCCAGGCCAGGAAGTGTGGACTATTCCCTCATATACAGTGGGTGCACTGTAAATATTTTCTTCACTTTAATTTGTGGCTGGAAAGGAATTAAAGCAAAACAGTTCTGAGAACTAAAATTAAGCCAGTGCTGAGGGTTGGACGGGTTTCTAAAAACAAGTATTTCTATGAATTTATACACATTGTCTGATTTAAATTGCTGGGTTTTTCCCCCACATTTACTGAAATTTCAGATAAATTATTCCAGTGCTGGGAAACATACAAATATAACCTTTTCCTTCTCAGATCTCAATATAGTTTATTAGAGAAATTAGTCTATTAAAACAAAACAAAACAAAAACAAAGCAAATAATAACCAAAAAACCCAACCAAACAAAAAAAAAGAGTAAACCATATGTACTTATCTATCCTTAAAGTAAATCAAGGTAATTTGAACTATTCTAACCTTGCCTCTTTGCACAGAATTTCTGGGTTTTTGCTGTACAGAATGGAGATGAAACTTTCTGTAACAAATTCTTTGATATTCACTAATATACCAAAAACCTTCTGTCCGGCAGCCCTTTAAAATCTCCACATGCAGAAGTAACTGGAGCAAGAGAAAACCATCAGAAAATGAGATAATCAGGTTCTGGTTTTGACAGTTTAGAAAACAGATACATTATTTTTTAAAAATCAGAATCTATTTGACTCAACTTAGGTTTAATCACTTTATTTTCAGATTACCATGGAATCTTCACCAAAATTATGTCTCCTTCAGTAATTTTATATAAGAGTTTTTAAAAAAGAGTCTCCAGGATTAGCTGAAGATATTATCAAATCCATGGTGATGTGGGGCTTTCTTGGTTTTGAGCCCAAAGTCTGAAACATTGCTGGATTGCTAAAAATTCTGTTTCTATTCACTTTTATTTGTAGCTAACACCAACTTTTTGAATTTTGAATTAAAATGCTAATATTGTGTCTTCCTGATAAATAAAGCATGGAAAAGCCTTCACTGACAAGGAAGCCAAAGCTGTTCCCCAATTATTTGAACAGCACTTTCCCCTGACTATGTTGGAGATGCTCCCAGAGATCTTAAAAATCAAATGTTGCACAAATTAATTCCAAAGAAGGAGGTGCAGGGGTGGGCAGGAAGGATCAGCATTGAGTACAAGTCAGTTTAATTTGCAGGTATCTGAGAGGACATTATAACAATGACATGAATAAGGATAACAAAATGTTAACGAAAAAGCACTGTCAGTAATGATACATTTAGATAAATGGCAAACGTACTTGCATGAACTCTATCATTACTGCTTCAATCACAGTCATACTTAAACTTTGGGGAGCTAATTTCATTTATAAATTCTGGTGCTGCACATCAATTATCAGCAGCATTACTAACAGTGAGGCACAGAACTGCTGTGCGAGGGTGACTGATTGTCTGGCATTAGCTCTGACAAGAGAAGGGTTGCAAACCACTTTAAATGTCAAAAACCTGCAACAATAATGGGCACAAGCACCAGTTATATTCCTCTAACTTCCCTGCCTTCCTGGCAATTCATTATTCTGTCTTCCCATTGCTACATCCTCTAACCAAAAAATATAAATGCCAAAGAGTTCTTCCTTACAGAGAATTTCCAGAATCTTTATTGTGAAAGAATTATCTGATTCAAAACCACAGTTAATTCCCTGAGCAAAATATTTGCAGTTGGTCTATTTCAAGATCAGTAACAAAATTTTGAATTTCAGGGCATTAAAATCAATCCTTTAAACACAGTGATTCAGTTTAAGAAACAGAGAAAAACTCAGCATCAGTCTTTCTACAGAAATTTCACAGTGTGGCTCCAGTAAAGAGTGCAGAAGGTTAGGAAGACTTACCCAGAGCTGCTGTGAGCGTGGCTGGTGTTGCCACTCAATCACACGGTGCCCTGACCAAAGCACAGCACGAGATGCGGGAGCTGCCTCCTGGACATGCAGCCTGAATGCCAACTGCCTGTGACATTGACTTGTTTCCAGCCTCTTGTAGTGCTGCCGCTATCAGTGTTATATTTGTATAGCAGAATAACATGAAATATTGATTCTAGGGTGCTTATCAACTGGACCTGCTCAAAATACTCTTCCTACGAAGTTCAGCGCTGTTTCTCATGCAGAACGGGCGCTGTATATTTGTGCAGGGAGCTGCTTGTTCTCTCACAGCACTTTGATTTCTTTCCTTGAGACACAAGCAATAACTTTTCATAATCTGGGAACAGTGGGAAAAGACACAAACAGTATTTTCTGAAATTGTATTTATTGCCCTTTATACTAATTTAAATGATTTGACAGAGTGACTTTAAAAGACAACTCTTCCATTCTGGCTTCAATCACTACTCTGAAATCCGTACCAGGGCAGGACAATGATCAGCAAATTTCTAATTGCAAAATGAATTACTAAATATTCTCGGCATGCTTTGTTTTTTGGGTTTTTTGGTTTGTTGTTTTTTTTTTTTTTTGCATGAGGTATTTTGAGCACTTTCTGTGTGCCAGTACAACAAGAACAAAAGTGGAGGCTGCTGCCCGTGGTTTGCCTCTGCATCCTGCCACGGGCGTGGGACGTGCAGGGGGCAGCTGCAGGGGCACGGGGGATGCACGTGCCAGGGGCTGCACGCCAGCTCCCTGGAACAGAGCCACCAGAGGGACCTGGCACGGCCAGGGACAAGTGGCAGGGAGGAGCTGTCTCCCTCTGCAAACCCAGCTACTTACAGGTGACTCGTGGGTGCTCCGTGGATTTCTGCTGGCTGCACGATGTGGTGTCAATCACAGCCCAACAACCCCAATCAACGGGACTTACTCCACACCACCAGCCAAAGGCAGCTCCTTCCCCTCTGCTTCAACTTCCATTTTTAATGTGCCCCAGCACTTGTATTCATTGTCAGCCTGTTTAAAGCAGCTGATCATGCCGTCACTGTTGTCACAGCGTTGGTGTTTATGCAGGTAACAGCAGAGTCCTGAGGGGGGGCTGCTCTTACCTCTAGACCTCATAATGCCAAAGCAGGCAAACTACACAGACATGGCATTCCTGAAGAGTCAAAGCTGAACTTGTTCATTGTTCTTTCACCAGGTCAAAAATTCATTATAAAACTGACAAAACCAACAATTAACTCTCAAACTCACCTTCCAAAAGATTAAAAATGCCTCACCTAATAGAACTAAATAGGGCTAAACAGAACTTGTGTGCTGCAGGTTTTTTTCATTATAACTATTTCAATTTTGTTTTGGCTGAACCCTCAAAACCCTGAGAAGTCACTCAATAACAAAAATTTTATTTCCAAGCTGGCCATTTTTTTTCTCTGAGATTTAATGTAATAATAATGCATTTTTTTAACATTTTAGCCTGTAATGTCTCAGGAGACAGATTCTATTAACTTGCTAAGAAGAGCCGCACATCCCAAACTAGATAAAGGCTTGTACTTCAAAGACCTGCAAAAACCTTTCAGATTCAGCTGAAGATTCTACCACAGAAGTTTATCATGAGCTGAAAAACAGACAAAAAATAGCGTTCTGCAAAACCTGGAAAGTAAATGAGAAAAAACGTTTCATTTTACATATTTAGTTGTTCATGGACTTTCACCAATACAAGTAGAATTTGTTTCACTGCAGTGACCAGTTCTCTTTGATACCAAGAAAAAAGTTCAACTCACATCAATCCAACTGCACATAATAATTTACTGGATTATTATAGCTTTAGAGTTTGCTTCCCTAATGAAAATAAGGCTGCTACAAACAGAGATAATCAGATGTATGAAGAACCACTGTGGCTCTGATTAGCTGTGATACATGAGTCATCTGCAGAAGCTGGAGTTTGTGCATTCTTTCCACCAAAAGACAGCACCAACCTCCCACTGAAACCAGCCCCCTGAAAAGCCCCAAATTTCAACAGAAAGGCCCACGAGGAGGGAAAAACTGGAACCATAATAATTGAGCTCCACACAACAGCTTGCTGATCACCAAGCAAGAAAACCTGAATTTCTTCCAAACCTCAGCAGCAAAATGCAAACATTTCCCCCACGCAAAAAACATAAATAAACCAGTGTTAGTGCAACTGAGAGCAGGCAGCACTGCCCACTCCTTGCAGCCCCAAGCAGCCTCTGCCCAAGAACACAGAGTTTAGGACACAGATGTTTTGTTCTTGGTTTCAATCACACTATTTCACTATTCAGTTATTAGAAAAAATATTCATCTGCTCTTATTTCTCAGACCACTGTACAAATGCAGCTATGCACAGAAAGCTGCCAGGGTGTTACAGGAACTTCTAGCTGGGCTCAGTGCTGTGTTTCTCCAGAGCAACAGGATTTTTTATTTTTTTTTTTTTTTTAGTAAGAATATATTGATTATCTGTCAGGCACCATAGACAGATGGACAGTATAAATAGCAAACATTTGTGTGATAACTTAAGATTTAGATTTTAATTCACTTCTGGGTTGGTTTTTTCCCTAGCATCACTTTTATAAAATCAGCACCTTAGAGAGATGAGTAATGGCAGTGAATTCAGATTTATAGCTATAATAGTTCTAACACTAAAGTAAAAGTAGATGCTTTATTTCTAAGATTTTTCTCTTTAAAACTTGTTTTTGCATTCAGGCCTGCTGGTATTTTTGGATTTTGGCTTGCCTAGCAAGCACAACTTTACTTCTACCGAGTGGACGTCTACTAAGTCCAGTTGAGATGTGCACAAGTGCAATAACTACAGAAATAACTCAGCTTTGCTAACAGGGCATAAATCCAGCAATGCTTTGGGAAGGCTTTAAAAGAGGAAGAAATACACCTGTTTCTGTTCCTTTTATCCTCTTGCTCCTTTATTTTCAGCTCAGGATCCCAACACTGCAGAAGCCTCTTCCACGCAGGAACTGATGTGACACAAAGCCCAAACCACCGCTGTTCAGTCACGGGCTGTGACATTGTGGATCTCACAAACTTTTCAGCCCTGACACCCATCAGGAGCAACTCTGAGCCCTGTGAAGACATGAAGAGTGCCCTGGCACTGCCCCATTCCTCTGGCCAGCCGCTGATTACTGTCTGGAATTCCATCTGGGCATTGGATCGAACAGTGAGTGGTTTGTTCACATGTGCCTGCCTTCAAGCAATTGAACTTGAACAGTATCTTGGTGTAGGATTGAGCACCACAAATCAGCATCCAGAACCTAACACTGAATATGTGCTATCTCCTCTCATGTGGCAGGTGAGAGAAGTTTCACCATTAACGATCTACTTGCCTGGAGTTTTCCCATCTGGAATAAAATATTGACAAATCTTTTAAAAAAATGCATGACAGCAAATAGATATTAAATACCTTAAAACAGGTCCAAAATGCTGTATTACAGCTTGAAGCTGTTACCTGCAAGCTCCCTTTTCACATTCCATTTTTGCCCTGCTTCCTTTGCAGCCTGAGATTGGCACAGAGAGCTTCCTTCAGTGCTTGGCAATAACAGGCTTCCCCTTCCCCAGGATCAGCACAGGTATCTAGGTCACCATAAGGGGATAAACTGCTAATGAAAATAGTTCTCTCTTCCCCTTAGGATTTCTCTTTCTCTGAATTTCATCTGGGCTATACCCTGGTTTGGCTTTAGCTGCTTGTGAGCCCGTTTCCCCCACTTCCATCCCTCCCACAAATACACCACGACCAAATTGACTAATGAAGGGTTTACTACATGTTAAGCTGAAAAATTAGGTAATTTAAAAGGCAAAACATGACAAGGAGGGTCAAGAAGGCTAATTGTGTTAAATCTGGTGTCCTGGAGTGGCTCACAGGAACAATGCACGATCTGAAAATCCTCCTGGACCATAGGAGGTGCAGGGGATGCTCCTGGTGCTGTACCCATGGCTCCAGATGCTGCTTTGAACTGGCAGACCAATATTCCCGTGCTTTGAGGACACAAACTCTCAAGATCCACACTGGTGAAGACAATATCCGGAAACTAAGGCTACAACATGGATAAAAGCCTAAAAAAGGGCCAGCACAAATAAAGAGAAACTGGCTGACACTGATCATAACCCTCTGTAGGAAATTTGGTCTGTGTGGATGTGTCACTGAACATGTATCTTGATCAAGCCTACAATTAATTTCCAGTGTCAAAATTATTATAAAAGTTGCATGACTACACTCTGAAATTTGCTTAGTGCTTAAGGGAAAAAAGATTGACCACAATGAGGAATGAAAACCACTAGTGTGGTATTTCTGAATATACAAACACTTATTTTTTTCAATATGCAAACATTTAAAGATGAGTGTCCAGCAAATTACATAAGCACTTGAAAAATAAGGCACTTCATAGAGAGACTCAGGATACTTGTTGGCCTTGCACATGAATAAAGCAGAAATGGACTAAATGTGAGTGTTTTTACAACACTGAGAGAGAGGGGGAAAGAGAGCAAAATCTTAATCTCACTAAAAATATGATGATGGCTGCATTCAAATCTCAGTTTTTTAGGTAAGATAATGCCAAGTATTTTCAAAACCTTAAGAGGTGTTTCATAAAAAGCCATTTCAGCACAAAAAGCTGGTTAACCTTGAACAGTTAGCTAATGATCCAGCATGCTCCAGCCTTAGCAGCAGTGAATAAACAGATCCTAGCAGAGCAAAGCAAACCCAGTCAGGAGAGATGAGTGGCAATGAAAAAGGCCCCAGGACCATTTCAGTGAGCAGGGAAATCAGCAGTGAACCCACTGAGTGGAGTGTGTAAGAAATAATTTCTCCAGACTCTCAGTGCAGTCAAACAGCTTTTGGTTCCAATGCGAAGATTTTCCTCCTCTCCAAGTTCCTTGTCCTTCGACAAACAGTGAGGAATCAGACTACTTGATACACTTGATATGTTACTGCTATTTTTTAAATGGCACCAATACCGCTCAAGTCTTCAGCAATACTTTGTAACCGGTCTAAATTCAGAAAATATGTAGAGATGATGAGAATGAAAATGCAGCACAGTGCCCTTCAGATCCTCTGTCATTTGGAACCTGAAGAATGTAATTAATGCCAGGGCATCTAGGGAACATAAAATGCAGAATGTGCAGAACCTAAGGCGTGTTCTCTTCTATAACTGCAAGTACAATAAAATATCTGACATTTCATATTGATCCTTGCCATGATAATATAAGAGTCATTTTAAACAGTAAGTAAAATGAAAGCAGCCACCTACATTCATTTAATACTAGAATTAAGTAAATACAAGCCTGCTATCACAGGGAGGCACGGACTTGGGCTCTCTGTACAGGTATAGTGTTTCTTTAAAATGAATGTATGCTCAGATATTACTGATCCCTCAGAATTCAAGACTGGATTAACACTCCTTTCATGCCCAGTACCATGTTCTGCTCTGCCCCTATGACTGACCAGCCAACACAAACTGGAAAATAGTGCTTCCTAACGCTGCCTCACCTCGGGTTCTGGCTGCAGTTCAGGGCACCACGGCATGGAAAACACATTCGGCCACTCAAGAGCAGCCAAAGGAGGCCACGAGGATGGGGAAGGGACTGGAGAGGAAGTCATGAGGAGCAGGCAGGGGCACTTGGTTTGTTCAGCCTGGAGAAGAGGAGACTGAGGGGAGACCTCACTGTGGTCTTCAACATCCTCATGAGGGGCAGTGAAGGGGCAGCATCAATCTCTTCATTCTTGTGCCAGGGACAGGACCCAGGGAACGGCTGGAGCTGTGCCAGGGCAGGCTGGAGATCAGGGAAAGGTTCTTTGCCCAGAGGGTGCTGGGCACTGCCCAGGCTCCCCAGGGAATGGGCACGGCCCCGAGGCTGCCAGAGCTCTAAGGATGCCCAGGGTGTGGTTGTTGGGGGGTCTGTGCAGGGCCAGGGGTTGGACTGGATGATCCTGGTGGGTCCATGCCAGCTCAGCCTGTCCTGTGATGCACAGGGCAGAGTCTGTGGCTTGTCCAAGCACAGCAGCACCTGTGGCTGCAGTGCCACCCCAGCTGTGCCAAGCCCCGAGCCAAAGGCGCCTGAGGCCCGGCGCTGCTGCGAGCGCTCAGTCCAGCACCGACCGCTGCGGGGTCAGTCCGAGGGGACACACAGGAGAACAGCCCTGGCAAACGGGCCCTGGCCTGCTGCAGCTGGAGCTCCGTCAGGGCCAGCAGCTGTGCCCTGCTCAGCAGCTGTGCCCTGCTCAGCAGCTGGGGCCTGGCACCGACACCAGGGCTGGTGGCCACCAACACCCCGGACAGGGGCTGGAGAGGGCCAGACGGTCTGATAGCAGTGGGGAAAGACAAAATACAAATGACACACTCAGCAGCAAGCAAAGAGTGACCTGCACTGGATTCAACACCCCACTGGTAAAATATCCCCCAGCCAGGCAAGTCTGCGGCAACAAACCTGTTGTGAGCAATAGAAAAATGCTGGGCTGGAAAAAAGCCTTCCCTTCCTGAATATACAACTGTCAGGATTGCCATCCCGCCAAGTCAGAGCACACAAATTTTGGTACACAAGCAAACAGTCCAAGTACAGTTAAAAAGTTCTTCAGAGCACCACATGCATCTCAATAAGTTGAGCATTGAGGAAACAATCGTTCCCATCAGCTGACACTGGAGCAGGCACTTCCCCACGCTGGAACAGGGTGAACAACGCATCACTCTGGTATTTGTGGCCTACCACTCCATTACTGCTTCTCTATGAAATTACATTTCTGATAAAAATTTATGTGTCAAACATTTTTGTGATTACAGACCAAAAGTCAAAATTTGCATTTAAATAGATGTATTAAAAACTCAGCAGCACAGGTAGAAGAGGGAAATGCTGTTTTAAGGAAATTTAAATAGGGAGCATGAGCACAGAAGGGATTTTTCTTCTTAAATGATTTGAACAATTTTAGTTTTATTACTGTTCTTGGGTCCAATTCAAAGCCAAGATTGGAACCATAGTATCCTGTACCCCTGGACTCATCTCAGGCTGAGCTCGAGAAAATAAGTCTCTTTTCATCTTTCCACTGGGAATGACCCCATATGTTGTAAATAAAGAAATTTTTTTTGTTCACAGTCCAAGCCCGCATTTTCACCAGCTTGCAGCCCAAGCCATATTATACTCCTTTGTTCTCAAGTTCTTCACTGAGTTTTCTTAGCATCAGCCACCACAGGCTAAGCTTCAGCCATTGCACTTCTTCCCAGGCAGCACAGCCACTTTCGAGAGGGATTTCACAGGGTATTCTGAGTTGGAACAAACCCAAAAGGATTTTTGAGTCCAACTCTTCAGTGCATCACCCATACACAGCTCAAATCCATGACCTTGGTGATATGAACACCGTGCTCCCACCAGCTGAGTTGGTGAATTTTCAATGTGCAGCCTAAAAATTCACAAGAAATTCTCCCATACAAATGCCCGACATCAACTACCCCCTTGGACTTAAACGTATTTTATTGTGCCCCTTTTTATTCTATAAAGGATTTCTGATGTTAAAGAAATTATTCTTCTGCCCTCTCCCCAGTATCTTTTCCTTCTCATTACACACCCTTATTTTCTGTATGTTTTCAAGATTTAACATTAACCCTTGCCTCAAAACCTGATTTTGTTCTTTCAAAGGGCACCTAAATCTTGGCAAAGGAACGTCTGTGCCCTTTATAGTCCAGCTGGGATCAGCAACACATGTTCTCCATATAAAAACCATAGAAATCAGTGCTGTGCAGTGCTTTATTTTTTTCTTTTTTTCTTTCCTGACAGGCTTTCCAACCATGATAACGATACAACATGAACTCCCATTACTGTTAATGCAAGGAGTTACATTTAACTGTTGTCAGTTTTAGCTCTGCCATGAGTCAATGCCTTCAGAAACACGCTGGTTTTTTTCCAAGAAGAAACTGCTGCAGAATCAAATCAGCTCTTGGAAACACGGATGTAAGCATAGCACAAAAACATGATAACTAAATTACCATTTTAGGTGCGTGTTTGCTGTCTTCTTCAGACATTCTGTTCTTTCCTGCAGAATTATTTCTTTAACACAGGGAAAATTTGTCTGGGAACACAAATTTCAAGTATAAACAGAGATTAGTTGTGAGAGGATTTCCTGAAAAATTCATAGCAAAACTTTTCTTCCTCACAGGTAATCCCTAAATTTCTTCAAGGAACATTTTTCAGGGAATTTAGAAATACAGTCAAAAACATAAAGACCATCACACAAGCAAGTGTACTTTCCTCTGTTGACTCATTCTGGCCTTGCAGAAGACAACTGTACTTGCAGCAGAGTTTTCTCATTCTCCCTCCACAGCACAGAGCTGTTACCAGAGCATTCCCAGGGGCCTTGAGTGAAAACTGTGTCCAAGACATGGGGAACATCAGTGCTGCTCAGGAAATCACTGCAGTGCTTCACTGCCAGGGGTGGCTTGCAGACAACCAACAGAAAACCTAAAAGTGGAGGATTAAATTCTCTACAGCAGCATTTCTTCCAGCTGCCTGTCAGAGCCAGGATATTCCTCATTTTCATTAAGCATATTTCAGGAAAACCTTTACCTGCATTTTTATCTAACACACATAACCACGTAACAGGGCCATTTGATAAAACACCACGCAGTATTTCAATTATATTTTTACAATGCAGCGCTCAGGGCATGGGCAGGGTAATTTTTTTTAGGTAACAGATGTTACCCAACACTCACAGACCTGCTGTCTGCTCTCCTTCCCCTTGAAGCCACCGAGCAGCAGCAGCGGGATGTGAGTGGCAGATGTGAAACCCCAGCTCAGGTCCAGCCCAGTCTCAGCAGGGCTGATGTCCAGGACACCACAGCCCGGCAGAATGAACCCCCAGCAGCCAGAGACACAGGGGCTGATGAGGCTGCACAAACACCCCACGCCCTCTTCACTCTGCTCACTCAGTATTTACCCTCCCTAAATCAATCCCATAACAAATCAAATCTTCAGAACTGTTTCCTATCCCACTTTGCTCCGTTTTTTCCTGGGGTTTGCCGTTTTGTTTTTTTTTTTTTTTTTTTTTGTCAGCAATTGCACACACAGCACTGCTTTCATTAAATTGTCCATTAAAAACCTCATTTTGTAGGATTTCTCCACAAAGATATCTAAATATCTAACTTCTGTCAATGTTAATGGGATTGAGGCACTACAATAAAATTATGGATCTCAGCTGTAATTTTAATATGTATAAATGAAAACTTGGATTTTTATTTTACCTCCACAGGGTATATATAATTTAGAAGTCATTTAGAGTTTGGGAGTTTCTAATGGACATAAATTTACAAAGTCCACAGAAAATTTAATATCTCTTCAGTGAGCCTCGCAAAGATTTTTTGAAGTTTCCATTTTCTTGACCATCCAAAATACCCTTTTCTACTTTGTTTTAATACTATTTCCAAAAGCAATTGATTTAGTGTGTGGATATATCTTTGTCTGAATATACATTAATAAAATGTAACTACTCTTATTCAAGAAACCAGACAGAAAAAAGTTGTTAATTTGTATCATCCATCTATTGGTCTTCCCATTCAACTGTGTGCCATTCTTTACTTATTCTCATGTCCATTCTGCATGGGGTTTTTGCAATACATATAAATAATAAATATAAAAATATTTAGTGCCACATGGGGTTTGGATGATGCTACCATTCCCACATTAGCATGGGGCATTGAAAAAGAGTCTGTCACTCGATCTCTGCCTCATATTCTTTGTGCACAGAGTACCAAACTGCAGTTACAGGGCTGTCATCCACAGCAGCTTCACGGTGGCTGAGGGTGTCAGAACACCTCAGCTGCCACCTCGTGCCACTGGGCACTCCCCATCCAACGCGGGCAGTGCAGCCAGGACACTCTGAGTGCACTGACAGCCTCCATCCACTGCAGCTTGGACTGGAAAATCCTAATCTGGCCCTGCAAGGATGGTATCACCAATCTTTCCAAAGAATTCTGTTGGCTGTGGCAGAGTTCACTGACCTCCTGTGCCTGCGGCAGGAGGGCTCTGGTGGAAGAACCTTTCCCTTCTGTCCCCACCGAACTCACTGTACCATGGGTCGTTAACATGACTCCTCTCTCAAACTGTCTCTCTGGAAAGGGACTGAATTTCCTCTAAAATGTGCACTTTGTTTGTTCTGCCCTGTTTAATGTGTTTTTCTGGGCAGGGCATTTGAAGGCAGCCCGTGCTGAGCCCATCCCCAAGGCCAGCTCAGGGAGGTCCCACCTGCTGACGCTCCTGCATTCCGCCCCTCCCGAGCCCGTGCCTGACACTGAGCAACAGGAAACAACGGGAGAGCAAGAAGTGGTGGCAGAAATCACCCCAACCAGAGGGGCAGAGCCAGGATAATGCAACATTCCTGTCCTTCCTCCCGAAAGGGGCAGGGAGAACCTGTACTGAAATGCATGGAGAACCAAAGGGGTTAAGATCAGCTTTAGAAATGATGTCAAGAATGTAACAACCTCAGGGTCTCGTTAGCGCAGAGGTTTCTTCCTTCCCTCTCTAAATACCACAGCAAAAAGTGTTCAGGTAATGATGCCAATCCAGATCCCTCAGGGAACAGACTGAAGTTCAGGCCTGAAGGGTTTCACATGCACTGTCCTCTAATGCTGCTTTTTCACAGAGCACCTGTAGCTTGATCTGGCCTACAACAACCCTGTGCTGGTGCCTTGAACAAATAATGAGGTTTTCCCTGGTGTCACAGCCCCTGAACACTGAAAGATTTTCCTCCTTCTTCCCTCCCCAGCTCTCCTAACGTCCCCTCCTCTGGAGAGCAGGGCATTAGTATTCACCAACTGTGTCTTTGGAAAGGTTTAATCTCCTAGCAATTACCAATAGCAGAGTTTCATTATATGGACAGTATGATAAATACTGTAGAGGTCTCACAGCTGTTTGGATCAGTTTTAATCCAGGCACACCCGGCAGGAGCGGGGACGCCCCGGTGCCTCCTGCCTGCATCCCTGCAAGGGCAGCTCCAGAGCCAGCAGAGGGACACAGGGACAGACGTGGGACTGCCACCATGGACTCAGAGCCACCCGTGGGTGTCCTGGCACCTGCCAGAGCTTCTGATCAAACTGGGGGTGCATTAGTACAGGTTATATCCTAAGTTCACGCCGATTTTAAACGGAATTCCTATTCAAGTACTAAATGAACTAAAGAACATCTGCAATTGGGATAGAAAAAAGACTGTACATTGTGTCTGCACCTAGTTTTGTTATAGCTGTGAATGCTACAGGCTCAAGGAGGAACATTAAGCTCGAGTCACCATCCTAATGGGGAAAAACTGCTGAAGAGCAGTGCTGGAAATGCAAGAGAGAACACCCAGTTCAGAACTTCACAGAAATACACTGCTGCCTCTCACTTGCAAGGAAATCTGATGCCAAGTGGTTCACATCCAGGACACACTGCAGTATTTACAGTCGGTTTTAATTATCCACTTCATAACTGGGTTTGTTTCAGCAGGTGCTTTAAGTCTGAGGATGTCTAAGTCAGAATTTGTTCCATCTCAAACTTTTACCACCACATAAAATCACAATAAAAAGGCACAGGTCCTCCTTGTAGCTGGTGTAAAAGGTGTGACTTTACAAGAGAAATCCCTGCCAACACAAACTAATTTTCCAGTGCCTGAAGAGGACAACTGAGCTATTACATGCATATTCTGAAATAAGAGCAGGCAGCACACTCCTGAGATGTTTCTGAGCACGCCACCTCTACCAATCTCTGTGCAAACACGGATTTTCTGTGCTGGGCTCAAGGGCTCCTCCCTGCTGGGAGACCTAACAACTCAGACACAAATTTCCCCAGCAATGAGAGCACAGAAGCTACATTCCTCTGCTCTTTGTTTGAATTCACTACTGGTGACCAGGAGTAACATTCCGCATGACAAATAACTTAATGAACTACTAATTCAGAGTTGACCTTCACTGAAAGTACTGTTTAATTACCCAGTGTTTCTGAAGTCAGGCAGAAGAATGTTAAACCATTTCCGAACAGGTGCAGGAGGCACATGTTAATTTTAATAGCAAAGGTCATTACATACGTATTTCAGCACTTTTTCCTGGCACCTCTCCTGTCAGAGGATTACTTAAGTATGTTTAGGAAGACAGGGAGGAAAAAAAATTCTTCATGTTCTTTCAGCTTAGCAAAGCCTTGTCTCCTATCTCCTTTTTCCCTTTTTATTTTTAAAGGGTAAGTCTAAGCCCAGTGATGAAAGAGGAAATACGTTATCTAGCAAACTGAAGTGGTAAGATTAGCTTAGTGCCTACATAGCTAAAAAATACTTGTAGTATATGTTTTCATACTAATGTGTAAAAAAACTTCAAAGCAGAATGAAGACATATTTTCATATAAATCTGAAGAAAACCCCACAACAAAAACACTCCACTCGTTGAGCAGGAAAAAGAACTCCGCAAATTAACCCGTGCTTGACAATCAGCATTGTAAAAATTCTTTGTCTGAAAGCAAGATCAATTTCTACTTTCATCTGTGGACATGAGATATGAACCAATAACTTTTCAGAGAAATAAAGATTTCTTGGCCTGTCTAGCTTTATCTTATCAGACTCCAGAAGTGGGCTTCATGTTACGGACTACTTTTTTAAAAAAATCTTATTGCCTGAGGAAGTGTGAAAACAGCCTCAAGAAAAAGTCAGCTCTAACAATATTGAGCTTATTCTCTCCCTCTTTCTTTGTTTCATCCTTCAGGCTTTGATGCTTTTCTCACAAGGAGTATTAAAAGTTGCCAACCCCAGGGAGAACATGCAGAATGTACCAGAAACAACTCCTCACCACCATGTTTTCCTAAGGTACCAAATTACACCTCTCCTTTCAAACAACACTTCAGTTGTATGGAAGGCAGGCAATGGGAGGTGGGCATCACATTTTCAAGCTTAATAAAAGTGCTGCAGCTGTAAAATTCATTTTATGGTTAAAAAATGTAGTAGGGGATTTATTCTCAAGGGCAGTGAGGCTGGTAGTTGCAGTGGACAGGCTTGTTAGGGTGTGGTGGAGCTGGCTTTGTTAATTTTGTTTTTTAAGGTTTTTTTAAGACCAGAAATTAGCCAGGAAGTGCCAACACTTTATGGAGCATCCCAAAAGAACAGACCGAGCACCCCTACAATCACTGCTCCAAGAAAAAAAAGAAATCAAAGGGGTTTTTCAATCTTCTTCTGTCCAGAATAACACACACCAACTTTTATTACCTGCAACCTACATTCAGAGCAGTAGTTCTGCAGGGAATGGTAAAATAGCTCATGTGTCTCTTAGCTTTACACACTGGAGTCTGGTTCCACAAGTCAGCATCTCATCCTCAGTGATAGAACAGTGTTTCATTAAGAGTAAAGTGCTGGTTTTTTTACACAAGGGGAAAAAAATCACTAAAAAGCAGCAAAGGGTATCAGAGTGGTCCTAGAGGATATCAGCTAGATAAGGTGTGTTAAACTCGTTGAAAATCACTTTGTATTATTTAACTGGCTGTCCCCACCACACCGAGCAAATCCAGCCAGATGCCAGGCTGGAGGGAAATTTCATGCCTTGTTGTCACAGAAAGGCTTCTGGCATCAGCACAAACACTGATGCCAGAGAAACCACTTGTCTCATGAAGTCTCTCAAAGAAAGCTTTCCCTGTCGTTGGCCTGGGCATGAGACCCCTTCTGGCACTCTGCTTTTGAAACCTTGCCTATCGTGCACTGGCTGCTGGAAATATATTGCTGATCTTAAAAGCAAACTTAAGTTGATATCAGCATTACCAATCAGTTTCCTAGCCCCAGACTGGCTGTGTAAAATCAAGATTTCAAGGGGTTTTTTGTTTTTTTTTAAGCAGAAAAGGCCTAGGAGCGGGAAGGAGGATGCAGCAGCTCTTTCCTGACTTTCCTGATGCTGTGCTGAGGTCCCAAGGCAGTGTCTTGGACAGAGAGAGTTACCCAGGCAGCAGGGCTGTGCTTTCCAGGGCTCTCCTCAGCACTGCTTTGGCGTTCCTAAATGTTGGTCACAGCAGTCCCACAGTTGCCCGGTTCATCACCTTAGGGCCAGCTGATGCAAACAAAACTAACTCCACAAAAACCAATTAATTTCCAGTCAGAGAAGCTGCCTGCTGCAGCCAACAGTAAAAACAATGTTATTTTTATATTCACGTGTATTACAGGGTTTTATTACCAAGAGTATTATTTAAGCTCCAGGAGAAAATACTGGGAGATTCTGGATGCTTTAGATCCAGGCTCCACAGGGAAGAATGTTTTTGTTGAAGCCGTGATGTTACTGCTCTGAAACAACCAATGGCTCAATAATTTCAAAGAACCTTTTGAGGTTTTTTTTTTTTTTTTTTTGCTGTGCAGGCATTCAGCTATTAGCAAGGACAACATTTTGATTCAAGTCATTCTTAGGTCATGGAAATTAGTACACACATTCTGTTCTACAACACTAAAATTGCCAAAAAATCCCCATATTTCAATAAATCAGATGACTATAAATCATGTTTTTACTGAAACAAACATAAGATAATGGGAAAAATAATTGACCACACGCTTTCCTAGGCAGGCCCTGATTATTAGTGGTTATGTTAAATATAGAAATTCACATCCAAGCCATTAATGCATGCTTAAAACGCATCAATAATTCAGTAATTTTTAAGTTCAACCTGGGAAATCACCTTTTAAAGATAATATATAGCACAGCACTGTAAGACCATAAGCCATCAAGTGTGAAAAAGATGGAAATATGGCCAGCTCTGCCTTTTGTGCACATCAGCCTAACTCAGCGTGTTTCAGAGCTCGCGCCGCCCACCGAGTTCTGAGGGGCTCCTACAGCAGAGCAGCCTCCATTTGACCTCCCATTTAGAGGGTGTGATTCTGCAGCAGCGCTGATGGGAAACTGGTGGGATCAGCAGTATGGAAATGCCACGGTCTGGCATGAAAAACCAGCCGTACCTCGAATCGAGGAGCGGGCAGCACTTTGTGACTCTTGAATTTCCACTGCGTAACTCTGGGCTGTGTGACAGAGGGAGAAATGAGAAGGCAAAGCACTCTGTGTGTCTCACACGTAGAGGCACTAATAGCTCACTCTCACCATGGTGCCTGGGCTCCTATAGTCTTATCATTAAAGATTTTGGTCAGTCAACTGTGGTGGTAATTATCACATAAATTAACTGAGAGACAGGAAAACCAGAACCTAGGACAAAAAAAAAAAAAAAAAA
>VXBT01000993.1:203439-282355 GCA_013400235.1 Oriolus oriolus
AAAAAAAAAATCTCATCTCCAGCAAGAAAGTACAGGACTTCATTTTCCAGTAATATTTTCAAACCTAACACCAATGATGACCCAAGTTTTTTTTTCTGGAATATTGCTTAGGTTACAGAAAGAAAGTCTATTAGTGAGTGCATTTACCCCCTGGTATCCAGCTTTTATCTGCTGACCTGTCACAGTAAAACAATTTTGAAGATGTATTTTCAGATACAGGTGATTAGCACAGCAAGGAAAGCAGCTGAGTGAAAATTCTTTTTCAGAGAAGTGTTGCTGGCAAGGAGGGTAGGTAGAAAGAAGGAAAAGCAAAGAACAAATCAGTTTAGCTACACTGGGCTACAGTGATCACATTTTTGGTGGGGGCTTTTTTAGGGTTTTTTGGGGGGTTTTTTGTTTGCAGTTGGTTGGGGGTTTTTAGATAAGGGTATTCTGCTTTAAAATAGTTCACGTCCTGCTCAGTTCTGCATGGGAATGTTATCTTTTCAATGCATTCAGCTGACAATGCAAATTTCCAAGAGAGTCCTAAACCTTATCCTTAGACAAGTGTTTAAATAAGGGCACCTTGAGATTTCACCACTCCATTCCATCGCTCCAAGATAGGTTCAAATTTTATTTCTGCTGTCCTTGACAGGGTAGGGCTAATTTATTTTTTTTACTTTTTCTAAGATCTCCAACAGAGAAAACATCTCCCTGGTGCTAAATGATGTTTGCTATTAGGAGGTTTGCCGTGCATTTGTTGTCTGGTTTGGGACATTTTCTGCTCATTTAAATTCCAAGTTCATCCTTCACACAGGGGAAAGACAAAACTTCCTAACTGTTGTGGCACAGATGTTATCTACATGTATCAACATGTAGGAGCCTGAAACGCCTCGAGATCACACTGGGCAGTTGCTGATATAAATGACAGGGCATGACTCTTAGCTAATTTAATTATGCCAGTCACTACTCCCAGTAAAATCATATTCTCTCCTTTCCTTTTCTCTTCTTGCATCTCTGCTGAAGTGTTTAATGACGCTGCAGGAAGAGGCTGAGCCCTGAAGGAGTTACATGAACCTGTAACACTGTCACTGCTGCATAATTAACCCACAGCCTGCTGAGCACGGACAGGACCTCTGGACATCAAGCAGGGACACCTAGAGCTGCCCAGGACAATGTCCAGCCAGCTTTTGCACAGCCTCAAGAGCCCAGAAGTGCCCCAGGTAACCAGTGCTCAGTCAGGCTCACGGTGGGAAATGTTTCCTGATCAGAGGGAACCCCCTGCATGCCAGCTGGTGCCCCCCATGTGCCCAGTGCCTCTCGTTCCGTGCCCGGGCACTGCTGAAGGGTCCCGGCACCCTGTCCCCGGGTACTCGGGTACACCGAGGAGGATCCCCCTGAACCTTCTCCTCTTCAGCAGTGCCACATCTCCCTTGTACTGGGACCCAGAACTCCAGCGTGGCCTTCCCAGTGTGAGCAGGCAGAGGGACCCGCTCCCCCTGCCAGCAGCACTCCTCAAGCAGCCCAGCACACCATCCAGCTTCTCTGCCATGAAGGCACATCGCTGCCTCCTCTTGCATTCTAATATACAGTTTTTCTTTTACTTTCTCAGAAATTTCACCGATTTTTTCCACTACATTTGTGGTCCCTCCTTAACTCTACCCTCCTCAGCTGCACTTTCTCATTAGTTTTACAGAAAACATCATCCCACACTGTGAGGGTGGGGAGGCCCTGGCACAGGGTGCCCAGAGAAGCTGTGGCTGCCCCTGGATCCCTGGCAGTGCCCAAGGCCAGGTTGGACATTGGGGCTTGGAGCACCCTGGGACAGTGGAAGGTGTCCCTGCCCGTGGCAGGGGGTGGGAGCTCTTATTCTCTTTCAACCCAAACCCTTCTGCGATTCTGTAATTTCTATAAATCATGATTCTAGTAACACAATCAGTGTTAAATTACATTTAAAGCCTATTCTTCCTTAAAAACACCTGTAAGTAACTGCTTCCTCAATACCCTCCCTGAAGCCCTGGACAGTCACAGAGGGAGGTCTATAACCGAACCACTGGAAGATTTGGGGTCTGTGTGGGGCCCCTCTTCTATTTTTACATGCAAGCCTACATGCCGCTGCTGCTGAATCAGAGGCCTTTAATGGTTAATAAAAAAACCAACAAAACATAGGTTTGGAAGTTATAGAATTAAAATAATTTGTCACTGTCCCCATATCATCACAGAATGATGATACTTGGAGATGCCATATTACAGAATTCTGCATAACAAGAAGAAAACTGACTAATTGCTAATTCTGCTGTTCCTCTTCCAGGCAATGGAATTCTTAAATACCTTGCAAATGACAAAAACAAGTAACACATTTTCCTCTTTGGTTTTGCTTGCTTCATGCTCACAGCACAGCAGAGAACACCGGATGAGCCAGGGAGGCTGGATGTGATGTGAAATAAACCCGTGATATTTGGGAAAACCTGGCAGCCAAAGAAAACACCACACAAAACCCCACACATAAATCAGATCTCCAAAACTTTTTAAAGCAGCAGCAGCCAAAGAGCTGAGATTGGCAAATTAATCCAAGTTTGAATCTAACTTCCCATTATCAATTATCAGTTTTTCTGAGGTCGCTTTCTGTTCTGTCAGTCTCCTGCCCCACAGCACTGTGCCAGACTGTGAGGTGGGAGAAGTCAGTAGGAGATACTTTTCTCATCTCCACACAGCAACAATGGCTTGTGAATAATGTGCAGATGTTACAATGCTTGTTCCACAGGCTGCCGCAATGATTACACGTCAGTAACGAAACAAACAAAAATCTGAAATTTAAAAACCAAAAAAAAAAAAAAAGGAAAAACCCAGAAAGAAAAATTCTGTCTCAAGCCCCATTTCAGTTATTACAAGCTGAGTCCACTGCCTTTGCCGATGGGTTTGATGCAGGCTCCCTTCACATGAACAACGTCCCTAACAGAACCGGACAGACCAGGAACAAGGATAATCAGCAAAATGGTATCACAGAAAGTACTGAAAACCCCAGGGAAAATCAGCGCTTCTCTGTCTGGATGAAGGCTCTTTCTGGAATGTGTTTCATGACATCCCACACGTCCCAGGCAGGGGAAGTGTGAGTGAGTCCCACAAGACTGAATCTTCAAACTGTAGGTCTGCAAGAACCAGGATTTACGGAGGACTTGCATAAATCTTCATGTGGTGCCTATTTATGCCCCACTGGCTCCAATCATTATAACTCCAAAAAAAATATTTTTTTGCACTAAAGGATAGAGGAATCACTTGAAATATGAAAATGTGTTTTAAAGGCTCATTGTGTACAGGGCATTTGCACACTGAGAATCTCGAGTAGCACTTCAGAGAGAGTTCTCAGACAGCTGATGTACTTTACCCTGGAGTACTTCTACCATTGGTTTGATATATTTGTTTATGCGTTTTATAAAAACTCTTAGTTCAATAAATGCTGCAAGATCAAATAGCATGCTTTTGAATTATGCAAAATTCTATTATACATATTGTAAATAAACTCTATGAAACATTAATCAACTTCAAAATGGTTTCATAAGGACTCTGTGCAGCGCTTTCTCTTTGGTACATTTTGAGCATTACAGTTTTGTTGCATTCATGAGTATAGAGGTTAAACTTTTCCAGAAAGAAAACTACTTTGGTATCAAGACACATGCAACTGTAGCAACTGAAATACCGTTTAATTTACCTTTTATGCCAAAGCATGAGGCAACGTAAAGCCACTGAAATGAGAAATGAAGTACATATCACCACATCTACCTCAGTGTGTTTAACAGGATCGAATTGGTAACACTAGGCTTGAGACAGTCCTGAATTTATTAGCATTTTAATTCTTCACTGATGTCACTGCAACAGAAACTCTCTCCTGGCTCAACAAATGACCCTTTGCCCTCATTAAAAACAAACAAAAATTGTAGCCTGTGAGCACCTATTAGCAGCTAAAGGTGGAGAGCGCGTGCTTTTCTGCTTCAAACATATTTAGCAGTTTTCATATGAAAACATCAGATAGGACTTTCTAAATGAATTTCAGGAAGAGCAGTGAAATCAGTTTTAAAAAATCCTTAGATAATAACCTAACAAGAAATGGGAGCGTAAATGTACTCACAGCACGTAAGTCTTGCGCTCCAAATATAATAGATTATGAGTTCTAATGGGTTGTAAACACTCACAGGAGATGATTTTGAACTGAGAATTAACATGAGAGTTATGCCACGGAGAAGAAACCTTCAGCCAGACTGCAGGAAGCTTTGTTTCTGTTTGGGTTCTGGGGCTGGGCTTTGTTGGTCTCTTTTTGAACACTCAGAGCAAAGGAGGAGCCCCTTGCTCAGAGGATCTTCCAGTCTGCAATCACTCAAAAGAGAACCAGGATAGAATTGCATAAAATCTTGCAGATACCAAAAGTCACACAATCCATAATAAAATAGAAAAGTGAATTTATTAGCAAACTGTGAAGTCACAGACACTAAAAGAAAATTTAATTCTTAAATTTTCTCTTCTGTTATACAATACAGGCTTCCTGCTATCAGAAAGAACTCTTCTCACTAGTTTTACATTGGTACCAAGAAAAAACCTCAACGACAACCCAAAACAACACACAGAACAACTGCTTTTTCCTTATTTTAAGGCCTAATGAGGGAAAATGATGCATGAAGACAGATTCCTGCATACAACTATGAGGAGAGGAGATGCCTGTAACCCTTATTTTCTTCTGACAGACAGGTTTAATTACAAATACATCTAACCTCAGAAAAAAGGTTTTAAATATAACTCCTACATTATTATATTTTCTATATTTATGCAAGTATTTTGGCTATAAAAAGGAAATTATTTTAATCAAGAGATTAATGAGAAAACCTGACATTCAAATTAGCTGTTATTCAACTATAGTTGACAAGTATTTTTCAGGAAGTTAATTCAGTTTCCTTCTCTCTCCCTCTCTTTTTTTTTCTTCCCCCACTAACTCATAACAGGAAGAGTTATTTTACCTTATGGGCACTTATTTCTAGTCCCAGGTTGTTCCACTAAAGGGCAGCAGAGCGGCCAAATCCCTGCGAGCCGGTGCTGCTGAGCCCCAGCCAGCCCATCTGTGGGTAATTTCAGCACTCACAGATGCTGCAATAACCACTGGCAAAGCTGATCCAGCAAAGGCTCAGAGTTCACTGCAGACAGATGTTCTGGCAAAGCAAGAGAGTTTAAAAAAAAAATAAAATCCAATAAACAATATCACCATTATCTACTCGGGGAGCAGCGCTTTGCCCTCCAATGTACTTGGAACAGTGAGAAATGGCATCCTGACTGTTTTCCTTCCAATAAGTCCTTGCATCTCTCCAATTTCCCTCCCTGCTCCGGTGAGTCTCTCCCTTGCTGTCCCACCTCGCTTATTTGGCTAGTTGCTCACTAACTGCAGCTTATTTTGCACTTAAAATAGTCATTATGTTTCAGCATATCTAAATAATTAGGCTAATGACAGGAGGTTTATTTCTGTTGATCCAATAATGCATCACAGATAATATCACCATCCCAAAGTCTGCTCATTTAGGAATCATTAATAAGGCCTTCCACCAAATCTAACTTGGCTGGCATGCTGCATTCAAATAGAATAATGGGGATGCAGTTAGCTTTGTTTCATTTGCTCCTGAATTCTTATGTAAATGGATTTTTGCTCCAGTGTTTCTCCATTATATAAACACCCAAATTTACTCCAAAAATGACTGAAAAACTGCCTTCTCTGTGTCCAGCTAAACTCAGGAGTGCTGAAAAAAAACGCACCAAATAAATACTGTGGCCTCTACCATACTATGAGATTAATGATATTTATCATTGATCATATTATTATATTAATTATATCCACCAAGCAGTGTCAGCCCACTCCAGTCACAACTACTCTGGGCAGCAGAAGAGAGAAAGGGTTGATTTAGGCTGGAGATTAAAAAGAAAAGCCCATCCCCACATGGATGTCAAACTGACCCACTCCTCGATCTTTGGCCTGGCAAACACTTAAATTATAAGATCATTAAAAAAACTCAAATAACTGGAAGGATTGTCTGACTACATTGTATTTAAATGGTTTTTCCAGTCTTGGACATATAATTGAAGTCATAAAACTCTCCTCAGAGGCTGCAGGAACACAGAAGAGGATCTACAGAAGGTACCAGGTTTGCTACTGGGGGCACGTGAACTGCCAGCAACCAGAAGAAACACACTTGGTTTGAAAACGTTTCCCTTCCCATCAGCACTGCCTGGCAAAGCAGCTGCCTTACACCATCACTGGTAGCTGCTCACTATGAAATAGGGGTTTTTTTCTACCATTAATCCAAAAATAAAAAAAGAAGGGTGGGGTAGTTAAGTATCAAAGCTGAGCGAAACTGCATCCCACATCACAGTACCCTGAGGTGAGGTTTACCTTAAAGCCAAGGCACTGATTTTTCTCCCTGAACAGATCAATAAAACATTTTGGAACCTAAAATATTGTGATCAGATTCAGTTCAACAGAAAACGCTTTTCAAGAAAAACAACTGCTACTTTAAAAGATTTAAATAATATTTCTTCATCATAATTCAACAAATACATTTTAAAAGCCACTGAATATCATAAATGCTGATTCCTGTCTTTAAATTTGCCATTATGTATTTATAGAGACACAATTTCTGTACACAAAAATAACACAACCAAGAGCCACACACCAGATTCATAAATCCATTTCTAATGCCATACATCAGAAGAGCTGTTTCAACCAGATTGCATCAGTTAAAATAATACACTCTGTCCAACAACAATCACCTTTAGATGTTTATAAAAGAATATAGCACCAGTGTTGCCCACAGTAATTTGCAAAGAGGGACATCCCCCATTTTGTTCTGTAAGAAACACCATACATTAATTTAGACTATTATTGTTAACTTGCATATTTTTTTTTGCATCTGAACTGTGCAGTGGAAAAGCTATTGGATAGCATTAGACAGCATGAAAAGAGACGTTCTTTTCATGACTCATTGAGTCCATAATCCCTGCCTTAAGAGTCATATCATTATAACATCAATATTCAAATCAATATCAATAATAATTTCAGTCTATCCTCTTCTCCCATTTCACTCATCTGTCAATCCTTTCCCAAGGGCTGTGCCATGTAGCCAATGTCTTCCAGGCACAGCAGCTCTTCCACACCTCTGATCACTCCTTTCACCTTCCCCTGGACCACACCTCTGTGAGACACAGGGCAACCAAAATTTGTGTGCAGGAGCACACAGGGAGCTCGTTCTCACTACAGCAGAGACAGGGCTGTGTTTTCTGTGTTGAATGCCTTCTCTCAAAGTTGCTAAATATCCAATTTGCTTTTTCTGACAGCTGTCAAGCATTGAACTAATGCTGCTGAGAACTCCATCTGATGTTTCCAAAAAAACACTTCTGAGCAATAATAGTCACGCGCGCCCTCATCAAGGAAAGATTTCCATCTATTTTGAAATTCTCAAAGTGAATTTTATTCTGGCACTTAATCCTTCAGCTTTCTGCACTTTCCCAGTCAGTTTTAGTTCTGCCTGCTTGGAACAATCCTGTCTCAACAGAAGTATGTGTCATTATTTTGTCCCTTTTACAAACTGAACACTACAGATTCCCATGGACTTCCCTCTCTCAATCCCCTTCACTGTAAAAACTCACCATTTATCCATCCCAGTGAAATACTGCTAGATCCAGTGGATCCATTACACTTCAGCCTCCCGGTTCATGGATCTGCACTCAAAACCTCCGCATCACTTCTCCTCTCTGTACTGAGATGCAGATCCTGATTTCCAGTCTCCACTACCAAAGTGTGTCTAAGGCTGCTGCTCTCTTCTGGTTCCAGCTGCATTTTCCCCCTGAGCTCCTTGTCCTTCCAGTGACTCCCACTCCCCTTCCCTCAGCACAACCTCTATCTGCTGCACCACGTCCTTTCATCAGCAGCCACAGTACCTGCCACAGACACAGGACTGCGAGCTCTTGATTCAGTTCTATGGGACTTCTTCAGTAACTGTGTCATCAAGTGATTTTTGCCTTCCAGTTCAACCTTTTTCCAGGTTTTCCATTGATATTGCAGTTCAAGCAGCTAATCCACCCCCATAAGGAACGGATCTTTGTAGGAGAACCTTCCCAGCTCTGCTGCAGAGAACATTAGTCCTTGGAATTGGGCTTATTTGCAGGTTAGAATACTCTCAGGTGGCCTTTCCATACGTTTTAGGGATTTTATTCTTTCCATTCTGCACTATTAGCAATGAAAGTATTGTGTTGTTTTTCTGCCTTCTGTTCCTTCAACATTGAACCCAAAGAGCCCATAAAGGAAGGGACAAAATCTCCACCTGGAATGCAGCATGAATCCATGCAGGACTTCATTCCTGATCTGAGGGAAGCAGGAGAAACATCCCACAAGGAGAAGTGGGGTGGAACAGAAGGAAGAGGAAGAGGAATGTGCCTGGGTCAGACTGATGAAATCTCCAGAGGGTGCAGACAAAACAGTGCTTGGGATAATTTCCCCACTTAGAACAACAAAAAAGGCCTCCCAAGAAACCATGGAGGCAGTGTTTGGACACCAGGAAGGAGCATTAGTGAGGGGGCTGTCTACAAGGATCTGCATTTGGGACCAGTGTTCTCAAGGAAATAATTTACCTACATCTAGACACAGAGCCACAGTCAATTTAAACATGGCCATTTTCTTAAGGAATATGAATCATGAAAAAGTTGTCTCCTGTTACATCAGAGTGTCTTTAGGGAAAACTAGATGATGATACAAATATCCCTAAACCTACAGAGAGTCAGTCTATTTCATTTAACTGCACATCAGTTGGTACAAAATATTTTTAGCATTTCCACAAGTGAACTTTAGAGCTGCTTTAAAAGTACTCTCTGAAGAATGTTCCTGCTCGCTCCCTCCGGTACACAACAAAGCTCAAGAAAAACCCAAGTCTAATGTTATTCATCAAGTTATGCAAATGCAGGTTTCCTGTGCTAGTTACACATCAAGTCTAAGAGAACATTTATTTATCCACAGCTTCTCAAACACAGAGTATGCAGTTCTGAGCATACCTGTAGGTTGTAAATCTATATCCTCCTGAACACATTCCTTAAATAAACATTCCTGAGTCAGCAGTGAGAACTTGTATTGAGCTGCTATAAAATCACCTGTGTACTATCTGCTTTCATTTGTTTGAGTGGGGTTATTGTCTTATTAGCTCTCATCATCATTTTATTTTTCCAGGGGAGTATTGTTTGAAGCCCAGTGATTCATGTATTCAGAATTTCTGCCTTCAATGACAAAGACACCTCCATGAAACTGATTCTGCCCTGTGTCGCGCCTGGACACGAAGGAACACACGCAGGCCAGTTGTCAGGACAAGATGCCAAAAGGCCCAGAAAGGACCAGCACTCTTTATTTATGCACCTTTAGAACACACCGTGGATTGGAGGGTGACATTACCACCCCTCAACCACATAGGTCAAAGGAAAAATCCATCAAACTTCTCCGCCTCAGGAGAAAGAATGAAAACAAAAGTGGTCAGTGAGCATAACATGGCTTATGTTTACAGAAAGTGCGTGAGAACTCTATCTACAGAATTAAAAACATTGAAGGACTGTGAAGATCAGGGCAACAGCCCTGATCCACCCAGCTCCTATTGTCAGATTACTCTCACTGTTTTGGCAGCAGAACTGATCCCCTCAAAGTGTGATCAGAGCACTGGGGAGCAGAGACCAGCCACAGACACGGGACTTCTGCCACTTCATCATTTCCCTCTACCTTTGGATTGAATCCTCTGCAGATCTTGCTATTCACACGTGATTTTTGCCTAATTCTATTTCACGTTTTTGCTGCTAGGTTCCATCCATGGTGATCCTGCCTCCTGCATGCTTTTCTTTACAGTTCCCCGTTGTACTACTGTGACCAAGGTGCAAAAAAGCTCGTCAGACAGAACAAGGCCTGTTGTCTGCAGGAAAAGACTTGGAACCAGAAAATACAAACATTTGGAAACCATAACTCATGATGAAATTTTCTTTTGGGTTTCAAGGAATCAGAGTGGCAAAGCAATTGATTTGTACTTCAATATCCTAACCTGGCTTACACAAAAGACAGAAAACCATCTTAAATTATTTTGTCTCTGCAACTTCTATTACTTGTAGGCTGTGCAGATCTAAAAATCAATAGCGAACAACATCTTGGTCTTGATAAAAACATAACTTGTGGAGAATTTCAGATCAATTTTTTTCTCAGTGTAGGCCCAATATATATATATATATATTTTTTTTTATATAACTGTGTCATTTAGCTGTGCAAACTATCCTTCAAGATAAGGGAAAAAACCACCACAAAAACAAACTCTCAAACAAACAAAACCATCACCTCGCCAGTGTTTCTCTTCTCTTTTCTAGGTGTGCTCATAAAACAGTTCATCTGGGGTTCAGATGAGGAAAGCAGAAACTTCACAGTGAAGAAAACCAGGAGTTCTATAGGGTGTGGCAGGGGTAGGGTTAATTTTCATCACAGCAGCCCATGCGGGGCTGTATTTTGGATTTGTGACTAAACCAGTGTTGATAACTGTGTTATTGCTGTTGTTCTGGCTGAGCAGTGTTTGCACAGCATCAAGGTTTTCTTTATTTTTTTTTCTCTTCTTTCTCCTCACTCTCCCTCCCCAGGCAGTGGGCTGGGGCTGCATGAGAACTGAGGAGGGGACACAGCCCTCCCTCTGCACGCTCAGACAAGAACTCTGTTCTTTGACCAGTCTGCACAAACTTGCCCTGGTAAGTGTGCAATGGTTTTTGGCAGGTCACAGACAAACTGCCCTCGTTAAGGCATTAACAGATGTAAACAAATTTCAGCAGTGTAAAAGATAAAAGGGTTAACTACTTGGTGAGAAATCCCAAACTGCTAAACCCCAGTGGTAAGTTCTAGAGTGCTCCCATAGTGCAGTGAGCTCCTAGAAAGGTCCACAGAAGCAGTTCTAGGAGCTACAGCTCAGTTTCTGAAATTAAACAGTCCTGATGGAAAAGTAAATGCTGCCAAATACAAATCCACTTTGTCAAACTCATGTTGTTTCACCTATTTAAATTTCTTAAATGATGGAGAATGAGGATAAACTTTTCATTTTACATCAAAAGATCTGTTCTTCCCCTCCAGAGCTCTCCTTCCTCACTGGAGATGCATTTTCCAGCTGCCACCCCATATTCAGAATTTAAAGACCCATCAGTTATATAATTTCTAAAACATCTTCCAGGAGCAGTAAAAATTCTCCCAAAGGCTGTTGTTTATTGGTTGTGCCTGTGCCAAGCAGGAATTATGCTACAACACAGACTCGTGAACTCAGTAACCAACCCCAAATGTAGCAGCAGGACAGAAAGGAAATGAAATTTTCCCCACCTCTGAACAATTATTGCAATCCAATGCTCCTGCAGCAGTAAAGGTACTCCCACACTGAGACAGGACCAGGCTGTCACACCTGTGCCCAGGGATGCTCAGCAGGACCCCGGATCAGGGCACAAAAATCCATATACAGGGGCATCAGATGGACTCTGAGTGCTCTGTGTGCAGGGACAGCGATTCCCCTGAGGCCCCACACTTTTACCCTGAGTGCCCTGCTGAGGCTCAGGGCTTTCCCTGGCCCTGGCCAGCCCTACCTGCCCCAGCCGTGCTCGGGCTGCAGCTGCAGCCAGGACGGAGCTGCACTCACTGTGGCAGCAGCCACGCAGGAGTGGTTCCTCCATCACCACACCCCAAAACTCAGAGCAGCCTTGCCAGGTTTAAATTTTGCTGCACTGAGCTGCCCAAGGGCCTGCTGTGGCTGTACCTCCACTCTGCATAATTAGCATTGCCAGAAAAAGTTTCAGAAGTCTGTAAGCTCTTCGAAGAAAAGAGGATTGAGTGTATATCTTCATTAAGGGATGGTGACACCCTTGACATGACCCAGATCAACACTAGGAAATTCATATTTCAATTAGCTTTGCCCTGTGCTGATAGGACTTTGCATATCACACACTTTCCATACACATTTAATAATTGCAGGATTTTCTTAAGGAAAAATTTCAAATTTTTATGAGACGGGAAAGAGCATGAAATTATAAGGTCTTTTTCACTGTTAAATGAAAAAAATCATTAACAATAAAAGGTACTGGATTAGTGGGAGAGCAGAGGAAAGATGGCCCAAGAACGTAGGCAATGATTTGGGATTTGAGAAACATGAATTCAAATCCTAGCTCTGCTATAGTCCTTCTCCTGGCACATCACTCAGGCAGCTCAATTTTCTGGCTTCTCCTTCTGTAATAAAGAGATAATAGCACATACTAATCTCACAGGAATATTGGGACTTGATAACTCCTAAATGCCATGGAGCTGTGGAAATGAACTTGATCAAAACCCCCTTAATGCTGCAATCTGGAGAATATCCAGAGTGCAAACAATTGCCAGCTGAAGTATTTTGGGTGTTTACATGCATGTGGAAATTTTCATAATGCCTGAATAAGAAAATGTCTGCACTGTAATGGTCATGAAGGAAATATCTCAGTGGTGTCAGAAAACAGGCTGCTCTGTACAATAAACTCACAAGCTAAGGCCAGTCTATATTTAACCCCTAAGGCTTTTACTTGGTTAACTCAAAACACCACTTAGAAAGATGGAGAATTTAGAAAGGTCACAGAAGAATCCATCAGAAAGAAATAGGGACTGAATTCTTAAAAGAGAGGAAGGAGAAACTGAGAAACTGTTAAGATATTTCTCTACATGTACATTTGTATACAGCCAAGGGAAAACTACAATGCCAATTTTAGTTACAGAGTTATAATTTGAAATAATCTACAGTGGTATTTCCAAAAAACCCTTTTGTTAGGAATTTTCCTCTTGTTTTCAAGATGTCCTATTCGATTTTAGTGAGCCTTCTGCTCCTGAATCTGCTTTGAGAGAGTACTTTTAGCTGCCCAAATAAATACAGAAATCATCGGCAGCAGTGATTAAGCACAATCTAAACAAGGACAGTGTCTTCCTTTATTTCTGTAGGAAGACCATGGTTTCAGGGAACTGAGCAGCAGAACCACGTGTAAACCAAAAGCAAACCCCTGATATCCTGGTTTGTAGCCTTTTCACCATTTAGGAAACGACGAATTATAGCCGTGGTTTAACAGTGACTCCTGCAAACCTGCCCCCACACAACTCTTTTGTCCAAGATCACTGGTGATTTTACTCATACAAACTTCACATTAATGACAGCAAGAAAAAAACCCACAATATTTTCTTCTCCTGTGGGAAATGAAGCCTGCATTGGAACATGTAGGCTTAAAAAACCCCAAACCCACCAAATTAAACAAAAGTAGTATACTTAGCTCCCTAAACAGGACAGCACATAGCTAATGCAACATTTCTAACATTGATGGAAAAGCAATATTACAAATCAGCCACCTAACACTGAGTTACCTTGCAGCAGCACCAAGGAAAAAAAAAAAAANAAAAAAAAAAAAAAAAAAAAAAAAAAATCAAACACAGGTCAGGCTCAGCTACCCTAGTTAAGCTTTTTCTGAAGCAAAAACCTCCATGAGAATATTCTCCTGCTCATCATTAGGAGCGGGTAAATGCCTCGCTGCTCCTGGTCCTTAATGAATTCCTACAATAACTGTTGAAGATATTTGAAGATATTGCAAAACAACAATGAATAATATGATAGTGGAGCAGATCCTAACAACTAAACAGTTCCCCATTCTAGCTGAGATAAAGTAATGGAGCAGAACTTACTGCATCATTTACGTTGTCTAACTACCATTCTTCATCCCTTTTTTATTGTAATTTGCACATATCAGTAATTCAAAGTGCTGCAATTTAAAAAATATTCAACTCTCTAGACTAATACTATCATTCAGACTGCATCTGAATAGAGCAAGATGAATAAATAAGAATACCATCATTAAATCTTTTTCTTCCGTATTTATTAGAATAAAGTTATAATATTGGTTTATTTCCAAGAGAATTGTGGTATTTTATAATAGATCTCTTTCACAATTATTTTTTTTTCACGCCTCTCATGTAGAAATCCCTAGATCACACTAAACCGCTCAGACTCCTCCATGGCAGCTATGATGTTTTGGAAAATAGATTTATTGTATTAACAATTTTTAAAGAAGTGTTTAATGAGGGGGAAAAAAGGGCTCATAATCCCCTATAATATTTTCAATGCAATAACAGCGATTTCTCCCTTATTTTGTTCCTCATGTTTACAATTCCAAGGAAAACATGGCTCACTCTAAAATTAGAGAAAAGGGGTTTAAATGCCCTTCTTTCACTGGCTTTCTGGGCCCTTCCAGTACAGCAAGCACCTCTCTGTCACTGCCACACTACAGGAGCAGTGAAGGTAAGACTGTTTGGAGAGCAAAAGCCTTTTGGAATAAATATCTTTACATCCAGCAGGGTTTAAAACGTGGATAGTCATGGCAGACCTTCCACAGGATGAAGCTGTCACATGAACATGAAGCAGCATCCCCGGATCATCCTTTGTTACTTTAAAATCTCCTAGTCAAGGAAAGGTGTTACTAATAAACCAAGATCACTTAATTAGAGTAGGGTTATCAAACTATGGAACAGCTGTGCACAACCTGAAGAGTCAGAAAAAACAACAGAATGGGCAAGAATTGTACAAACTTTCTGCCACACAGTGAAACGTTTCTGATTTTTGTCTCTTTTCAGAGAACTCCGGTGGAATACCGAAGGGAAACGTCGTCGTTTGCCAAAGGATTGCAGCTTCAGGCAAGGGAGTTGTGTAGGGGAGGGCAAAGCACAGCAATCCATCTTTCAGAATAAGCTCGACTCAGAGAAATGCAATGCAGCCCAAGTGTCCAACCCCCTGAGCTGAGAGCCCTTCAGCGACCTCCACTTCCCTGTCAGGTCCCTGCCAGTGCACACGAGATCAATCCCAGCTCCTGCGTTTCGGTTTTGGCTGGGACAGGACAGCCAGAGCAGGGGGACCATGGTGCTGCTGCCCAGCACTGCCCTCTGCAGCACTCCCACCTCAGAGAATCCCAGTTTGCCACAAGGCAATGGGAAAACCCTTCCACTTCAGGGAGCGAGCGAAGACCCTGCTTATCTGGGCTTTACATCCATTTCTGCCACAAACCCCCTGCCACTCACCATTTGTCCTTGATTTCCCACTGTATATTTGGAACAATTCTATCTCCTCTGCCTGTCATGTTTATTTTCAGTGGTTTTCTGGAACTGTCTTCTATTGCTTTGTTTACTGGTTTGCTCGAAGCGCTGCAGCTTCGCTGAAGCACTGTAGGCATTACAGCACCGTTAATAGAAGGTCAAACACCTAAATCCATAGGCTGTGAAACTGAATTTTAAAATCCAGGATTTCTCTGTAGCTAGACTGTTAAGACTATACTTACCTCAACATATTTCTCCACCAAAATGAAATAGGAAAATACTGCAAAGCAACCATAGCTAGGAATTAAACTAAAATTCAACTGAAGGACACCGAATACAAAATTCGATTATTACAGGAGATTTTTGAGAAGGGGCAGATATTTGTTTCAATACACACAATTCCAACACCTTCGCACCTGTGCGCTGGGCCGGAATTTCTGGTTTGGAATGCTTTTCCTGGGGAAGGGCACAGGGCAGAGCGTTTCAGCGGTGCCGCAGCCGCGTCCCCGTGCCCCGGGTGAGGAGGGCATCCCGCCCAGCCAGATGGAGCTGCCAGGAGCCAGCTCCGATCCAGAGGCTGTTTCCAGGCAACACACGGGGCTGGGGCTGAGCCTGCTGACACAGGGACCCCTCGGCCCCAGAGCTGATGGATGGTCCTGCTGCTGGGTTTTGAGCACCGGGGAAAATAATCAACAAACCACGCACAGGGAGGTTCGGCAGCGTTCAGCCTTCCTCAGATTCCAAAGGAGCCTTTTCTTCTTCCTCGCTGTAGATCCCCAAACCTCTGCTTTAGCTTGTTGAGGGAAAAATGAGTATCTTTTCCTGGAAACTACATTTATAGCTACTGAGGCACTGTATTCACAGACAAATTAATGTTAGCTTCCTCAAAACATGCTGTGATTATCTCAGGGACCGCTGTCTCCCCAGGGTTAGAAACCCCAACCTCCTTCGTGCAACTTTTACCAGAATTTTTCTAACAAAAGCTGTCAATTGCATCAAATTCTGCTAAGGGCTGTAAGGTTATTCTGTGCTAGAAAATACTGTTCGTGGCAGAGGAAAAGCTAAAAGCAACAAGCATGCTGAGCACTACAGAATTGATTTAAATCTGTCCTCAAGATGAACAGGCGCTTTTTTCACCCAGTAAGGCAGGCAGTCTTTTTGAAATAATGAAATCTTATTTCAAAGACATTAAGAGGAAGATTGTGTTCAGTGTAGGAGAATAAATGCAAAACTCTTCTTTTTCTAGCAGGGACTGTGTGTCTAATTTTTTCAGTGACGCGAAACTTTGTGTGTTGGGGCAGAACTCAGCTTCTCACATTAATGCAGTGGAACAAAAAAGTGAACGTAGTCTATTATTTTGTCAATACCCATGTGCAACACAGAACAAAGAAGAATGTAATTACAAATGTATAAATGTATATAAAGCAAAAATATACTCAGCCAGCCTAATACAGAACAAGCCATGCTCATTACCTAATACAAAATATCTGAGAACTGGAGTTTATTTCAAGCAGAGAATTATTAAAAACTGTTAAAGAAGTATAAAATACACATCTACCAAGAATTACATGGTTTTGTCTGATACCTATGTATTTACTATAACTATAGAAAGTTAGATCCTGAATAAAAAGTGCTTAATCATTACTGGTTTTATGTATGTGCTACAATGAAAAACTTTACTAAAGAATAAATTCCAAGTATGAATGAGCAACAAATGTTTTGGATTTGAAAGCCCTTTCTCAGAAAGGGAAAACGCAAAAAATTAATCTGCACAAATACTTCTTTCACATGTCCTATAAATTTTGGAGATTAATTCATGAAATTCCCTATTCTGACTTCACGAGAGCGTTTTATATATATAAAGGAAAGCATGATGAATTAATTATCCATAGCTGTTCTGAGGGGAAAAAGTGTCTGTGAGTAATCTGTGCACAAAGTAATCAGCCAAAGGTGACACCAACACGACAGTGACACAACCCAAACACGTACAAGGGGAATACAAGGGAAAATCACTTTAACCTGCAGCCAGAACCAGGCAAGATTATTTTCTAAGCATGTCACTGGCAAGCTGCTGCTCACTGAAGGCTAAAAGCCACCAGACCCTTTACTTGTGCTCTGTTAGCCTGGTGGGGCAGCAGCAGCACAGCAAGCTGGGGAGTCCAAAGTATTTGTGCAGAAATTGTGACAGCACAGGAGAGATCTTGGAAAATCAACAGGCAACACCAAAATCAGGGCACTTACTGGGAGGAGGCTTCGCTCATGGAAACAATAGGCACCACTTGCATGGGGCTTCTGTGGAGTTTCCTGGGGAAAGAAAAACACGTTCTTGTTGGGAATGAGGGATTGAGAGGAGCTCCTGCTTGTGCCCTGCGCTCATGGAAGGCTCAAAGACTCAACAAAAAATACAATTGCTAATGCACTGTTTGGGCCGTCACTGCACACACTGCTAGGTCATCAGTGCATTTCTGTTGTAGTACAAAGCCAAACAGCAAAATCTGGTTATTGATTCACAAGCGTGATTTTATTATTTATTTATTAAACATTCCATGGGCAGTAAATACGTTCAGAGAGTTTGCAATGCATTTGAAACCAAAAATCTATGTTTTCATTGCAAATTTACCTACTAAAATAGGCATCACTAAGCTATAACTGTAAATTTTCCCCAGCATAGGTTTCTGTTTCAATAGGAACACACCACTGTAATTTGCTTTCTGTGTATCCTTCAATTGAAAATTTGAAGCATTTTTTGCAAAAGAAAAATTATCATAAAATGCATAACCAGAAGGCGGCCATTCAGAAGATATTTTACAAGCACATATTTGGGAATTCCAATTGGGTAACACTCTGTTCCATGCCACTCTTTCTCATTAATGAGCAGCTGTGACATGTAACATTTTACAGAATTATTCACTGAATTTTAGTAGTTACAGTAAGCTCAGCCATGTTTTACCTCACAGATTCTCCCTACAGGCATTTTTCATTTCCACATGCACATGGCAATATGTACTCTTTGATACAAATACCCCTGAAAATAGAATCTTTGTTCATATTTTGAGTCTCCAAAAATAATACACACCTAAGTCAGGGTATAAGCAAATCATTCTGTAGGTAAATTTAAGATACTTTTAATCCACTTCAGTAAAATTCCAAACAGTAAATATATTGGATATTTTTTTCACAGAGTATCTTCCCCCTTATATGTGGTTTCATTTTAAACAAAAAAATTAAATAAATCAGTAAATAAAAAAAAAATCAGTGGGAGTTCTCTCTGATGCAACTGAGGAAAAATGGGAACAAGAACCAGCAGCACCAGAAAGGCACATGCTCTACAAACATGTCAGGCAGCATTGCAATCATCACACACACTGGTAAAAGGACTTCAGAATTCAGAAAGGTGACAAGCAGGAACAGCAAACACACTTGAATTTCTGTCTCCTTGGAGCTGGGACCAGCCGGGGGAGCATCTCTCAGAGTTAACAGCCAACTTCACACTGATGCTCTCAGCAGCAACTGCACCTGTCTGACTGCCCAAACCCTCCCAACAACCAATTGCTGAGCTGAACACACAAGTTTCTCTTTATTTATGTATTTTTGGGCAAAAGAAGAGGCGTACACTCAGAAACTTGTACTTTGTACAGATTTCCTCCCACCCGAGGGAATACCCAGCGCTGCCAGGGCAGGGCAGCCCCCTGGCCACTACCAGCCAGCTCAGGGCAGCTCCTTGGGCAGGACAGATCCCACAGCACTGGTGACATTCCATCACCCACCCCACAGCAGGTCACAATTTCCAGGGCTCATACAGACCCCTGGGCCAAAACTGTCTGTCTTACCAAGCATACCTAATCTGTCATCCAGCTATTCAAGCAATACCTGAACAGTGAGCGAGATTTCAACTGTATTCATATGATTATATGAAGCAATTCTCAGGAGAAGGAAATACAGCTGGAAAATGCCAGTAGTTCTGTGGCAAAAACCGCTAAATTCTGATAAAATCCTATTTACAGGCCTCCAGATAACCTGGTTGGCTCTGGACTCAGCCATTACACCTCGTTCTTTGCACTGACATGAAATGCCATTAAGAGCTGTCCACCCAGCTACAAGCAGTCCAGTGGAGCAACGAGAGATGCACATTTCCAATGCTAAATTTTCTCTTCCACAACTGCCCATGAATTGCAGCAAAACACACAGTGGGCTCTTGTTTTGCACTCTTGTGACTCAGAAATAAATTCCCGGACAGTAAAGTTTTGCTTGCACCTGGTGTTACAACATTTGTAGGTGCCAGGCACACTGAGAACCCTTCTGCAGAGTGGCCAAGCCCTCCTGTTCTGTCCAGAGACAAGGAAAATTGAAAGGCAGCTGGAGGAAGCCCCGCTAAGCGCGTGGGGAGCAGCTCGGCAGAGATGATGATCTATTAAGACTCACTTAAAAATGAAAGAGTGTTCCCAGGTGGAAGTGTCAGGGGCACAGAGCAGTACCAGGATACCCCAGGGGCTTCTCCCTCGGGGCAGCAGCTCCAGCAGCCCAAACAAGCCGAGGCTGTTCTGCAGGGTCACTGAGACAGAGAGCCCCAGGCCATTCGGGCTTCATAAAATATCACCATGTCCAAGCATTCCAAGAGTATCCCAGACATGTTATTATTTTCCCATAGTAGTGGCTTCATTAAGCATTATATTAAAGAAAAAAACAACAAAAAGAACCTGAAGCAATAATAAAAATCACTACTAATGCGTATATACAATTACTAAGTCTGACATAACATCCACCACTTCAGACCTTCATCAAATGCCTACCTCTAAATTGATCTAATCTGATATTTTTTAATTCCGTTCTAAAAATGCAATTAAACAATGATATCTGTTGCTGCAAGTTAAAAGCCATTCCCTTTAGATAACAGCCAAATACAACAAGCAGTGAGTTTTGCCATCATTAGACTTCTAACCATATTACTTCTATTTTGAGGCTTTTTTTGTTTGGTCTCAGTTTAATTTCCTGTCAGCCTTACAAGAGATTTCTAATGTTTGGGCTGTAGGATATGCTCTGATTAAAAATAATCTTCCCAATTACTGCCTGGCATGACTCTACTGCCACATGCACTCTGCCACTGGCTTCTGCATTTCTGTCAGCAGTAATTGTGTCTGTAGCTTCTAACTGTAAATGAAAACCCAGGGGGCATATTTGGGTTCCAGTTTCCTTTGCCCAGCCATATCTTTTAATTTGCACTGTCTGTCAAAAGGAGATGTTCGTAGGCACTAAAAGGAAATCCTCAGAACATCAGGTTAAAAAAAGGAAAACGGAGAAAAAACGAAATGCAACTGGAATATGATAAACCACATTTGATATTTATGCCAGGATACTCAACACAGAGCAGCTCACTGCATTGATTAGCCTTAGAAGAGGGGGATTGAAACCATCTACTGAGCATTTCTAGCTGCACTTTATTACCATTAAATTTAATCCTAAATCTTAAGCATCACCTTGGTACGGCTTTTTTTTTTTTTTTTTTAATTCAATCATTATAATGAATATTTTACAGAACAGCATTTCTTATCACAATGGAAAAAATGATTATTTCTCAGGCTCTGGGTCCTGGGCTAAACTGTGCCACGGGGTTTTCATCTCCAGCCCTGGCTGACGCTCAGACCCTCTCTGACCTACACTGCACCTTCTCTCCAGCCTTGCAGTTCCTGGGGGGACTTTAGACCCAGTGGTCCCCTTGCCTCCATCCCCTCTCCATCCCAGTGCACTGCTGCTCCTGGAGTCCCCAGATGGCTCCTGGGGCTCTCAGTGGCCAGGCCCTGTCTCAGGAGCTGCCTCTGCTCTCTGGACCCAGCTGGGCTCGGAGCTCCTGGCTCTGTTCCCTCGGGAGCTGCCAGCTGCCCCCAAGGCCCTGGGACATCTGCGCCTGGGGTCACAGGGCTTAAACGTGGCACTCAGAGCAGCCACGGCCACCAGGCACGTGCTGGATGCATGTCCAGACCCTCACTGAGTCCCTTTCCCTCTCAGGAGGGCTGCTGTTGCAAGGCAGAGGTGGCCCCATGAGCAGGATGGAGCCAAGGTGCAAGGCAGCAAGAACAAAGCTCCAAGCACAGGCTGTACCCTGTGAAGTGGGCATAGGAGAAACTCAGAGAGGAGAAAAAATACCTGATACAACATCAGGAACAAAGATTTGTGTGGAAGGGAAAAAGCACAACCAAGTACACATGCAAGAATGCACATGTGGGATTTTTGGGACTGCTGCAAAGGATAATATCATCAAGACTATTGAGAAGACAGTTGTGATTACTGCTGGAAGCAAATATTCACTATAAAATAAAGGATACTGTAAAGTCCTCTGAAAATAATTTTCTATGAAGTCTCAATCTCTGGTCTTCCAAAATTAACTAAATTTTTGTCTCAAAATTAAAAAGGCACACAGCACATTTAGACTCCAAGGGATGCAGAGAGCATATTTTTGTACAAAGGAATCATGGAAGTTTTCTTTGTGATAGCAGGATAAACACTGAGATTTGGTGAATGTGAGCAGGGATTTGTCCAAATAGCACTTAAAATTGAATAGCTTCTCTTGGCATAAGAACTGATTTGAAATATTAAATGCAAATGTTAGTGCTCGGCACTGTGTTTGCTGGTTGATGCTCTCTTCTGTATTGTTTGTATCTGTACAGGAGGGGAGACAGCGGGAAGGTGAGAACAGACTCGGTCTCAGCTCTGTCCTGAACCTTTGGCACATCACTCCATGGTGAAACCTTCCTTTCAGAAGGGGCTCTGCCCCTCAGTGCATATTCTGTGCAATGTGAGGACAAAAGACTGGTAACAGATAACTTCAACACATCAGCTGAAAGGTCTGTGCAGTGGAGACTGTGCCCACCACTGCCTTCACAACTGCAGGGTGCTACAGAGGAAAAATGGCACAGACCCGTTAAAATATTAGTTTTAAAATACTGTACAAGCTGTGTAAGAAGTTCTCCGTGCCCCCTCTGAGCCCTAAAGGGCAGCAGCGCTGCACGTGCTGCAGTGCAGAACTAGCTGTGATAACCCCAAGCTATCTTTGCTCCTCTTTCCATATCTGCCCTGAGATCAAACCATCATTTACAAGGTATATCCCCCTACCTGTGACCAAAACTGCCAGAAGGTTTAAATAAATACCCACTTTTTTAAAAAATAAGGTAAGCCACTGAGTTAAAAATGGTTACTTCTGTGACTGAGGCCATGTGGGTGTTAACGTATTCATTCAGCATAAAAAGGATTAAGTATGGCAGTAAACACATTATGAAGTTGGAAGAAGTGTTGGTCTCTTACAAAAGGACCTCTCAGAGGCAGAGCCTCAGCTGTGGGAGAATCAGCTCCTCTGTCAATGCAGGGAAGGGGCAAAGCCCAGGGCACAGAGTTACTCCATTCCTATTGTCATCATGATTCTTACGAGTTTTCTTCTGATTTTTCGTTTGTTTGTTTCTCCCCACTTTTCTGCAGTACAGGCTGCTCTGCCTCACGAGCAGGTGGAACAATTCCACCAACAGCAGCAAGATTGTTCCCGTGTTAACCATGGTAACACACGGCTGTGCCCGCCAGACTGAGATCATTTATCACAAATTTGAGGGAACAGCACACTCAGAGGAGGTGCAGAAATAATAAAACAATTTGAAAAAGGCTTAACTGTTCTCATCTGCCACTACAGAAGTCCTTCCACCAATTCCAGTGGTGCACTTTTAGCCCTGAATACCCTGCTCCTGACAAACACTAGAAAGCAGGAACATTATCCTTCCAGAACAGAGGCTTTACATTCTGCATTTTTAAACTAGTGGTTCTCTCATCTATCATAAGTCATGAGATGAATCACACCTCTGTAAGCAATGCAGTTTGGAAAGAAATATCCCATGTAGAGAGGAGAATGGTAAACCTACCTATTTTTTATTATTTTTAACAGAAATTTTGACATCGCTTAAGAACTGTAGATGTTAATAAATAACATTTGAAATTAAGGACCAGAATAACAAAAAATAAAAACAAACCAAAACCCAGCAGTTTATCCAACAGCTTTGTGACTTACGACATAACTATTCTTAGAGAAACAGCACAACTCTGGGCTACATCTATGAGCCCTAACAGACAAATAATAGTCAGAGGCTCCATCACATCCCACTGACTGGAGAATGTCTCTTGTGGACAAAGCAAAGAAAAAAATCAAATCTGGGTAGACACACCAAATTTTCTGATCCAAAGACATTTTTATCACCACAGAAACTAAAAGCATCATTTCACACGCTGGAGACAGAGAGGGGGTGGGATGGATTAGCTGGCAAACACCAGGAAAACAGACTTTTGTAAGGTCATCAGGCCGTGAAAGGGTCCAGCCTTCCCCCAGATGTGACATCAACCACGCTGGAGGCCACCCCCAGCCCATGGCAGCCACCACAGGCCCGCTGCTGCAGAGAAGGCACAAGTTATCACTACCTTTGCACTGGGGCTAGCGTAGTTTTATCAAAAAGATTCTTACTGTTTATGAAGAAAAATTATTTCGGTCTGAAAAAGAAGCAAAAATAAAATAATCTAAGCCTGCCACGTTTGGAGATTTACTCCTGCTAAGTACAATGACTACAGCTGATTTCAAAAGACAATTTAGTGTTTGTTTTATAAAGCACAGGAGATTCTTGGGCTGGGACTCTTTTTGAAAGAATTGTTTATTGTTGTTGCTTCCAGCTGGGTGTAATCTGACAATGATTGCAAAATGTAAAGTCATGAGTACAGAGAAGTCCATGCAGATCCCACACTGGAGTTCAAGTGCTCTCCTCTGATCAGAGGGAAAGAAAGGAGAAAGCTCAGCTGTGTCAAGCAGCAGATTTTCCCCGAGAGTAACACGACTTTCACTGGGAGAAAAAAAGACCAAAAAGTAGAAATGATGCAACCCACAGGCCAGGAACACAGCATACATCAGTGGAAAACTCTTAGGCCCAGGTTGGTTATTTGTAAATAAACAAAAAAGGTGTTGTTTGTTTTTTTTAACTAGAGTTCTTTCGAGGTGTGCCACATCTGAGCAGAAAAAGAACCAGATTTGTAAACACCACACGTTTCTGAATGACCAGTTCCACACATTTCTTTTTTTCCTCCCTCCATAACCTCCTCCAGCATCCCAGGAAAATCACAGACTGCAGGTAATGGTACCACCTCCATCGCTCACAGCATCAGGAGCTTCCCCCCAGCAAAGCGCCGCCTGTGAAATAAAACCACTCCTCACTGCGAGCGGGCAGAGGCTGCCAAGGCTGGGACAGGAACCTGCCGGCTCCTGCAAATCTCTCACCAGAGCATCTGAGCCCGACACTTAATATTCAAACTGGATTGCAAGCTATGTACTCAAGGATAAAGCTCAGTAATAATAAAGATTCACAGTCTGACAGGCTCAGCATACAAATTCTCGGTGCAGAGCTCACTTTGAGGATTTTTTTTTTTTTAATCTAAAAAGGAATCGGGAATTTTCCTCTTATAGAAGAAACAACAGTACTTCCCATTTAGTGAGGAAAACAGTGGAACGAGAAAATACCATTTTAGTCTGCATTTAGCTATTGGTAAAGAAGCAACAAAATAAATATTTTATTTCAATATCAGAACACTGTGTCCCCAGTCCTTGTCTTGCTCATCAGACACAGGAACACATCAAATAAGCTATGCAGTTTCTTTTTTTGCAGGGCCAAATCCTTCAAGCCAGAAAACCACTACTTTAAACCATTTAAGAATTTACCCAAATTTCCAAAAAATGTATGGCTTGTATTTAGCATGTCAGCTGTGAGGCCAAAATCACTGGAAGTATTTAAAACCTCGATATATGTTACTCGAACATGGTGTCTTAACCAGTGGTCTCACTAGTCCCACATTGGGTCACCAACAAACAAATTTCTGGGTGCTGCTTAAACTTAATTCTAGCCCTCAGTCTTAGCCATGTTTTATTTTTTATTTTATCCAACACTGCTCAGTACTGTGCTTTGTACAGTAATATATTAATTGTTTATTTTACAGTGCCACTGTAAAGTCATAGCCCTTTTTTTTTTCCATTTAATGTTTATTTTATGTTACAACAACCTGGCAACTTGTTCCTGGGGGTTTTTTTGTTTGTTTGTTATGTAAATGTTATGTATGTAGGAGGTGGTTTAAAATGAACAAAATTATAATTAAATGCCTAATAGTTTTTACAGTAAAAATGCTGTTACTAAATATTAGCTCCCCTCAGACTCTTTTGCTTGTTTTGTTTTTTTCTTCAAATGTCTACATTTCTACTACTAAATCTACCTTTTTCTTTTAAGATCACATTGCATCCAGCTTAACTTCATCTCACTAAATCACCTTGTTAGTCATACTTTGATTCATTACATTTCATTGCCTTTCATATTTAAATTATTCCATTTCTTTTCCTACTCCCCACATTACCTCTGAACATGACAGGTCTCACTTTGTGCAATGATTCCTTGTATTGCAGCCTCACTGAACTCCCTCTATTAACACTTGCTCATTCTCCCTGCAAGTTTTCCTGCAGAACTGCCTTCCAAAACAATCCCGAATTTACACATTCAATCCCATCTCTTCATTCCATTTCCATTTCATAAGCACCGAGACAGCCAGCACTACAAGGAGCCAAATCATATTTGCTGCATCATAAAACAAGGGATAAACACTGAACTCCAGCCCCTCCACAAGCACCTCGTGTGCTGCTCAGCCTGCCCAAGCAGGGATGCAGCTGGGAATTCTGACTCCATCCCTCTGCCCACATCCCTCAGGGTCAGAGGTTTTGTGGGACACAAGATACTGAGGATTGAGGCACACTGGAGCTTGGCTTATACCATGAAAATGTAACCATTTTCATCCTACAGAGGGAACAAGAGCTGAATCTCCAGATCATACAAATAAGATTATTATGGCATAAACTGTTGCTCATTCTTACCCTCTTCTTGACCAAAGCTACATTTCTCGGGGATTCCACTCACAATCAGCATTGCCTTCTCAGACCTAACACAGAAATGAAGCAATAGCTCCTCTACTCCCATAAAAATATTTTTCTTCACGGATTTCTTAATTGAGCCTTAGAAAAAGCTCATCTCCGATGCTAAGCAACAGATCAGCATCTCTCTTTAAAGAGTGCAGATACCAAAGTGCAGTAACCTGAGCTCAAACTGAGGATGAAGTGTTTGAAACAATACTAAAACTGGATGTTGTTCAGAAGTGCCCTCCCCACCGCTTCCCAAGAAGGGTGTGTGAGCAATCCTTCCCGCTGAAACCAGCGCTGGTTCAACGCACTCCCCAGCACTGGCAGCTCAGAGAATCTTCTCCAAACTAATTTATCCTCCTGAAAGCTGCTCTGCTGCTCTTTGGCTTCTCAATCCAGGAGCAGCCAATCCCCAGGGGCTGGGAAGTGCCCCTGTGCAGGTGCTGATCGCGTCCTGGGGAATGAGCGGGGGAGAGCAGCCAGAGCCGGCAGGAGCTGCGTGGGCTGCGCTGCCACAGCCTCCAGAGCAGCCACCAAGCACCCAAAGCTGTTTGCCAGCTATAATATCCAAGGTATCATCTCTATTTGCAACTCATCAAGAGTTAGATTGGATTCAGAAAGCTGCCACGTTTACCAAAAGCTGCCAATCCCAGCCCGAGTCACCCAATCTTCCAGGCAATAACCAAATCCTGCCCGGATGCAGCGTAAGGTGTCTTCATCTTTCTAGGGGTTAAGGGAAATTGTTAGAAGGACTAGGAGATAACTGCTCGCCCCAATGGAATTTCATTCCAAGTCAAATTAGAAATGGCTCAGTATCTTGTTACTGAAGGCAATCACTTTGAAAGCATCAGACACTCACTGCTGTCAGATAATAGTTTGTCTAAAGGAATCATGGCAGTGTTTATATTCTTTTTTCCCTAATCTTACCTTGTAAAACATTTTGGAAGTGCTTTTGGAATTAAAAAAAAAAATAAACGTTTTAAATCATGATTAAGATCTAGCCTACTAAACCAAAACAAGATTATTTTCTTTGTATAAAAATACACTTGCATAGCTGGTAGCTTGAAAAATCTGTGCAGGAAAGAATGATTCAAGTCTCACAGCCACAACTCACAGAGAACTGGTAAAATGTCTTTGTCCTGTTTAAATATCAAAGCTCTTCTGGGTATCACTCAGATCTACCCATCATAACTCAGATATTGTGAATTATTCAAGATGTTATGCTTTAACATCTATCAGCAATTCCCTTGAAGAGGAGCTAAGTAAGTAAGCATTTCTTGTAAGTTATAGCATGGATCCATATAATTAATATTTTGATGTACTTTACCTGTCTTACTGTTTGCTCTTGTGATATTAAGTTGGTATTAAGTAAATAACACACTCAGCTAACTTGTCCTACTTTTCAAAGACACTCCAATTTATGTAATTGCTTTATTTGATTTACTGTTGCATCTTTACTCGAGTTACATACTCTGTTAATGTGCTATCAATGTAATTAGCTGTTTCTTAGCAGGAAACTTTTTTAATCAAACCAGCATTTTTATTGCAAAAAGAATGCACTGCTTGTACTTCCATGGAATCAAAATACCCTTTTAATGGTGTGAAGTAATCTGCTTCATCTCTGCATGTTTTCCTCGGCATGCCGAAGCAAACCAGAGATGATCTGCTGCTACTCGAGCATAAGAAAAATAGTAGCACCCCACTAACAAACCTCAGAGGTGACTAAAGGCACGTAAAATCATATGAAAACAACTAAAGTATGCCCTTGTTTTTCAAATAAGAATTCAGAGAAAGCCTCTGTCCAAGTGACTGTAAATTATATATTAAGATTACACAATTTTGAAATTAAATCCAGCAATATGAAGAAAAACTGATTTCAGCTTTTCTTATTTGCTAATAGTGAAGAATTAAAAAACTTTACTTCACGAAATAAATACATATCTTTGGTCAGAAGGATGAAGAATCAACACACAGCTTGTACTCTTGAAATAAACTTCATTTCTGCTGCCAACATCATTGCATACTGATGTCCTCTAGGAGCTCTGCTCGTCCGCTCTCCAGACTCACAAAGACAACGCTCAAGGGGTGGGGACACAACGAGAAAAAAATTAATTTCTGAAAACAGAGAGAAAATTAACTTGTTTATACTGCCTTCCCTCAATCATTTTCATTCATGAAGGGAATTAATTTTGACTATTAATTAGAGTGGCATCTGTCTCTCCCCCGCTGGCAGGAGACCAGTGAGCACGAGCAGCGTTAGCTGCTGGTCCAGGTGTGCGATGACTGAAAACTCATTTCTGAACTGCTCCACCACAGGAGCAGCAATTTACACAGAATCAGCTGGCTCAAATACACCTTCAGGAACACATTAGGTGAGGATTTTCAGTATATGGAAGCATTCTGGACATATTTTCCAAACTTAACTTCCCTTAGCAGGACAGATCAGCAATGCACTAAGACACCAACTGCTGTACACGAGGCAAAAGCCCAAAGCCCAGAAACCTAACACAGGTATTATTCAATTTATTCCATAAATCAGCTGGCTTTAGGAAAGCACACATCTGCTACAGAGTCTGAAAGAAAATTACTGTCGTTATATGTAAAACCCGTTGCATTTCTAAAAAGTTCTGAACACACAATAATAAACTGCGCTGATAAATTTTTAAGACCTATAACTTAAAAGTGAACTGTGTCATGTGTCTCAGGATTGGATTTCTCAGTATTTTTTTGTCTTCTCTACTTCGTTCTTTTATCTCATGGTAAAATACTCTGCCCTGTCAGCATGTGCACTGTAATAGAAGTATAATTATACGTGCACTGCAAGGGAGAAACACCTCAAGTATCATATTTCTGGGAACTTGGACTGACAGCTGGAACACAGAAGCAAAATTCCCACCAGACTGGAGCGTTTATGAATTCCTGCACTATTCCAAATGCTTTTTGTGACTTCCATTATATTTGTGAAACTGCTATTTATACCAATTTTACCTTTGATGCTACAAGCCTTGTTTCCAAGTCTTGGAGTTTCTCACTGCATGTATCAGTCCTGCAGTGTCAGAGAAAAGGTTTCTATTTATGGCTAAGAATAAAGCACACATTTCCTTCCCAATGTGCCAAATACCAGGCTGATAGCAATGGAATCTCAATATAATCCTCTAATGCCTGAAACCCCTTCAAGCACCTCAAAACATCAAGTGTTAAACGTTTTATAACACCCATAAACACTCCAAGAGTCTAATGAAGCTTATACTACTAAGAGTGCAACAAGTGAAAGGTGATGTAAAAATCAATTTTCTTTCACCTCAGCTGATTTATATTCCTTCCTGAACAAATTAATTTCACACTAAGCAACTGGTTTAATAAAACTTCAGAGCAGCCCTATATTAAAGAGTTTTGTTCTTACTCCAGGCAGAGATGACTCGGACATAGCAGTAAAACAGCAGTCTGGGATTACTCTGCAATTTGTAAAGCCTGGCCTGCCTCATTTCACAGCTTTTTCTCACTGAGTTTTATTTCTGAACTTGTGAAGATGAATTTTAAAAAAGCACAATGCAGGTTTGCAGTCCAGAAATACCACCATAAACAATAACATATATAAATAAAACAGGCAAGTATGAAAATACATCCCAGGGAGTTCGGAGCCTTAGTGCCCAAACTGAGAATTAAGCTGTGCTTAATTCCAACCCTGTCTGCAATACAAATAGCTGTATCACAAATAATAAAATCAAGGGGATTGCTGAGGGACTTGATGTGAAACAGGGACATGGTGTCATTGCAGCACAGCTGGAATATTCAGCATTTCTGGCCTCTCCTCTCTGCTCTTGGAGCTGCCATTGCATTTTGCATCCCTCACAGCCCCAAGAAATCCCTGCACACAGAAGGGCCTCTCCTCCTTTCCCCCAACCCCACAAGCACCAACACATTTTGCTGGGTAATGAGGAAGAAGACAGAGATAAAAACTGAATTTCAAAACAAAGTCTATTTTCTATTCATAGACTGAAATAACAGTGAAATAATAGGGACAAATTACATATATTAAGACCTCTCTGTAGCTTTCCTTGCAGCTCTTCTCAATTGCTCAATACAAGTGCATTTTCTCACAGAGACTTAAAACTCAACCAGCTTAAAAAGCGAAGCAAGTAGGATGCAACACTCTACAGAGTGCACAGAACACAAAACCAGGGGCTCAACCTGACAGGGAAAAAAAAAAAAAGCTCCAAACACTGAGATCAGCTGAGCTTTTTTTAACCATTATTATCTCTGTTGACTCTACTTATGACAGAAGTCAACATTACAGACTGGATGTAACTCTTCGCCCACCTCACTTGCACATCTTCCTGTGCCTTCCAGGGTATAATCCTAAGGCAAAAATGTTCATAAAAACAGGTGCACAGCAAAAAGAGGAACTTGGAACGTATGCAAAATGTGTGTAATAAATATCTACAATACGATATGAGTAATTTCAGAAATATTAATGCATCTCTGTTTGTTTAAATAATGTTTTTTAAAAGTAACTTCACTTTTTCAGAAATAGGCACGTACTGCAGTTGTGCTAAGCATTTTTAGCCAGCACGGAGATTTGATTTGCTTGCTATTGATTGAAAAACATATGAACAAAATCACTGCTACTTTCCTGAGATTAAAAATGTCATTGGAGGCTTCAGGTTTACGTTTTCTGGTGCTGCTTAAGCTGAAAAAGCTAATGTGGTTTGACCCCACTGCCAATTCACCAGAACACGAAGCAGCAAATAGACCACAATCAGATCCATAATGGTAACTTAAACATAAAGGAACACAAGATAATTGAAAGTTGTTTTCTTTTTTCTCATCTCACCTGCATGAAAATTTGCTGAATGACACAAAGGTGTGGAAGCACACAAAAAATGAGATTACCCTTACAGACTGAAATATGAACACTGTGATTCAGAGTAGGGGCAGGCCGCAGCAGGAAGAAAGCACACACTGGTCTAGTTTGTGGAAATTCAGTCAAGGAAATTATTTATCTTCTTGTTTCCAAAATATAAAAAATATAAACAAGAAGATTTGACAATGGGAAAATTTTGCCTGTCTGGCTCCAATCAATTAAGGGGGTTCCAAAGGAACAAAAAAAGTTAAAAGCTTTATAGGAAAGGCAAATAAATGAAGGTTTCTTATATAACAAATCAAGATGTCAATTATTTTAACAAAGAGCAACTAGTGGAACATTTGACTTAACTCCATTTCTAAACACTGCATCAATGATTTTCCTTGACACTGTGTAAGGCTATTACCAGATTCCACTAGAGATTGGAAAAAATTAAGTATTAATGGAGTCTTTACAAGAAATTAAGAACAAAATGAGAAAATCCTTATGTTTAAGACAGTCAGGTTAATTATTTCAACCTGGTGGACAAGGACAAGGTAAATCTTAGTCTCAACCTTTACCTCTAGGTAAACTAAAAAAGGGTGATAACCTAAATACTGTATTCAACTCCTAATCCTACCCCCACATTTGACCAGGTATGTTTCAACCTAATGAAAACTACATGGTGTAAACTGGCAGATCAAATTATTCCCTTTTTCACAGGGAACAAGACAAATTCTGATGGAGTAATTAATAGTTGTCCCAGCTTACTGCGAGTTGCCATGCTTTGAAAACCCCTCCAATTCCAGAGTGGCACTTATTTGAGAACCTTGGTTTCAGCTTGTATTTTAATGATTCTTAGATTGGCTTGAATGACAAAAAAATTTCAGTTCAGTTCAGTTCTGAAGGTTTTGCTTGTCCACAAGTGCTTCTGACCAAGTCTTTTTGCTCAGTCCTTAGTCTCCAGCACCGAGTGCCAGGAGAAAGAGCTTATAATAAACTCCTAAATAAAAAACGTTCTCCTCAAGAGCCATCCACAATCCATTTGTAAGTCCCTGCTTGCTTACACGACCAGTAGAACTCTGGACCCAGTCACTGACTGTATTTGAAACTGTTTCACACCTTTTAAACACAACCTTCCACCAAGGAATTTTGGCAAACTCCGCTACACCACATTCCCTCTGCTTCCAAGTGTTGCCTTCAGTACACAAATCACAGCTCAATATATCGGATTATTATCTCTCTACTTGATAATCAGGATTCCAATTCTTCTTTCCTTCCACTACTGCTTTTGCCAATCTTTTTTGCCTACAAAACGTCTGTATCAGAATTACATTCACTTCCTAATCACGGTGTCATTTTCCTGAACTGACAGCAAATTTGCAAACGAAAGTGCAAAGCTCAAAACAGTTGAGCCAGAAGGTGTGCTGGGGGAGCTAGGCAGACTTGAACAGCAGCTCTTTGCCAAGCAGCCAGAGCAGGAGATTCCACTGCTTTTTGTTGATTTAAGGTCCGTGGCACACTGCAGCTGTCATGACGAAGGGCAGACAAAAGACAGGCCATTGACTACAAAATGCATTAAACCACCCCAGTTTTATAAAGCATTCACTTGGCATTTGTCTCCTGTAACATGTCTCTGTGTGATACAAGGCACTGCTCTCCCTCCTCACTCTTTAGAGAGATATGAAGTTTAATGTACTGACTGGTACTTCACAATCAGATTTTGTCAGCTTTTGTGCTGAATGGCACCTTCCTTCTCCCATTGCCTTTCCCAGCACTACTCACAGTGTAAATTATTGCCTCATTCCCGGGGAAGGTGACAGATCCATGCAGTACCTCGGAGCACTGAGCTCGGAGGGAGCCACGTGCTGTCAGGCAAATCACCCTGATGGCACATAAATCCTCCCCGCTGTCACCAGGGCCACCTCCATCTTCTGCCTCCCTCCCCCCTGCTCTCCTGGCCCTTCCCCACACGCACACACAGCCCTGGGGCTGGAGGGGCTGACTGTGGGCCGCAGCTTTGGGAAGGTGCACACGGGATGTGCTTTCCCTCCCCCATTTCTCAGGCTGAGGGATGCAGTGCTGGTCTGATCCAGGTACTCATTTTCTCCCTGCAAGACAGGCCCCAGGGCTGAGAGACCCGAACAAAACTGTGCACACCTGACACCTGCCTGTGGACCAGCAACAACAAATAAACACAAACTTCCACCCTTTGCAAAATGATCCATCCTTCCCTCTTGCCAAGTCCTCTCCGCATATCCAGCTCTGACCTTCCCCAGGTAAAGCCCTAGGAGAGGCTGAGCTGGAAAGTTGAACTGGTTGATGCTACAATGAATCAGGCAAAAACAGCCAGAACACCAAAGAAACAATTAGCAAGACAGCATCCTGTTAAAATTATTTGAATCTCAAGCAAATCCTCTCCCTCAGCCCACCAAGAGATTTTAACACCTTATTTTAATGTGAGACCACAACCTGTAGCTCAGATTGCCCTGAATTGAGCTCATCTGAGCGTAATTTCACTGTTAATGGGAGCTGTACAAGGAACCCATTTAGTTCAGCTGAGCACATTATTCAGCACAGAACTGAATCATTTGTGCCTGAGAAGTTTGATGGCATTAACAAAATTCCAAAACAACTGCTGGTGAAAGAACTTTGCTTTCACTACTGCGCTCCTTAGAAAGACACTCCGGTCACGTGCTCAGGATCCAGAGGATGAATGAAAATCATGAGCTATGGAAGCCTTTCCATCAACAGGAGGAACAAGATGTGAGAGGAGGCAGGAACAGCTGTGAACAAAATTCACCTCAGTCCCAGAGTAAGTAGAAAAGCTGAATTAAATTCAGAAACAGCGAGAACACACGTTCACTGGGCTTTGCAACACGCTGAGTGCAAGGCGTTGTAAGACACTATTTTAAATAAAGCATTCTGGATCGCTTTCTCTACCTATAAAGGATCCAAAAGTGCACACTACTATTTTAGAACCTTCATCATCATTGAAGAAAAAATTCTAGGAAACACAATTACACACTTCATTCAAAAGAGAGGAACTGAAATACAACAGCATTGTCACTTAAGAGGAATCGATTCTACAGCTGCCTAAAACATTACAGTTTCAAATCCCATAGCAAGCTCCTTCCCTGGAATATTTAAAGATCAGCTCCAGAATAATTTCAGTTCTAAATTACTCTGTTCCTTCCTTCCTCTTCATCAGGTTCAGATTTTATTTATTCTACTTTTTGCTGTCATATTAATATATTACTGAAAATACATTTTCAACTATTTTAAGAAAAGAACAAATTTTTTAAATAATCTTATCTTAGACTAGAAATCACTTTGAAATAACATTACAGCTCAAATAAATTTATAGTTCCTGCAACCAGCGTAAGTATGTATTTTCCATTTTCTTTTTAGCTGTGTATATAATGGATTTCACAGATTTTGCTGATGCAAACACAACCCAGTCTAAAGAAATTCCTTATCAGTAACAGCAACAGAGACAAAAAGCTGCAAACAATGTAAAGTGATAATAAAAGAAGATGAAGAACTGATCATCTAGGTTGTAAAAATCAACTGGAAGAACATTTTTAAGTATAAAAAGGGAGGCAGAAAAGTTCTCAACATCATAATTATACTACCTTCACACACACACATAATCCAGGCCCAAGTTATTTACATGGACTGGTATTTTAACAACTGATGGCTTTAGTTCAGTTTGGGGGTGGAGGGAGGGAGGGGATCTGTGTCTATGCACCTTGAAAAAGAAAATAAATTTGTCTTCAAAATGTGCAGAATCTGAAGGAAAAATAAATAAATACTTACAAGAGAAGACTATAAAATTTAAATCAGGTATTTAACACAAATACACACATGTAGAGTAACACATTTATACTGATTTCTATCAATGGTTCTATGGTAAAATCACAGACTCACATCAGGGGGAGGGTCAGGAAAGACCTGTGATAGCTTTGGCACCAAAAACAAATAAAGAATTTGCAGATTATTTAAATTATATTATGTAGTAAATCCAACTATAAACAGAAAGCATTTGGAAGTAATTTGAATATTCTGATCCCTGTCCTACCTGACTTTCAATTAATTCTCAAGACAGTCATTTCACCCGTTCACCACTGTTTGTTTCATGCTTGATTTCACCATCATAAATGATGTGATATTTTTAAAGTATCAAGCGTCTTTTGTTTTGCCGTGAGAACTGGAAAGCCCAATTTGGCTTACCTTTATCTAAGAATTATGCAGCATATTAATACAGCTTGCCAGTGAACTAAATTAGAAATCCCCGTGAGCAGTGTCAGTGTTCCAGAGCTGATGCAGGTTTGTGCTTTTTGGTTTGGGTTTCTGTTCATCTCAGCTGACTGCTTTACTCCAGTGAGGATCCTCGCAGTAGTCAGGGCCATCCTGACTTGACCTGTGATATCCCAAGAGGACTGAGAAGCAGAGCCTGAAAACTGAAAGGAAATGCAGGAACATTCCACTGAATTAAGGAAATGGTGCAGATTTGGGTCCCTGAGGCTGCTGTGGTGACAGCCAAACATTAACCCCCAGCCTGGCTACTAAAAAATAGAAACACTCCCACAGCCTGTGCTTCCCCCTACGGAAATATAACCCAGCCTATACAGAAACGTTCCAAATCTGACCAGTGCATGCTAGGGAAGTTACAAAGAACTAGTATTTGGTATCTAGCTTAAATTTTTTATCAGCTTTGAGGACCCCTACTCTCAAAGAGACTTCATAAGTAAAATTGTAGTTGCAGTGGAGGACAAAGGACAGACACAACAAGTCACTCTAATTAAGATTTAAAGCTGACAATCTACCATGGATGGTGTCGTTTGAGAACCAGGCTTTTTTCTCCTTCATCTCCTGCAGTATTACAGTTTTTGATGAGTTTGTCCATAGCTGCTACTCTGTGAACTTGATGGAATATTTTGCTCACAGCCCTGTACCACAGACAGTGAGAGAGAGCTGCCCACAGCTGACAGACATGAATGCAAGGGATTTTTATCTACATGGCAAATTTAGGCACTGACACAGCTCATCAAATCAATATTAATAGCTGAACTGTGCAACAAGTTCTAAATCATTTTGCTGCTGATAACACCACAAACACTAAAACCTAAGCATCTTCCAAAAAGTCTGTAGCCAACTAACAGCAGATTTTTACCACTGGAAGACATTTTGGCACAGAGAACTGGACAGCACGTTAAAACTTGACAGATCTTTGAAAGAAATGATTGAAATAAATTCCTAAGATTTCACCTCCGAATAGGTATTCCATTGCCCAGGAAGCAAGGTGACAGTTTTGGCATGGTAGCTCAGATGAGGTATGAGTGACACCTCTGTAGAGAACCCACTTTGTGTCAGTAAATAGTTGATCTGAGCAGGTCCCCCAGGTGTCACCCCCAGGAAACACAAACCCACTGCAGAAGCCAGCATAAAACAGCTAAAGAAGCCAGCTAAAACAGACAGAATGCTAGAATATAAAGAGAAAATTAGCTTTATGGAAAGCTCTCTATCTCTATGACTGTATGAAATTACTAAACACAGATATTTTGAATTTTGTCAAAGGAGGAAGACTAGGTCTATCCACAGCAGCATCAGAAGATCAGGACACCACAATCACAACTACTTTGCAACGTTCAAACACAACTGAAAACACTGAGCCAACATTACTCACTCCAAACACCAACTTCAATTCATGTATGTGCAACTGTACTTCTTGGAAACGTTCTTTTTTTAATGGAACAACAGGTAACTTTAGAAGGCAGGATGGGTGCATCAGAATGGAAATAAAGGCTCTTTACATGAGTACTTTTGTGAGAAAAGGCAGAAAGCAAAACTAGGCCAGATCTTGAATCTCAAAATGAGATGGGGAGACTGGGAGATGAAAGACACCTGAACTTCTAAAGCCCTTTTCGTGTCTGTGCACAGGCACACACGGAGCTGCTGCTACTGCCACCAAAGCACAGTGAGCTGTGCAACTCCTGAACTGCACTGGGCAGGGAATGCAAAGAGCACTGGGCTGGAAATCAGCCCAACTCTACCTGTCAATACTTCCACACCGTATTTTGACTGTGGGAATGAACTACAGGCAGTACTCTGTCAGTGGATGGAGTGGGATGATGACAATTCCCTGGTTGTTGGCCATAACATGAAGAACACCAGAGCTGAACCCACCATCTTCTCAAGTCTGAAAGGCAACTCAGAGCAGGAGGTCTCTGTCTAGATACAGAGCAAGGACCATGACCCATTTCAGTTCATCCCGGCCTGGCATGGTTTAAACCCCAATGGCAACTCAGATCCCACACAGGCACCTGCTCACTCCCCACCAGTGGGACAGGGGAGAGAATAGGAGGGGTAAAAGCAGGAAAAATTGTGAATTGGGATCAGAATAATTTAATAACTGAAACAGAATAAGAAATTGTAATGAAAAATGAAAAATGAAAAATAACAAAACCAAAAAGAGAAGAAAATAAAAAGAAAAGAGAGAAATAAACCCCAAGAGAAACATGTGGTACAAATGAACAAATCGCTCCCCACTAACTGAGCAATGCCCAGGCAGCTCCTGAGCAGGGACCCCAGCCAGCTTTTCCCTCCTAGCTCAGCACGATGCCCAGGGGTCTGGAACACCCCTTGGCATGGCTGGGGTCAGCTGTCCTGGCCGTGCCCCCTGCCAGCCTCCCGTGCTCCCACTCTCCTCACTGCCAGGGCAGCGTGAGATGCTGAGAAGTCTCTGACTCAGTGCCAGCCCTGCTGAACCATCAGCGTGTGACCAGCACTGTTCTCACCCTAAATCCAACACACAGCCCTGCCCCAACTCCAGCACAGCCACAACCAGGATGTGGCCCTAACAGAGAGGAACACCAGTGTTTCACCTTTGGAAACATTTCACTCTGCACTGGGAAGCAGAGAGAAGGCTTTAAAGGAAGCGAACCACAGCAGCCTACACACAAATCCCCTTATCAGCTGTACAAGGGCCCCATTCCAAAATCCCAGGACATGCTGAGTGGGGGATTCCATTCATTTTCTTTGCACAGAAGTGGAAAATAAGGTGTAAATTGATCATAAAAGTAGTAGGTACCAAGAAGAATAAGCATTCTCCCTTTCATTCATGTTGTGTTGAACCATTTTGTAATCTACCTACATCCACAAATACATCCTTAAACATCAACACCAAATCACTTACAACTAGCTTTAAATTATATTTCATCACTGTATCATTTCATGGCATTTAAAAGACTCTATTTCCATACATCCAAATGCCAGAGCAAATTATCTCAAACCAGTAAGAAACACAAATAGTTAGAAGGTTACGTGTGGAATATTAATTTACATTCCAAATTGCAACAAAGTCATGAACGCAGCTTGACATCAGAAATGTATATACTGAATTAGATAAAACCTGTCCTATATCTGAGTATAAACCCACCAGACTGCATCACTGGCTAATAAAGAGCTTACTTGCTTTTAAAAGGTCTTGCATGCTGTTTATTTTGGAGTTATTCTCTGCCTGCCTGGTCCCCAAGAGCCTGATTTCACTGGTGCTGGCTGGGCCCACGGGAGTCATTATGGCCCCTGCAGATAAATGAAGTGTGAGACACAGCTTTGAAAGCCTTCCCTTTCTCTCTCCAGGAGAAAGGAAAATGTTGGGCTACACTGTGTGCTGGAAGAGAGATTAGGCCTTGTTGGCTGCAGAAAGAGCCTCGTTCTCAGACCCGGAGGTGACCCTGGGATTACAGCCAGGTCACCGGGGATGGGCTGAGAGAGCATTGTGGGTTTCTGGACAGTGTCAGCCCTATGAGATGTGATAATTGCAGTTTCTGACCTTGTAAGGTATTGTTTACCTTTTACCATAATAGGCAATGTCTGGAAAATACCCCAGGTGATTGGGGGACACTGAGGTGAACATCTTTCCTGTTTATATGAGGTGATTTCCTGTAGGTTATTGTATTTAAGGGAATTTCTGATGCACAATAAAGTCTTTGCACTTTTACCACCATGTTGCGGAGTCCTTGCCCATGCATGAATACTGCAGAAAATCCCACGGGTGGTGAAGAGGTGAGGCACAACCTGCACCCACTTTTCCTGTAGGCTAGTTCATTTGAGGTCAGACTTCTGCTGTATTTACAGTCCCGACTCAGCAAGGCATATCAAAGCAGTGCCTCTCTGCTCTTTGTTTCCACAGCCACTGTTAATGTAGTTGGGTTTGGCTCCTTGCAACTGGAAAGGTCAGTGTATAAAACACTGGATTTTATGGATATACTGGCTACGAGTTGCACTCTGATTTCCTGCTCATCACCTACACAGCTGTTCTCTGTAATAACCAAGGATTAACAAGATACCAACACATCCCTTTGTATCCTTTGGGTTAATCAGCTTCTCACCTTCACCTCCATCTCTTCCAGGAGGTAAAACCACCAAGACAGATTTACAATCTGGTTGTTCTTGCTGGGGCTGTGGGTTAAAGCCAGCTCTGCTTATTGCTGGGAAATGCTTCCGTTGAAGCACAGTAAAATTTGTGAGTCCTCGTGGTGAGAGTCATGAATGAAGACGGGACATCACAAGCCCCACAGAGTACATAAACTCTAGAAATAAAGTCTGGATTTCCTCTAAATTTACTTGTAATTGATCAACTTTGGTGCCTAAGAAAATACAAAACTTCTCCTGTCATCAAAAACTTATGGAAAGACACCACTCTGTGGAATTTTCTGGTGTTCTAACAAGGCCTAGTCAGATCTCAGCGCAGCCTTTTCCCCAGGGCACTGGTCTTGCAACCAAATACAACTGTAATTTGAAAGAACTCAATGATTTTTCCAATATCTACCACAGAGCAAATGAAACAATAGCTTAGAAAATATTAGAAAATATACAAGGATAGAACAAACCCCATCAAACTGACATAACAAACCACTTTGGAACAGTCTTGAAATGAATAAATATGGTTGGAGTGAAGGAAAACAGGTCTTTCATTACAACATGAACAATTAAAATTCAGCCTAAGCAAGTGACTGTGACCCTGAAATTCAGCCTAAGAAGTTCATAACTAGTCACTGTTCACATTATCATTCTAGCTTCAACTTTCACCATTTTAACAGGTAAAAATGTACTTTTAAAATTTCCTATATGATTCAAGGGAAAATGGGAGAGGAAAGGGATACAGTACCTCTAACATTTTCAGTTCCCCTTATTCATCTATGCCAAGTTCAAAATAAAATTACTATTAGAATAAAGTGAGTTGCTTGATGCTATTTCTGCAGTTCCTTGTCAGAGACACCAATCTGCAAACCAGCTGAATTTTCAGATAAATAGTTTTACTTAAAATACCTGAATTATTAACGTGTTATGCATAGAATGTTATTTCTATCAGGTAACATGTATATTGAGACACTACTGAAGTGAGATTCCCCTCCAGAAACAGTACTTTTATGAGCTCCTTGGATGCACAGGTGAACAATAATGGATGTGAAAGTCTCCCGGGGTCTGTTTTCAATCTGTAACTTGTTCCAGAAATCGTGTGCTCCTGGAGGAGAACGCTTGCAGCCCTTTATTCCAGACTAACTCATCTAATTGCTTCAAGCTGCTTTTCTGTCTGCATTATTTCCTACCTTCTCCCACGTTTAGAAAGAAACCATTACCCTTTTTGCTGCCAGGCTAACCAGTATCACAACTTCACACTTGCTAAAACTGGTGGAATAAGGAAAAAAAAAAAGAGAGGTGAAAACATAAAACATCCTTACTGCCAAATAATGTATTTTCATTAAGTTCTTTCCTTCAGAGGAAGAGAATCTCTGAGGCTTACATGAATCAATAAAAAGTACTGGGTTTATAATGACAGAAAAACAGATATGTTTAATTTATTAAAGCATATCAATATCCTTCCAGGCACACAGACTCCTCTCACCCCCAGTGCACTGGGCAAACTCTGAGCAACAATAAATGGAAACTCAACCCAGACAAGGCAGGGGTTCCTTTATTATTCAGGGGAGACTTTCTGGGTGCCTTGGGAAGCCATGCATGCAAAGGGACTGAAGTTCAGCATCTGTTCCCATCACGTTACCAGGATTTTAGTTTTCAATTTGCTATCATTTTAATGCAGATATTTTTAAACAATGAAGGAATGGCTGAAAAAAATTAGTGAATAAAACAAAATAGAAACTTTTTTTTAATTCAGCAGGTGATTTCTGCTCTGAGAGGCATATCCTTCCTCCTGTCCAGATTCTCTGAATCAGACTTGAGGAATCATGAGGAAAAGGAACCTTTTTAATATAGTTCGACCTGAGTGCAAGCATTTACCATTAGGGACCACCAACTCCTCTGAGAACTTCTCTCCCTACTCTCACAAAGAGGTTACTTGAGAAGGGACGGGATTTTTTAAATTTCAAATATTAGAATTCAGCAAAAATGGCCATTTTCAATGCAGCCAGTAGAAAATACAAAAGCACAAAATACAAAAAAAACCCAAAGCCCATCTTCACAATCCCATTCAATAAGTTGGTCTGTCAAGTAATTACAGCAACAAGTTTGACAAACCCCACCTACTTGTTCCCCTCAGCCATCCTTTGAGAGAGTTAGAAAAAAGGCACTCCAAACACCATCAAGTTAAAAAAACCCCCACAATTTAGAATCAAATGTAGCTTTTGGACAAATCACTAACAAAAAATCCTGTCTTGTTGAAAGCAATTAATTCTGTTCATGTATCTCAGATGCAGGAGCACTGGCCTGAAGGACAGGGCTCTGTGGGTACACAGCACACCCCCGGCCAGCACAGACACTTTGCAATGTTCATTTACCACTGATTTACCACAAGACTCCACATTTGAAATGGACAGGCGCTCACAGAATCAGCTGAAGTCTGTGTGCTGGTGGGATACCTGTACGTGCCTAGGACTGCCTCTCTCCTAGGATAAAACTGAAAATGAGCAACAGGCCCTAGTACATGAAGAACTTGTCCCTTCCCAGGATTATGTGCACAATTAATCAGCCAGTCCTTACACTGGAGCAGCGGCAAAGCAGCCAACGTTTGTGACCCAGGACACGCTTTCCAAAGGATTGGTTTGAGGATGCATCGCTCAAATAAACAGATAACTTCACCGTGCTGAAACACCTTGAAAGATCATGTTGGCAAGCACTGCGTGACTTCTGATCATAAATACCACAAAAGGGAAGTAACTCCAGTGAGTGAACTATTGGTTTTTAAGATGGATTTCTAATTGGGAAAGAATAAAAGGATTAACAATTATAAAGGCACTTTAACCTCTTTTCCCTCCCATGGTAACACTTTTAACTTTTGGCCTGTCTTATCTGTTAGGGGGAATTCCATTATGAGAGCATAAAGGATGTGCAGCTTTTACAAAACAGAGGCACTTTTAATGGCAGTTTCCAACCCGTGGCCTTTTGCACCTCCCCAGACTGGCTACAAAAGCTCCCTGTCAGCTGCAGTAACATCAACACCACTGCCCAGAAACTGAGAGGCTCCACAGGAACCACTCTGCCTGCACTATTAACTGCTTAGGGCCTGCTCTGGGCTTTGCAGAAACATCAGTTTAAAAGCAGTAAAACAGCATTTGTTCCTTTTTCAAGTGGAAGTAAGCAATGTTCAGAAGTCACATCAAAGGGACTCTCAGAGTTTACAGTACTGGAAGTTGTGACTGACAGTTCCATCTTTTATTTATTACAAATGGAAGCTAAAGAGCTGGGGCAATCTTAGTGGATACTTTTCTACCGGCTTCCAGTTTGGGTTAACCAGAATTGCAGCCTGGAGAACGGAGGATCAGCTCTGCTCCCAGAACAAAGTCATCTATCAGTTTTTAGTAGAAAGTACAAAGTATGACGTGAATCACAGCCTGAAGCCGCGGTGTAAATAGTTTAACTAGAACCACAGAACAGAATATAAAAGGGACCCACATAAAGATCACTGTGTCCCAGTCCCTGCTCCTTGCACATTTTCCTGAAACAAAATCCTGTGACTGAGAGCATCACCCAGATGCTCCTTGCACTCTGACAGGCTTCGTGCTGGTGCCTTGGCACTGGAACAACAGGGAAAAAAGCCACGAATAATTCCTTTTCAAAACAAAGCAGAAAGCCTCAAGTCCCATTATGGTTTCTGTTGCTTAGTATCTGTAGGGCTGGATACACAGGAAAATCAGTTCAGCGCAGCTCCACTCTTTTCTTCAAGGTGTTTTTTTTAACTAAATACATTGAATGCCAACCCCTGACATCTCTCCACACATCTACACAAGGGCATCTCAGGGAAGTGTTGCGTTTTGGGACAACCACAGCCATAAAGGTTGTACCAATTTTATTTGATACCATTTATTTTTACTTTGGGGCCAATAAAAAGGTGTCTCAGCAAACCCAGCCAGCCAAGACCTCAGCAGGTACTTGTCGGGAGCTCAGGCTTAAGATCTGTGCTTGCCTAACGCAGAAATAGCTGTTCTGGATTTCCTCCTGGTGGCTCCTTGCACCCTGCCCGTTCTGCGAGGCCAGCCTGCGCAGCTGCACGCCGTAACTACACCTCGGGGCTGCGACACCCCCTCCTTCTGTTGGTCTGTTCATCCAAAGACAGCCCAGCTCTTCGAGCTGCATTTCCATCCTCCTTACTCTGCTGACAGACACTTCAGACCTTCACCAGCTACCCCCAGCCCTGACGAGCTGCCTGCAAAATGGAATTTGCTTTTGGTTTTTTCCACTTCTGCTGTTCTGAATCTAGTTTGCTGTTGTGAAACTATCGAGCAGCAGATCAACTGCACCTTTCTGATCCCAGACAAAACTAGAGACACCAGGAACCAGAGATGAATGAATCTTGAGGCAAAACCAGCAATCTATTCCCAAAATTAAGGGAAAAGTGAAATACTGAGGACCTCTCAATACTTTAATCAGCTGCAGATGCCTCATAAAAAAATTTCCCAAAACTTCTAAAAAAACCTCAAAACAGAAACAAACAAAACCCACACAAAAATCCCAAGCAAACAAACAGAACCAACAAATGCTAAGTATAAACTAAGAAAATGTAAAATATAGTTATTAATTCTTCAGTGGTGGATTTTCAGGCAGTGCCTGAACAGAAATACCAGTATGGCTCAAAAATGCCCCTCTGGACCATTGTCTCCCTCTGGCTTGCAGGTGTGGCATTTGGTCAGTAAATAAACTAAAAGCCAAGGTGGACAAATATTTACTAAACAAGGTGTTTACTAAACAATATTTACTAAACTAAGAGAGGCACCTTGCAAAGAGATTTCTGGCTCTGCATTGCAAATGCTTTGCAGAAACTCCCCCTTTTTGTATGCACAGGGGGTCTGTGGGCTCAGGGCCCCACCCAGCTGCCCTTGAACCGTGACAAACACACCCAGGGTCCCGCACGGGACTCCAGAGTGAGACCCTTGGCACACAAAATGTTATTGCCTTTCAATTTCCACGCCATGTATTTACCATGTGAGGACAGATATTGGCTGGCCAGCAAATGATGGCACTGTCACTTTTCAATTTCTGCCCTGGTAGGAGCTACTGCCATGCCCTGGGTGTGCACACACACAAATGCAGCGTGCACACGCACGTATTCCCACCAACACCCCCAAATACATTTGTAAATGCAGACATTTAGACAGAGCTACACCTACCTGAAGAAACTGCTGCAACACCTTTCACAATAACCTCATAGATCATTCTTTAGAAGAAAACCCTCCAGTATTAGGACAGGATTTACGAGGGATTATTAAATATTCTGCAAGAAATTCCTTCACATCAAACAAACAAACAAAAAAACCTCAAAACCAAAACCAAGAAAAAATTAAGAAGAAACAAAAACAAGTGTGTGTTAAATAAATATATATACCCTAAAAGTGATGTTACACAAACAGTAACTAGATTAAACATAAGAACATGTGCAGGTACGTACCTTGATTGAAGTGCTCATTTAATATAATTTAGGTATCTGAAATATTCTGCTTACTTGATTAGAGTAGATTGTTTGCATTTTGATTTATTGCTTCAAGATCAGTATTCATTAAGTCACTTAATATAAAGGCACCCTTACAGCTGCTACCCTATTAAAGGTAATCATTTTTTCCCAGTCCTGTTTATAGCACAGTCACTGTTACAATAAAACAGTCTGGAGCCATCTATTAATCACAACTACAGTTTCCACGTAGAAGTATCTTCAGAAACAATTCCTGATGGCTAGGCCTTGTGTTATACACAGGAATTAAAAATTGTACTTTGTCTCAAATTCAAATAGTTGGTAGTCTCGTGTACTATCAGGATACGTCCACGTATGCCCTGGGGTAACTCTGAGAGTGATTCCTATTTCAGATATTGCCTAGACGTTTCACAATGCCATTCCTAGTGGTGTTCTAAGCCTGTATTTTTTTGTCCTAAGTAAGAGTCTCAGTTTTCACTCAAACCAAAGTACTGAAATCAATGCAATTCCTCTGTAACTTCAATAAACTTTTTAAATTGGAATCGTAAACACAGCACTTTATCTTTCAGCACCACAGGCCAAAGACTACAGACCTGGTTCAATGGTTCTGGCTGATACATTTTACATTTATTCTTTGCCTGGTATCACAAGGGACAGAATAATCCTGTGGTGGTGACATGTAATTAACTGAACCACTGGCCAAAGGAGATCATAACTGCAGAAAAGCCACGGTATGCGCTCATCCCCTTTGTTTTAACGTCTCTGGAAGGTCACTAAGAAAACACCCCGACACAAAACATGCAACAGATTTCAGCAAATGGCTGTGAACTCCTGGGTTTGTGGGAAGAGCTTGTATCATGTTAGCAACACTGATTTCAGTTCATCAAAACCCTGGAAATCACACTGGAAAACTGTGCAGGAGACAGCTCTCAGTAGCTGTTAGTTCAGTGGGATTGATTAGCAATTCCTCTAGGATGAGTCCACACCTGGGTTAACAGTGCCCACCTTCTGATATAGAGAACCAAACTAAAACTGACCTTCTTAAAATACTTACTTTATTTTCCTAATTATGCAAGTTATTCATAGATGGGGAAAAAGAGTTTTTTGTCTGTTCCATAATTATATCAACCAATCAGTCATGCAAAAATAGTCAATGGCATTTGTCAAAGACCAAACACAAAAGCATTACCTGAAAAATCCAGTACTATTTCCTCACACAAAGCATTTTTTTGCTGTTGCTGGATAATGCCAATTAATAAACTGATGCTTCTAGGAATAAAAAAAGTTTTGCTACACTTCTTCCCTGGTACAATGCAACACTATTTCAAAGGGCTTTCATCAACACAAATTTTATAGGGTCTGTTTGGAATAATATTCTGAAAAGCAGCACTTCCACTCTGAGACTGCACCGTGCTGTTTGCCAAGGGATCAGGCATCCCATCACAGCCCCTTTGCTCCTGAGGAAAAGAATTTTTCACAGAACTCCTACTAGTATCCGTTTATACATCCAATTATATCTATTGTTACACTCATTTCTTCTCTTTCTGTGGTTTCTATCCAAAATCATTACAATTAATGGAAAAAGTTCTGTGGCCTCCAAGGGATTTCATCTATTCATCTTTCCATTCTGTCAAGAAATGCTGATGTTTAAAGGAATCATGGTCCCTGTTCTGTGTAGCTTCATTAAAACTACTGTGGCAGAAGTAGTTCAAAGGCACGAGGTTTTTAAAGCTCTGAAGAAGCTTGAAAAGTTTGCCTGGTAATATATTAAAAATAGATACTTTTAGTATAATAACGCTTCAGTGAGGTACTGATAAGGTAGAGAAGATAATAAGAGGATGTGGTAAGAGAAGAAGAGCTACAGAAAAATATCAGCCAAGGCATCTCAGGAGTCAAAGGAAGAAGCTTCAGTTCCTATTCTGCACTTTAAGAGTGTCTGAGCTGACAAGGCAGTGTTAAATTAACAGCTGATTTCAAGTAGCCAAAATAATGATTGAAACAATAATAAATGGTCAGGTTTGAGTCACTGAAAGAAGACAAATCATAGGTGAAGTCACATGCAGATAAGTCAGCTTACAGCTCACTTTTTAACTCAAACTGGAATGGGGGAAAGAAAGAAAATAAATTGAAGTCACATAATAAAACCAGAAAATATCGTAATTTCTTCTGCAACCTCTTGAGTTTAGCAGAGTTACTAAGACTTGTGAAGTAACCCTGTATTATTTTGTAAACAAATCCATTTTATTTAAACAACTACATAGGGACCAGAAGCAAGGTGCACATGGGGTAAATGCAAGTAGCATTTTTTTTCCCCCTTCAACAGCTCCCCTACTACTAAAACACTGCAAGCAGTTCATAAAGCCAAAGGTCCATTAATGGCTGTAACCCTTTGGTCATTTTACTTTCATTTTGCTTAAAATTAACTCCCTCTGAGATTTTATTTAAGTCATCTTGATGAACAGTCATAATATTTGTCTGAGAAACATCCCCAGTTATGCAAACCTCACAAGCTTCCACTCCGCACGTTCTGCAAGGTATAAAAAAACCTTGAATTTCACTTGGACTTTCTTCCAGCAAAGATGCAGCAGATGATAACACTGAGCCTCAGAGGGATTTAGGGACACAGCACAATCCTCTCCTCCAGTACCAGAATCCTGGCATTTTTGGGATGGACGCTGCTCCATCATCACAACCTCCTGTCACATCCTGCAGAGGTTCTCCCAGTGGAGCAGCAGTGCACGGTCTCCCTTTATCCTTCCTGTGTTTATCATTAAGGAGAGCAAATGATGTGCCTGGAGGGTTTGGGGGCACAGAAAGAAAGGCTCCTCACGTATTTCTGTCCCCCTGAGAGACAGTTAATTCAACGGGTGGGTGCTGATCAGCCCAAGCACAGAACCCCCACCAGAGAGCCCAGGGACAGGTTCCAATAATTTTCCTCAACTGCTCGAAAAGCAAGAGTGGAGTAAATCAGGATATACCAAGTCATTTGGTGGAGCTGGACAAAAGAGAAATGAAAGCATTGGAAAGCTTTGCAAAGGGAAATGCTGCAGCCTCTGAAAATACAGCATTCTGAATTTCCATCATTTAACAGCCTATGCATGGAAATAGAGGCCTTGATGAGAAAACACAAACCACATCCCCCATGGCATATTTTGCTCACAATTTCCTACCATGCAGAACTAAACTGGTGGTTTATGCATCTACTACGCCACTTCCTAAACTTTTAATTACAGTCTTAGAATATGTAATTGATACACAGATCCCACCCAAACGTGTGTGTGAATGGAACTGACACAAGGGTATGAAGAACTGAAATCACATGTTAAAAACCTCCACTTCTGCATGTCTAAAAGCTTTGAATATAGCCATTTTCAAATATCCCATGTGTTTGGAACGATAGAGCATGGAAATGTAAGTCACACTGGTTTACTACTGCAGAAAAAAAAATTCTTGGCACTAAGCATTATCAAAAATAAAATACATGATATTTTATTTTTCTCTTTTTATGCTGTTTCGCCCTCACATTCAATTAATAAACTGCATTTTTCTTTTTTATTTACAAAAAGAGATTCATGCCCTTCCCCTTAAGGACACTGCTTGTTCCCAAAACCAGCAAAACTGGCTGTCCCTGATGCCAAGGACCATCAATAACCACCTGCACCTCACTCACAGGTATCACAGAAATGCGTCCAGAGGGGCTGCTGGAAACACACAAACACAGACGTGCATCATTCCTCCCTCTCCTTCTCCTGCTTGATATTTCCAGAGATAATGCCAAGCACGGAGGCTCCTCCGTCCCACGAGAGCCATCACCTGAGAACAACAGGCTGCAGCACTCCACTCGCATTTGGAGCCATTATTCAAAGGAAACAAGAAATTTCTTTTATAACCCTGAATAGGCACCAATTCTGCACTGAGCCATTTTTCATATCTCAGCTCTAATTCCACAAATAAGCCTTTTAAATCCAGCAAGTGCCTTCATGGTCTGTCCCAAGGCCCTCCCTGGGCAGCGCTGGAAAAAATCCACACGGCAGCTCCAGTTCCTGAAGAAATGAGGAAAAAAATTGTGTGCAATTTTTCTTCTTAGTGTTTGAAATGATTCTGCTGTCCATGTGAAATGACCACTTTGGTCCTCGGTAAATTCTTTAATGAAAAAAAGAATACAAAGGAACAGCTTTATTAGCCTAGGATATGGAACACAGCGCTGGAGGTAACGAAATGGCACTGATGATATGAACTGCATTATTTCCAGTCTCAATCTAGTGTGAAGAGAATGAGAGATTTTCTGGACGTTTTTTGGAGGGGTAGTTGCTTGCTCACTATGTAAGCTTTGAATTTTAGCACTCAGTTCAGAACACATTGCAGTTCTGCCTTCTTTTGCTCAAGCTCTGAATTCCCACTCCAGTTACAGACTGGAGTCTTTCCCCAGTGATCAGAGATGGACTTCTTTCCATATCCAGTACTCAGCTGTTGCTTTTATCCATCACTTTCCTGAAGATGATTTCCACATATTATATTTGACCACCATCTAGAATTTCTCTTTGAAATTATTTGGGAACTAACAGAGCCATGGGAGCCCTGGATAAAGCATGGCACAAGGAGGGGACTGGAGTCCATCTGTGTCAAAGTGAAAAACGCAATAAAGGCCTGGATTCTTCGTTGAATACAAAAAGACAGAAGTGTAATGAAAACAGTTTAGTTTTGTTTCAGAAAGTCTTGCTGCATGAATCAGAACATTTTTCAGAGAAAGCTCCCAAATGAGGCTCTGGATTCAAAATCTCATCCCAACACTTTTAACTGTGAATTTTGGCTACCTCACATTTCTTCTCAGATCCCTACCAGGTCCCAAGCATGAATACCCACTGGTCTTACTGCCCCATCACAGCAACCTCTGGAGTTCAGAACTTCTCAGTTTCTTACTCCAGCACCCATAGAAACCCAGCTATTTCAGCCATTAGCCCTCTCCTCAGCTTCCTGCTTTTCCAAAAACTCAAGTTTCTCTGTTTCAGTCTCTAAAGACCTGAAAATTACTCTCCTTGAAAAGAAAATTCTTTAAAGTATCTGGCATTAAACAACTATATGACATATATGGTTATTTTATACAGCTATTGGGAAATATGTTCTTGTTGGTTTGATAATCATGACTGAGCAATATATGAAAAGAAAAAAACCCAGAACTTTGAAGCTTATTACAAAACCAACATTGTTTCTATCATGTGGATTTTGTTTATAGACCTTAGCAAACCCACAGGAATATAAAAGTATCCTCCGGCATTTTACCACTAGTCTCAGAAATCACGTGTGCATCCCCTCCCCAGCACAGCAGGCAGGCCAAATGCACAGCTCCAATTTTAATACTTATAAATTGTTAAACATGCTCTTTATCCTATTAAGCCATAATTAAAATCAGCTTCCAAACAAGCCATTCCCATTAAACATGCAACTATTACAGAGCCTCTGAAATACAGGAAAAGGAAAAAGCCCACTTTGAACTGTCAGACAAACAAGGAGTACGGAAATATCGAGGAAAAGAATTATATTAAGGGAATTATTTTGAGAAATTGTTAATACTTCATCCTTTTGCCACGGGCTGTGTATGACTTCAGGCAGGTAACAATTTCCCTGTGCTGCTGTGCCCTTTCTGTTCTCCACTCCTGGCCCGTGAGCTCTTCAGGGTAGGAAGCGAACTTACATTCTTAAGAGCCTTTACCTGAAAACCTGAACCTGGAAGATTTTGAACAGTGTTTTGAAAGAGAATCCAAAAGTGAGTATGACTTAAAGCAGAAAACCCTAGATCAGGTCCAGCAGTTCAGTGTTGGGACACTCATGACACTGCCAGGAAACCCTGGGCACATCACTGCCTATCTGTGTGCTCTTCTTTCCAGGCACAACAGGAGCAACAGATCCTCCCTCGCCTCACGTGGCAGCAACACTGGGAGGCTCAGCTCCTCAAAGGCTGTAAAGTGCCCAAAATTCCCGAGCTGGAGAAGCCTCAGGAAATGCAAAAACACAGATTCACCCGCCAAGAGATGCAAAAACAAGGATTATGCTCCACTTTAGCCCTCCAGAGGGCTCTCTGCTAGTTTACCTTAAAAAGACAAATCAAAAAGAACATCCAGCGGCTTGAATCAAACAATTACTGTGAGAAATCACCAAAACACCAATTAGTCTCTAATCCAACCTGCCCAAAACTCATGGAGTTGATGAGCCCAAGAGCATTGCTGGCAAAGGAACAGAGACTCAGAGAGAGCAAAGGTCCGGGGCCGCAAGGCGGGGGAATTGTCACTGGAAGGTACATGAAAAAAAGAAACCCCTCACATGTCAGGTCTGGTTAAAAAAAAACCAACAGACTGAAAAGTCTTTATGATTCCCACCCCCAAGAGTGCAGAGGCTAATCAGAAAGGGTGTGTGCTTCCCACTGCCAGCCCCACACTATCCTATCCTTTCTAAACCAAGACAAGGATTTTCTTTTCTTATGTGTGTGTGTCTGTGTGCTTGTCACAACTTTTGTTATTCTGTGAGCATCACCATAGCTCTGAGAGGAGCCTCCCCAGCTCCCACAACCAGGATTCATTTATTATGGCAACAGGGGAAGAGAGAGCGGGGAACAAACATTTTCCCCAGAAACATCAGATCGGCAGCCTGCACGTGGAAATGCTGAAGATTCAGATTTCTTTTTTTCCCGCCTGCATTCCAAAATTCTCAGTTTTCTCTTTTCCTGATTCTCTGTCTGTCACTGCATCAAACAACCACACTGCCCAGTACGAGGCTGGCCCATTTCCTTCAGGCAAAGCACCAGTGAAACTCCAGGGCCACTGCACAGCCAGAATGATCCTGCAGCAGAGATCTTTCCACTTGCTAAGTGCAAGGCAAGAATATTCCTAGAAAAATTTCATATTAAAAAAATTTAAAATTAAAAAAAAAATTACATTTTAACTCACATTTGACCCACAGACAGTTCAGCTCTTGGATGGATCAATTGTGTAAAGCCAACATGGCTAAAAGGCAAACTCTTCCAAAAATTGCCCGAGAACCGGAAACAGGATAAGGAGCAAAACATATTTGCCAGTGATCCTTCAGCACTTAACAGAAAAATTAAAACATAGTACAAAACATTTTTAAAATTATTATTAATTTTCATCTTATTGTCCTTCCATTTTTTCTTCAGAGACATAAAGATGATTTTGGATAAGACTGTGAACAGCACCAGAAGCTTGCATCCTGATGTCTCAGGAGAAAGAACATTCTCCCATTTCAACCATTAAACCCTTCAAAGACTCACCAACATTTCTGAGCACTCAGAAAACATCACTGTGCTCACTATTCAGCCATCGAGCACATTTCATAACATCTGCATATTTATTCCATAAAAATTCAGTGTTTTAGATTTTAGTCTTCAAGTTAAATTATGCTGCTTGTCCTAAAATCCAGATTTGACAAATTATCTGTGTATTTTAATTCTGGCAGACCACATATTTCTTTTGACTTTTTTTTTTTGGTTTGTTAATTCAGTTGAATAAAACTGCCTATGGTTTTATAGGTGCTGCTCAGCAACAGCAGTTCTGTGTTAGCAGCTCCGTGCTACATTTAGGTGTCCACTCACGCAAGCCTACAGATATAAAAGTTTCATAAATAAATACATTTTCAAGGTGACTTTCTTTAAAACAGCTCAATTCAATGATAACAATTTTTTCCTTCTGGCATTTATTCTAAAAAATACTCATTTTGCATGAGTAAGTCTGTGTGAAAGGCAAAGAGATGCCACTACTGCTTTTAAAAATAGTTGGGGAATAAAAAAGAAAGGAAGTTGCATATTTTCTAAATTCCTCTATAGATAATGTCATGGGAAATTTGCTCTGGAACTTCAACTAGACAAAATGTTAAGGTCAGCCTTGGGCTCAGTTCAGCAGAGCTCCAAGTGGCTCACGCAGAGGCACAGGGCTGTTCGGGTTCTCTCTGTGCGCTGCCTCGATGCGGCCGTGGATGCCTGCAGGAGGTTCTGTGGCTGCAGAGCAGCGGAGCCCAGAACCCAACCTGCAGGGCGAGCTCAGGACTGCCAGCTCCCCCGGGCACGAGGGTGCCACCCTGCCAGGAGCTGTCCATGAGCTCAGACCCAGTCTGGGCGACCAAAGGATGCGAACTTGGGGAGCAAACACAGCTCTGCCACCGCACCCCGACAGTGGGATCTCTCCGTTCAGAGAGCGAGGTGAACTCAAGGCTCGCTCCTGGGTAAGTGCAGGGAAACTACAGCTCTGCCTCCTTCAGTGCCTACAAACTCACAGGGAGAAAAATACAGCCAAAATTCAAACACACCCAAAGACTGTTTCAGAACAGGAGGAAAGAAGAAGTCGTGTTGGATTGCATTCTCTCTGCTCCTTCTGACAAGCCCAGCACACAGAACACAACACAGATCCGGTGCCACAACATTTACATTAATGGAGCTAGTGCTAAAAATGGCACCGTGCAGCCTGACTGACAAGCTGGCATTCAATCAATTCATTGGCTTATACATCTGCTGCACAACTTGCTTTCCTGGTATTCTTCTTTGAATTAAGATGCTACAAAAGGGTGGGGGGGGAAGACCTGTTTTCTTGTGGGGAGTGAACTTGTTCTCAGCCTTTAGGGATGTTGTTTGGGAGCATATTGGTGCTCCTGGTGTCCCTGTTACTGCCTGGGTACAGAGCTTTCTCCTCCTTCCAGGAGATGTTTCATGCATCCAGTAAGTGATGTGCAGGTACATTCACAGCACCCCTATATAAACATGCAAGTATATTAGCACACATCCATTTATTGCTTATATACTGCAGGACATGGAAGTATTTGTTCCATGATGAAATATGTTTTGGTGGCACATGGTGGTTGTGAGACAAAGTACAGAATTACAGAGAGACAGACTGGGAATTGTTAAATCTAATATTCGTGGTAAGTCTTATTTTCTCTTTTTGTACCACATAGGTCACTGGAAACCATGGTCTCTAAGGGAATGATGCCACAGAAAAGTTTACAAAAGTTTGCTGCAGGGACTAGGTTTGGAAAGAAGGAAAATTTAAATTTATATTGTAAGACAGCATTCTTACATATGTGAGAAGCACATTTTAGAGATCTCTCTAGATCCAACAACTGCTTTCCCTCTCTGGTGTTATCCAGTTATCCATGTTGTTAAACATAGATCTGAATCCCCACACATTACTGGAAACCAGCTCCACTCCAGAAAAAACATTGGTGTAACATTTTATATTTGAGTTATGTCAACATTATGAAGACACAAGTTTTTCTAGCAGTTCCCTTTCTTTCAGTTTCCCTCCAGGCAACGTTAGAGCAAATTTCCCTCTTCTCATCTACTGAAGTTCAATTTTTCCTATTTAAAAGGCAAGGTAGACAACAAAATTCCAAGAAGTATTTCCCTAAACTAGAATTGTTTGCACCTCTTGTTGGCATCATCCTTGCATTAAATATACGTTCTACATGCAGTTGTCCCTGTCTGCATTAAACTTTAGAGGAAAAGTCCTTATGACCATTGCTCTGTGTGCCTCAAAAAAAAAAAAAAAAGCACCAGAGAATGTAAAGAAGAGGGACATTAATGAGAGAGATCTAGAAATAATTAGACAGGTCACCTCTTATTTTTAGTATATGTAGTCCTTTAACAACTATCCAGAGAACAAGACCTATGGTTATCAGAGTACTATGACAATCATGCCAAGAAGCTAATTACTAAGAAATAAATAATACTGCTATAATTCGTTTTCATATCCAGTTGATGGATTTTTTATTTTATTCCTTTTTCCCCAAGAAAGCAGTGTACTCACAGATTTTCATGAGAGTCAGATTTTCATGAGAGTTCAGATCTCATTTTGGCACCCGAATGAGAGCCAGACTTTGCTAAGAGCTTGGTGCCTTGCAGAACAGGAACTGTGAGGAGTTGAGCTATTTTGAAAATCTAGCAGCTGCTGTGTAGGTTGAGAATACGAAATTCTGGTCCCGAGCTCTTTAAAAGCCTGGCCTTACCTAACTAACAGCATTATAAGCAAGAATCCTAAATCCAGGAAATTACAGTTCCTTCTGCAGTGTCCTTTGTCCTGCTGAAAACTTACACTTTCAGTGCATTTCAAGAACTTTGCATTCCCATTATTGCCACCAGGCCCCTCGCTGCCTCCAGGAACAGCTCTGACCTTTCCAACACATCCTTCTTCGGGGAGAAAAGGTTATTTTTCTTTCCCTGGTTTAATAGTAAAGTTGCCTCATTACTGGTGCTATTAGAATTTTAAACTGAAATAATGCTCAGCATTTGATTCGGGGGGCTCAGAGGGTTCTGGCAGAGTAACCCCAGTGGTCACTGCCCTCACCTGTCCCTCTCCAGGTACAATTTTAACAGTCTGCAGAACAGAGACAGGTTCTCTCTGACTGGGTGGAGCATGCCCTCGTTCTTCCTCGCTCCCTCAAATCACGACAGCTCCAAATTGTTAAAAATACAGAAATGCCAGTAATTATGAGTACCACAATAATTTTATGGGAAGTAATAACACCAGGGTCATTTCAGATAAAGGAATAACAGCCCAGGAATGGAAAGGTGGGGTGGTGCTTTGCAGACACTCCAGTTACAGCAGCACGTGATTCATGTGAGGTACAGTGCCCAGGCATCAATTGTTCTTCTGGAATACTTGACTTTCAGAATTTCTTTACAATAAATGTTGCCTTTCTCACTCTACAAACCCATTCCTTCACCAGTTTGCCTGCAGAACCAGCTCAAGCATTCTTTTTCAAAACTTCCTTTCTTTTCAAATACTTTTTGGGCAAAATGCTTGGGAGTCTGAAACATATTTTTTAAATGAAGAATTAACCTACCACAAAGGACTGCAGAAACCTTTTGATACTTTGATAATTTAATCAAGCTCACATTTTTCCACCCATTTTCCCAATTTTTTGATGTTTTTTGAGACGAAAGAGATAAAGTGTGTTTTCTGCAAAAGAGTCCACCAATTCACGTGGTCTGCAAAAGGCCTTAACAATTTCACAATAATGAGTGAAAAAACATCACTATTTATGGAAACCATCAAGAGCAGAAACAATCCTGATTCCTGCCAGTGGAAAATGAAGTATTTTAAAGACATATCGAGAGAGACCTCTAGAGATGTGTACCCAGTGCTTTAAATCTTTTTTGAAAGGTATTGTCAAAAGAAATTCAGATGGGGTTTGCAGTTTGAGGCAACATTCCTAAATGCTTCACTTGGATTGCACTGACACAATCTTGTAAGTTCAGGCAATGAACTTTAGTTTATGCAACAGCCCTGCGGAAAAAAATATTTTGAAGAGATTTAAGATTGTCTTGTTTTTAAACATGAACTGAAAATCTCTAAACAAATTATATTAGCAAAATTATCACCACTACCAGACAGCTACATTCCTCATGCTAATTTCAAATATATTTTAAATTTAATTCCAGTTGTCACATAAACTATTATGCACATTTTGTAATCGTGCATCTCTAATCAACTTTAGATCCCAAATTACATTTGTCTGGAAAGTTTCAAAGCTTTTGATTGCACAGTCATGAAGCCAAACCTTCGTGGACATGGAAACACTCATACAAGGTAATTGCTGGAATACAGGCTGCTCCTCCCCTTTCCATGGAATTATAACTATCCCTTAAATTTTCATCAAAGCAATTGTATAAAAAGGCTTTTGGAAGCGCTCTTCCTCCAAACACTAACAGGAAACTGAAATTCCTGCAGCAGATCAGGATTCTGCAGATGAAGCGGAGCATTTCAGCCCCTTCACCACGGCTCTGGGACTGTGCCCACGCAGTGACCAAACACCTGCAGATCAGAGCGCCGACTACAGCAGAGCCCAGGGATCAAACCCTCCCTCTCTCCACAGCGTTTCCTTTGCCTCCTCCCAGCAGCAGCCTCCCCTTGCACACTCGCTGAAGGACCAGACTGCGCGAAACTGAATTTGAAGGCACAAATGTCATTTATTAATTTGCCACTTTCCTCCCCCCCTCCCTTCTTTCTTGGCAATCAGCTGTGATACATAACCTGAATTTTAATACCAAATTACAAGAGCACTGTGTAAATGGCATACTCTAAAAGGCAGACTTTCCCTTTTCTTTTAGGTAAAATTAAGCTAATCTGCTTTGACAGAAGAGGGCTCTTTGGAACCACCTAGTGAGTCTCCCAAATATGAAGCAGTAACTCAAATGTCAATTACTTTTCCAACAGCAGACAAATTGCTGGCACACTAATGCAATTTAAGGACAATAATTAGATAACAGGACTACAGAGTGTACCAGGTGACAGAGTTTCTGAGATAATAGAATCTAGTGTCCTACTTCTTAAATATTAACATCATTCCATTTCAGTCAATCGGTTTATGGTAATTTTAAAAGGGCAAAGCAAATTCTTTTTATTGCTAATAATATTGTGCTTCTCCAGCATTAGCTTTGAAGGTTAGCAATTTACAGGGTCAAACCTTAATTATATTATTTCCTTTTTATTTACTTTTCTTTTTTAATCTTTCCTCTTTGAAGTCTTTTCCTATTATAGAGATTTTAAACCACTTGATTAAAAAAAAATTGAAACTCTTGAAATGTGAGTTCACTGTGCTCAATAGAAAGGACCCAGTTTCATCACAGTACATGCAATGTCTTTGTTACACCCATTTAGAAATTCACAAGTTGTCCTATAATCACTTTCTATTACAATTGCATTCTGGTCTAAGTGGTTTGGTTAACTGCATGTCAGGCAATCCCCGATGCCACGTACCATGTCCACGGCTTTGCAAAAGAAATGCAGTCAGGTGGCTCCCCATAAATATCCCAGGCAGAAGAAATCTCCTGGCTTTAGCTAGGAGTACCCAGATCACTAAATTTCACTTTGCATCATGAATTTATATTGGAATATTCTTCCATTCCCCCTTTTTTTTCCCCCATTAGTCAGCTGTGGAACATTTGTTTTCAACAAAGTCTCTGTAATTCTCGACACCAGACTTCCTTTCATCCATAAAACTAATGCCCACTGACACAGTGAAATATCTGCACTCTAACCAGAGAGACTAACTCCGGGACAGGGGAGGAATTTACCTGGAATAATGTTTAGCTCTTCAACTGAGACCACAACAGGAATGGAAATTTGTGTTCTCTTGGGGTTTTTAAGTTTTCAAGTGAATAAAGTCAGAAATGAAATCATAATACAGACCACAAAAAATTGTGTTTCAAAACATACTTTTTTCGATCTGAAGAAATGAAAAGCTTTAAGTGCTGTATTAAGAACCAGCCAAGCCACTTGGCTTTCAGAAATTTGTGCCAGTCTTCCAAAGCCACACTTGTATTCTTTAGTTAAAAAGCAAGCCCTGTGTAATACAGTTTTACATGTTCTGAAGTTTTTGCTAACAGACAAACAAAAAGATTGCCATCAATGGTACATGTTTTGGTCCTTGAGGCTACAGCATTTCTACTTGGGAAACATTCAATACCACAACACAGTGGTTTGGTACCTGCCGTGGGGTGGGGAAAGGAAAATTATAAAGCATAGCAAAACACTGAGATAATTCTTTCTTAGCACTGTGGGGTCTGTGAGCCTGCAAACCTGAGCGCCATTGTCCTGGAATCATTGTGGTACCCTGTAAGAACAGACTTTTCTCCCTTTTTGCTCGTATACAAACACAATTTGGATTTCTCAAATGCCACATTGCCTGCACTGTAGCAGATGATAATGATCATGAACTATCTTCACTGTGATTTGTTTCCCTGCTGATAATGATAGTGCTGTGTCAGGCACTGCCTATGCTTTCTCAGTTAACCTGGAGCTCTGATACCAAACCCTGATCAAAGATACATCACTACCTGATACAGCTGTACCATCTCTGCTCATGATTCCTCTATTTTTCCCATGTGCATTTTAGCTACATTGGGAAACAGATCTGCGGATATCTGAATTCTTGTTCATTTTGACTGGCAGGGAATACGGATTTGTGAAACGAGTAATGGAAACGCACCATGCTGAGGACTTGGGTATCAGAGTGCTCATCTCTGACAAAGACCTCCAAGACCCTCGGCCAGAACAACCCAAACCCTAAAAAGCCCCTTGTGTATTATCTCATAGCCCTGTGACAGAGCCATGACTTCACCTGTCGGGGCCAGACTGAAATAAAGCCTTTAGGAAACAGCACAACTGCTGAGACCGGTACAAAGCAGCTCGCTGTGCAACAGGCAGGGAAAGTCTGGGGTTGCTCTCTTGTTACTTGAATTGCAGTTAGAACTCACATTTGACTTAAAATGAGATTAAAACTGGCATGTCATCAGTACAGGAAGCAAATGAAGAGAAACCTTGGAGGTGAATATTCTGCTCTCTGGGATGCAGGCACCTCCTGAGCTGTATTTGTTTATCACAATGCAGCAGGACAATTCTTCGCTCACAAAACACACTGAGGGAAATGGATATTAAAGTGGGCAAACACGTTCACCAGTCCATAGGGCCTGATGGGATTCCTCCCAGAGCTCTGGAGGAGCTGCTGGATGTTCTGGCAGTAACCCCTCTCCACCATCTGCCAAGGAGCCTGGGAGTCTGGAGAGGTCCTTGCTGGCTGGAAGCTGAACAAGATTATTCCAACCTACACAAAAGGGTTTGAGGAAAGACCCAGGGAGCTGCAGAGCTCTTAGTCAAACTTCAGCACCTGGAAAATTTTATTTATAGAATATAGATTATACTGGATACTGCTGAGAGGCATTTAAGACATTCCAACGGAAAAAAGCTCTGCCCACCCCAGTCTCAGAGGGCTCAGGGGTGGCTCAGGCACTCCTGGCACCACATTATCCATGGGTGTGGAGCTGGGAGCCTCTCACGTCACACTCTCAGTGCCCAAAACAGAAAAAATAAAGAGCCTGCGAAAACAAAAACAAACACAGAAGAGACTGGGGAATGGGTACTGCTCTGTGGGGAATGCATAGAGCTGACAAACATTTATAGCCCAGGCGTGCATAATTTTGAATCTACTGCTTTCGGTAGTAAAGTGGCAAAACAAAGAAAGAGGTGGAAGGGGCAGCAGGAAGGCATTAAAAAAAAAAGTTTTTTAGGACACCAGGACAGGAATTAGTAAAGGGAGACTTAGTGTAAGGCATAACAATGAGCAATACGTGTGAATAACATGTTATATACTCTGCTTTTTAAAAAATTTATAAAATTCCTTTAAATAGCTAACCCCAAACAGCTACAGGAAAACAACAGAGATCAATATCATTCCCTTATATATCTTTCCATTAGGCAGACTGAAGCCAATAGACAACCTCCCCATGAACTTACTCAGTTCCATATGTACCGAGACTGATAAATCATTATTCATTCCTCTAAGCACAAGGGCTTTCTTAGTTCTTATAGATAGAAAAAAAACACTTTTTTGGACAATGAAAAATTCTGTCTTTATTCTCCTTCCTACTCCTTTGCACACAGCCCTTACTCTGTGTCCCAGGATAATGAGACTCGAATATAAATGAAATAAAGGGACTTCCATCTACTTCTATAAAGAAAATAAAGTCTTTTTTTTTTTTTTTGTAATCCAACATCTCATTTCAAAAAGGAAATGACTTGCATGCTTTTAAAAGTCTATGTCTGATTCTATAATGGTAGTCTAAGAAAATCACACTTCTTAAAAAGAAAGCCCTACATTTATGTTGTTCACAGTATTTTCTCTGCCTCATGCTCTCCTTGTTTCAATTATTTCATAAAAAACTTTTTTTTCCTCATTAAACACTCCTGTTTTCTGTCTCTAAAGCGGAGAACATAAAATTCTCTTCATCCCATATTTATAAAAGCATAAACCACTGCAGACTATTTCTAGGGGTCTCTGTAGCTCCACCTACTATAAATACTCCTAGATCCTCCCTAACTATTTAGTTCTGCAATAATTAAACCTCTTTGGAAAAAACAAAATACTAAACACCTTGATGCTTAGGAGCTGCATCAAGGATTCAAACTGTGCTTACATTTCTGCACATATTCTTTCATTTTGGTCTTTCCCTTAAAATAACTAAAACTGTATTGCCAGAGCACATTTCCAATGCTACAGCATGCAGCTAAGAGAACAAATAAATGAGTTTGAATGCTACTCATTGTTTGCCTTTATTTTAGAATAAAGTCAGATATGATTTATCCCACTGGCTGTTTCAGCTTCTCTGCAATTGGGATTTACATCTTCTGTGCCAAGACAAGTAGGTTAAACTGCTTCTGCTGTGGCATTTGTTAGTTCTGCACGGTATTTCTCTCCATGAACACACAGTGTTCTCTACACTCACTCCTTTGTTCTCCTTTCCTGTTTCTCTCCTCCTTCAGAGCATCACAGAATGGCTCAGGTTGGAAGGGGCCTCTGGAGATCCCAGTCCATCATCCCCCTGCTCAGGGCAGGGGCAGCCAGAGCAGCGCTTAAACCAAGGGTGCTTCACATAGAAAGCTCCCCAAAAAATACCTCAGTAGAAAAGCAATCAAAGGAGAGAAGACACAGCCTGCAGTGCCAGGATATCCACGGGAAGGACACTGAGGATGGAACTGATTGTGGGTTCAGGACTGAAATGTTTTCCTTCCCTCTCTCCAGCACTGGACTGCACAGAAATGCCTCCAGCTGACAGGAAACCCTGCAGCCACCTGAGGTGGTATTGAACACCAGCTCTCAGTGTCTCTTCTAGACAGCAAAAATAAAAAAAAAAAAGTAAGAAAAAGAAGAGTAAGTAGAGAGAGGAGCAAAAATTAATCGAGTTCAGTAAGTGACCAGAGAAAATAGCAGCAGGACTAACAGGGGAAATGGAAACATTTAGGAAAAACTTTTAATGAATTCCATAATGTTGCTTTGAAAAACCACTTAGGCATATCTCACCAGGAAAACAGATCTTGAGGAAAAATGGCAAAAGCAGTAGTTTCTCCAGTAGAGGAAGAAACCGCTTACTTGGGCTGAAGAAAGGAACCGGAAAGAAAAGGGATACCAGGATTCTGAAAATCTATGGCAGAGAAAAGAGGGAGAGACAATAATGGATGGTGTAACATGAGATGATAAAATGGGGAGTACAGAGGAGAACAAGATGACACAGTAGGAAAACAAAACAGGGGCAGGGTTTACAGATGAATCTGAGTCCAAAATTTATGGAATTATTGTCAGAAGATGAAAAAGGGGATGACACACACAAATAAGGAGAAAAGCCAGTGACTTCAAACATAAAAGAAGGTAACAGCTGCTCTCCTGTTTCACTAAGTTGGATCATCTACCACATCCATATTTCAAATAGTAATTAATTAGGTTGTACTGGAGCCAACAACAGCAGGGACTCTTTATTAATGAATGCATAGATCAGATAAACAACTGTGCTGAAGATGGATTTTACTAGTAAACTTTAGCACTACCATTTCCTATAAGAATAAATATGCATAAAGCAGTGTCTCTGAAGATCTTAAAGGTATGAAAAGAATGCAGACACTATTTCCATCAGCAGCAAAAGTTCTATGGAATCACAACTGAACGATATCAAGTTCTGCAACACTTCATGATACACGAATAGTATTTCAGCATTTCAGAAAAAAAAAAAAATTAAAAGCTACAAAAACCACAAACCACCCAACAAAAAACAGCACTCCCCTCAACCCAAACAAACAAACAAAGATTTTTTTTTTTTTTTCCCTATACTATGCTTAGGAAATCGGAGCACTTTTCTGAGAATAACCAGAACTCGCTGGCTGCTGTTCAATATGCAAACAAGTCCAATTACTCCCTCTGGCTGGTACCAAAACGTTCGACTTCTGTCAGGGGCAGTTTTTCACCTGGACTCTGGAATGCTGGCTGTACCTGTTCTGCCGCTCCATTTCAGAGCTCCAAGTAAATACAAGAAATGCACATGCAGACCTACCTCTCAGGAGATGGGATAAGCACCTTTCATCACCAGAGTCTCCTCAGCTCGAAACCACCCGGCTTCGCACTGCTCCGTCTACGTGGGCACCACTCACTTTGTTGAGCAATAGTTGCTCCCTATTTTTGGAATAAGGTTCTACTTTCTTTCTCAGAAAGCTGAGTTTAGCTGTAGGCTGCTACTTCATTCCTTTATTAAGCATCCTTCAACACATTCAGTCTCCAAAAATTTATTCATCGTAAAGAAGGAGTTTGGATACAAAACTGTTTTTAAAGTTTATCCCCAAGTTTTCCAGATCCTAGGCGCTGGCATTTCAGTCACACATAAAGCTCAAGGAAAAGGTTATATTTTTCAGCTTTCTAGGAAGCAAGGACAGAAGGATGGAAAGACCTAAGTCATAATTGCTTAGTCATCTAAGCTCAGTACCCAGCTACCCAAAGCAGAAGCAAGAAACACAAGAGAACCGTGTCTGTCTTTCTAAACAAATCTGTTTCAAATTTCGCAGGCAGTAAAAAAAAAAAAAAAANAAAAAAAAAAAAAAAAAAAAAAAAAAAAGACAGACAAGTCACTCTGCAGCTCAAAGCAGGAGAGAAATCATGAAGCCATAAAATGGAGACTGTGAAGAATCAGCTCTCATCTCTTCCACCCACTTCGGGGTGGAAGGCTACAGCAGGCCAGAAAGAAGAATTTCTACCTTGCCTTTAGCGTGGCATGAAAATAACCCAGCAATCCACACACACATTTCATGGAGCACCACTGGCTGCATTTTCTGTCATTTCTGTTCTGGGTAGCTTTAAATACAAGACTTGCTATTATTGTTTTGTTTTGTCCTGTAACAAAGCTTTTTCCTGCACTGTTCTTTCTGGGTATCGCCCTGTATTTATTAATTGCCAATTTACTTCATACTGTCCATGAAACAATTCCTAGTATAATCTGATCAGTAAAAATCCACTTAAGCCTAGTGGTGTGCCCCACACCCCTTTTCATCAAGATTATTCGCGTTTGTATTTTATCAACCCCGAGACGCTCTAACCACGGTCACGGTCCCAGTGCCAGCACTACACATCAGGAATTGGAGATAGCCCTGCCTGTGGAGGTGAAGTGGCACTGATTCCTCTTTCACAGGCAGAGAATTGTGACACTGCAATCAAGTGATCTGCCTGAAGAAACCAGGGCTGCTGCTGAGAGAGATTAGATTGAAATCTAAAATCCTTGATACCTAGCTAAGTACACATGACAAGACTGTGGAGAATGCTGGATCTTCCCACCTTTCTGTAATAAAACCTGAATGTAATCTGAATAGATTTATACCATCTGTCTCTTGAAATGAAATGGATATGAACTTGCATTTTCTAGGTTACTTCTACTATTGACTACTTTCCCTTATACCTCTAAAGCTGAACACAGTGTGAAAGTATTAGAACCATTACAATATTTACCTCTATCCTTTGAGACTGCCTAGTAACATCCATCAATACCAAACTTTCACTTAGTACCAACCACCATACAAAAACTGAAATTCCAGCACTCTTGATGCAAGTATTTATAGCAAACCTTGCGAGAAAACTGCTAGCTGGACTAATCCTTACCCTGACATTTTGGAATGTGGGATTAGAAGTCTCTCTGCTGCCTTCTTGTGAGACACAGCATCGGTCAGGTGGCAGGAAAAAGGGAAGCGTGTGCATGCACTGAAATCAGAGGCAGTACTTTCAGGCTGATACCACATTTTAAGAATATCCCGGGTACTTTCAGTGCAAAGTTCTGTCATTCCCTCAGTGCACACATCCTCAACATCCCAGAAATCTTACAGGAGAAATCGTGACTAATGGAGCACACAGCCGAGCTTCAGAAATCCGCACTGTAAATCAGAGTTATAATGAACAGTCACTGCTATTGGAATCCATAGCTGGGGCCATTTGCAAGGAAGTAAAGCCAGATGGGGATGCTTAATTTACTTTCACTTAGCTTCGGTGTTCTCTGCATAATTCTTGTACAAATCCCCTCAACACTCTCAGAATATTCTGCATAGGCAAGGACATGCTGGCGTGCAACACATTAATCTTCATATACCGATAGACACAGTGTGTGCCAATACACACAACAACCCATAATGATAGAGCTTATAATTTCTCAGCTCCTCATTTATTTTCAGCAATGGAATAAGTCAAAAGTACTGGTGAAAACAGTTTGTGTCGCTCAGCTTACACTGTATGCGTTTTCCTTCCTCACAGTTTTACTGCAGAGGCCAAAAGATGTGGAAAAGAAAACAATTTCTGCCATTCGAAATGCCCAGAGCCTGGACAGAGGCAGGAGGACTGGCAAATAAATCAGGAATATAGGCACAGCCACTCTCAAATACACCCACAATGTTTTCTTTTAAAAGTTTAGGTCTCAACTTTTCTATCAGCTTTCAGTGTGCTGCTTGAGGAAGTTACTGCTGTGACTAAACTGCAGAAAGGCATTTTCTAAATGTCTGTGGACATGTGCATGGGAATACATCTATTATATATATTAAAAACAGATCAATTCAGAAGTCTTACCAACATTAAACAAGATATTCCACTGTAAATATCTAATGCTAATAGAAAGTTCACTCTGTTACATTTAATGTTTTGAAAGGAAAGATTTTTAGATAGCTTCACACTCTAAAGCAGAAAAAAGCCGAGTTATAAATCAGCACTTACTTTTCTATCTTCTAATAAAGTCAAAGTCGTTTAAAAAATACAGTTAAGAAGTTAATTTGGATGCTGAACATTTTTCTTTCTTTTCTATGTGCAATTTCAGATGTTAGCACCTATACATAGGATATAACATTACACATTAACATATAACAGGGTTATAATTGTCTTTGCTGATGTCAGCTGAAGACCATCCACACATTTCTATGCAAGGCTGCTTTCCAGTTAGAAAACTTTGATGTAAATCATATATTAATCATTTTTTTCTCTAAACTTTATCCCATATCACTGACTTAAAAGTAAATAGTCCCCTAAAACACGATAGCATGCACATTGTTAATACTTTTTGCTCAGAAGATCAGCCATGTGTAAAATAGGTGTATGTTCATGTAATTGGCTACAGTATTTTGCTCCATGGTTAAATGCATGATTTCCTCTAATAGAATGCCAGTGTGGTCTACATCACATTTTCTACTTCATAAAGATCAAATGAGCTGTGACCACAGGCTCCCCAACTTAATGGAAAGTTCACTTGGTGACTTCTGAGTTTAAATTGTCCCTTTCTACTGTGAATCAATAGATTTAAACACATTAATAGATCTCTTCCCCAAAAGCTTTAATCCCAAGAGACTTAGAAAGCAGATCTAACTCATATTTATCACTCTTGCAGCACACCAAACCCAAAGTCCTCCATCTTTATAATATGACAACAAAGCTGAGTTCATGGAGGAGCCTCCTTGATGCAAACCACACACCTGGCCCAGGTATTCAGGCACCAGCAGCTTTCAATATTTCCTTTCTAAAATGCTGGAAGAAGTCTTTACAAAGCTATGAAGTTTTTCTAAACAGTCTTTTACTGCTCAAAATTTATTTGCTCCCAGCGAGTACACAAATATCAGGATGATACAGTAAATTCAATTCCATGTACATAAAGAAAGATGCGAAACACCCACGCGCACACACCCCCTCTAGCTGAGGATTTCTACATCTTTGCAGCCAAAAAACTGTCCTGATACTAAACAAATTTTACAGAGGCCTAATTTTTTATTGGTTTATTGGTTTTGTTGTATTTTTAGATGGCTACCTCCATCTACAAGAAAATGAGACTAAATAAAATCAAGGACCTGTGTACCTAAAGATTCCCACTATGCTTACCAAGACTTGAAACATTCTGTATGGAGATGTAAGTGTTAATCACCCTTTTTCATAATTTCAGAAACCTTTAAAACTTGATCACAGGCTAGGAACATCAGAGCACAGATCTAGAGGCTGTGTCTGAGTCAGGAAAATAAGGAAAAAGAGTGTGCAGTGGGACTGACATGGAAAGACTGATTCTCAAGGCACCTCCAAAACACTGAAGCAGGAATTAATGAATACACTCAAATAAATTTTGCCAGTGGATAAATCAAGATTGGGAAGTTAAATTAAAGAAGTTACAAGAATCAAGATAAAGGTTCTATACACACAGAGGTTCCCTTACAAGCAGCACGTGCTCGGAAACTTTTGATGATCATCTCCAGAGACTTTTTGTCACAATCACCGGGACAAAGTGGAAGCAAGAAAGAAGAGAATTAAAGCAGTACCAACCCAGAGCGAACGTCACCTGAGGTCAAGGCTAGTAAGTTTGTGTTCTGAGGAAGGGGAAGAACACTTAGTGCTCTTTTGGAGCAAGCTGAAACTTCTAAGACATTAACTGGTTCCAAAAGAGAGACAAGCAATTCCTGAAAAAGGAATATGGTACCTAGGCCATCTTAGAGAATAAATTTATGAAAAATCAGCTTTTTCAAAGCACAGCACCTAAAATGGGAACTGAAAGCACCAGCCTAAGTGCAAAATGAGAACCACAGAAAAATCAATGATTTCAATTTGTAAAGAAAGCACAAATCAAATATTGTTAATATGATATATAAGCACAATATAAACTATTTTTACTACGCACATTAAGGATAAATTGCTTGAATAAATTCTACTTTTACGAAAAAATACTGCAAACAACATGTTGACGTGTCAGGAAAGTGAAAATAATAACATTGACATTATTAGTACTATATGCTATTTCCTAGTGATTTCCCAGGATCATCTATTTTCACTTCAAGCAGCTGTTTAAATCCTTTTTTTGCCTCACCAAATCTAGTTTTTACATTCATTACATAATTCGTGCAGTCTATTACTTATACTATTACTATAATCCTCATTTCATTGCAAAAAAGAAGAAGAGACAATGCTTTTCCATTCTGAATTTCAGGATGTGTTGATGGTTTCAGCAGGGGACTGAGTTTTGGGAATGAAAATAGTGCTGGCTGCTGATTTTCTCTTCCCTCACAAAGCAAGTACAAACAACCTCTTGAGAGAAAAAAGAGACGTGGCCAAACAGAAGAGGAACGTGCTACCACACTAAAAAAGGTCAAATCCAGCTGCAAGGATGAGAGAACAGAGACCTTGTGAAAGGTCCTTCTGTTGGTAGCAGAATCCAGCCTGTTACCAGCTCTGCTTCTCAGCCTGGGCTTTCACACAATGCAGATCATCACCTGCACTGACAGACTGATCAACCTAAGCCCCTCTGCCCTCTTTCAGCCCCTTTTTGAACTCAGGCTGCAGAAAAAATCCTAAGCATTATTTTGTGATAAAAGTCCAGATTAATATCAAAAGAGGTTTGGCGGTTTTGCCTCTGTCCAGCAGCTGAAAGACAATTTAATTTAACAGCTCAGGAGAGCACATATAAAATGAACTGTAACTGAGGGCATAAACATCTCCATCATGGAAATTATCATTGCAAAAGTATCTTTCTCACAGTCTCAAAATAGTAAATAGATGGCCATGGGTTTGCCAAAAGATACATTTTTCTTCACCCAGGGACGGTTTCTTCCCAAAGGGTCTGAAAAGTAAGAACACCATGGAAAACAGAATGAAGAAGCTTGAGCAGCTGCTGTCCATAGACGTTTTTGACTAGAAGATGAATAGAGATAAAAGGTTGTGATTGCTCCTAAAGGAACTTGCTCCTTCCAAGATTAATCACTATGAGGGCTACACTTTCAATATGACCCTATTTATAAAAACTTATTTCAGGTTATCAATTCTGCTTATCAAATATGCCTCATCAACTCAAATGCTTTGTTTCATTTTGTGGAATCATTAAAAATGCACCACAAATTGAAAAGCAAACAATCCAGCTGCCACTGAAACACAGTCAGGTTAGAGCTTTATTCCGAATGGGATGGAAATAACCAGGGTAAACACTCGTATAATAAAACTGACTCACACTACTTGCAACACTATCCCTCTTACTGCTTTTTCTACAACTTTCAGGTAGTGAAATGGGCTCGGCAGCTCAGCCTCCCTACTAAAATAAATACAGAGGTCTGTGTGTGTATTTGCGAACCCTTCCGGGACAAACAGAGCTGCACAATAATTGGGGCCAGAAGGACAGGCCCCTGGAGGTCAGTGAGCTCCAACTGCAGCTCTTGCTCAAACTGGACCTACTTTCAAAATGAGATAACTTTTCTCATGGCCCTGTCTAGTCACGCTTTCAATACCTTCAAGTATGGAAAGCCCCCAGTTTCTCTGGAACCACTGTGAAGCGATTCCTGCTCCTCCCCTCTCCCATTTCCAAGGAGCATTTCCCGGTGCTGCCTGCAAGCACTGCTTGTTGTTCTCCAGCTGTGCCCCCCGAGAGGCCCCTCCCTCCTCTCCAGCCTCTTTAGAACTCTCTGGCAGCAGTGCCCAGCACCATCTCTGGGACATGACCTGCTCCAGCTTCTAATCCAACCCTTCCTGGCTCTGGAAGGCCCAGTGGGACATTGTGTTCCAGACACAGCTCTAAGAGGGCCCAAAAAGGGCAAGTGCAATAATTTAGCCTTCCTCAAGTCCTACAAAAGAATCCTTATTTAAGTGCTAATGCCAGGACAATGGGAGCATGTGGAATTAAGATTTTAATGGTGCACAGCAACATGAGGATCTCTTCTGAGGAAGATCCTGAAGAGTAATGCTGCTACTAACAGTAACACCCAAGTGCTCCTGACTCTAGAGCAAGGGTGAAAATCAAGGAAAACTGCCACTCTTAGCTGTTAAATATCTTCATTAGACCAGAATCAGGATAATTACTGCTCACAAAATTCACAGTTTGAAAAATCTCATCCATTTTCTCTCCTGTTGATGCAGCACACACCAAAGGGCTCACACTGGGGGCATTTCTGCACACAGCAAGGGAGGGAGGGGAAAGCAGAATTCATCAAAGTATAATAGAACGCTTGCCTCAAACCACTTCCAATCACTTTATACGACCCGGAACCACAGAAAAACTGGTACTAAGCTTCCTCTTGTTTGTTTATTCATAAAATGTATTTGGAACACAGAACACTGTACAGGTACTGCTTCGGCCACGGCTCACCTGTTGCAGATTTGCTGAAAAGAAGCACTGACAGACCCTTCTTACCAGGTCCAGAATCAGGCAGCTCCCCTCCCTTCAGCCCCCTGGATAAGAACACCTTCAGTGGCCCCATTTTAATTCCCAGGCCTGGCTGGGGAGGGCGGGTGGCTAAAGGACAAAGCAGCGGCCGTGAAGGACATTTCTAATCTTATCAGAGGTTCCTTCAGAGAAAGAAACACAACTCGTATCCGCCCCGGCCATTAGTCAGACACAAACAGCCGTTTGACTTGACGTGGTTATAAGCCGTGTTATCGCCGTCCCCGCTCCCGCTCCGTGCCGTTCATCGGGAGATGGATGAGGGCCCCGCACCAATTCCACTTAATGGGGTTACACATATTTCCCAACAGAGCGTGCGTGGCAGAGGGATCCACGCTCCGACACGGAATGATTCACTGCCCTCGCCTTGTGCAGGAGGAAAGGCTTTGAACGGGAAGTTTTTTTTTTACTAGTAAGTCTAATTCTCCTTGTACAACTCATCCTCTTCTAAGAACCCACAGCAGCAAAGCTTTTTCGTTTCTTCCCCTTTTTTTGCCCAGTATTTTCAAATAAATAAATGCAACAGACCATAGTTTCCAATTATAATCCAGTAGTTAAGCTTTCCTGTCAAGCTGCATTTTGAGGGTTTCCTTATCCTAGTCCTTCTGGTCTTCAGGTTTTAGAAAATATTAAAAAAAAATTATAAGAATTACTTAACAGCAATTTTACAGAGCCTTCTAATTTATTATTGCCAATCATGATCATCTATGATTTTTTACTAATAACTGTAATATACACAACAAACTTAAGAATTTAAATTTTCCATATATATTGCAAGACTTCTATATTTGCATTTTAACCATTTTATCTGAATCTTATGCTGCATAAAACTAAAGTTTTCAAAAACTTAATTTTCTGTGTTAATTTGTATTTTATGTCTAAGCTATTACCTTTTTGCACTAAAATATCAACAACACACAAGTAATTATTTTTAAAAATTGTAGCTTACAGATTTCCATGTTTCAACTATCTACAACTGCTCAAGACTTCCTCCGTTTCCACAGCATTAATAAAGGGGCAAGAGGCTAGAAAGTCACATAATTTACAATTCTTAAACCATCATGAGTTTCAAAGTAACTGAGTTGCCTCAAATCTACTGGTAAATTGCAAAGGATTAATAAATGGAATTTTAGCAGAAGAAACATACACTAATAAAATACACAGAAATTACATTTCCGTTATCATATCCTCCATGTTCCTTTTAGTGTTTCATTGCAAACTAGCAAACTACTACTAAAATTAAAAAATTAAAGATACCAGAATGTTTTTTCCCCCTGTCCTTCCCCCTCAACTTCAATTCTCTTTCAGGGAAACTACAGATTCCAATCTTCTTCCTCACTTGCTTATGCCAGACCCATCTTATTTCCCCTACTCTGGCTGCAGAATCACGCATCTCCAGAGGGATGTGCTCAGAACCCAACCCAGTCCCCTCTAGTCTGCCCACACTGGTTTGTGCCTCAGAACTCCAGAAGAGGAGAGGATCTGTAATTCAATAATCCCAGTGGAAACAGGGGAAAACTACTGAGTCCCACAGATCCTCTGCAGGCCCTTGGGGATTTGTGAAGGGACCCTCCACATCCCTGGGATGTTTGCTGGTCCTTTCCAACAGCCTTGTCCTATTCACTCTACTGCCCCGTTACAAGCAATTAAACCTGAGATTTAACATAACGACAGACAGTGAAAGGGAGCCAGGTGACTCCCAACGCTCTTACAAAATTCCAGCCGCAGCCACCAGCGTGTAACACACTCCGAGTGCACAGGGTGGCACTGCTAGAGGAGTGCTCTGCTGCTAGAAAGCAAAATCACAATCTCTATTGAAACAAATATTGTACATTACCCTGGCAAAGCTGACAACTGGGACAAGAGAGACCGACAAGAGAAGTAACAAAGTGGAAATCAGCTGGTGGATGCAGGCAGGATGTACAGGCAACTCTTTGGAGAGAGGGAGGTTTCTGAACTGGCATTAACTGAGATGAAAATGAGTCACATTCACGCTTTTATAGCAGTATTTCCTATCCCCAGGTGTTACTTTGCACTGCAACAAGGCTGGGATCAGACATCAATGTCTGGTGCCACTTCCAACACTGGGACACCCAGCCTGGGCTCCATCTGCTCCTTCAGCAGCACAGCCTGGAAACCCAAGGTCAGATCTACCAGCTCCCATTAAAGATGGTGCCAAGTGGAAAACATTTGAAGTATAAAGCCACGTGAACAATTATTTTCCAGCTATTCTTTTCACTTCTCTATTTCTATTTGCACGGATTGCACTTATTTCAATTATTAACTCTGCTGATATTTTAGCTAGTAAGCAGCAAGCAGCTATCAGGAAGTTTGTTCGCCTCTTTTCTCTGTCAAGCCATTCTTTTGCACAGAAATTTGAGTAATGTCCTACTGAAATAAATAAAACCAAGACACTGCTAAGTTATTTATCAGCATTCCACCAGTGCCTTTTCCATCCCATTTGCAAAAATACATTTTGCTTACTATGAAAGGTTGAAGACAGAGGCTTAGGAGATACACAATTTGTACCTTGGCACATAAGGACTATTATGTTCCTTACACAAAGCTCATCATTACCTCCTGCTTTTTTCATGACAGGACAACAATGGCATCGTAATTAGCTTTCTAATAAAGCACTTCCCTCCATCAAAAGTCCAAACTTCCACACATTTCTGCCTGAGGACTCCATAAAAAGCAAAAAGAGACAATAAAAAGAAGCTAGCATACTCTAAATATATATATTTGACTATACTTGCAATGTAGATCTGCTGTTTAAAAAAACCCATGAAATTCAACCCCCTATTCTAATTCCAGAACTTTGTTTCTAAAAACATAATACTCAAGAAGTGAAAAATACTATCTAAAATGTTCCATGCATTTGATTTCCATGCAATTGTCCATTTGCAATCTGCAGCTGCTTTATGTTTTAACTAAAGATTCAAAACATATTTTTTAATGGTTTTAGTCCCCAAATTATAACAAAACCTGAAAAATCTAGTTGTGTTTAGTGAGCAAACTATGAGCTCATTTTTCAAACTTTAGGTCTGGAGCAACTTCCCTTGCTGTACACTGGGAAGACACCCAGCACATCTTATAAAACACAGTTATGAAAAAGACAGTGGGAATCCACTGTAGGCTGACTCTTGACCATAACACCATTCACTTTTTTAAGGGGAGGGGAAAAAAAAACCCAACAAAACGGCCAACACAACACAAAATGCAAGCAAGTAAAAGAGGTGTCAGATAAAAAATTGTTATATGTATGCAGTACATAATCATTTGGTTTTATTTTAAAGATGTTTAATAAGAAAACTCAAAATGAGGCTGTTGGTTCGTCTTGATGCAAAAATCAATGCAGCTGATTTTATGTCACAGTCTGTTTCTGGCATGTTAAGCCATCAAATCTAAACCAAAAAAAACCAAACCACACCCAACCAAAACCCCACCCTTTAACAGAGATAAAACTGTTACAGAACACACCAAATTATGCTGAAAAGTGAAGCTGCAATTGTCTAGTACACTTGGAATTAGGATCCATATGAATGCATATGCATTATGATCCATTACCAATTTTAGCACTTAGTACAGAATGCTTTGTCATTGTCTAATACTGAGACTAGAACTAAATGATAATTTCCCCTTGTTACAAACAAACTTTCTTTCCCAAACAGTATTTTGTAGTTCAGATCCACAAAAACACATATTTTTGACATTTTTCTTTTCTGGTCATAGATTAAGTAGCAAAGTTAATTACATTTAAATAATTTTCAGTAAATCTAAGTAAGGTACCAAACTCTCATTGCTGGTGGCACTAAAAATACCAAAGAGGTGCTTTTGACAATGAGTAGACGAGGCAAATTTTCCATGTCATTGTCATATAAATGATAAAGCAGGCTGCCAAGAAACCCCTCAGCACAGACTCTCTGGATCTGGGAACTATTTTATACTTCTCTGCATAACTCAGGCACTGCTGAACTCACTGAACATGCTACAACAGAGATTTCCCAGAGCATGCCAGCAAACCCACAAGGGTAATTTAAGCAGCACTCGAAGAACATGTCTTTTAAACTTCTAAATAAAGATATTCAGAAGCTCATGTAATTGCCTGGAATCTCTGGAGTCAGTTCAGACAACAAATTCTGTCAGAGGATTTCCTCCCAGGGAAGGGTCACCTTAAAGACTAACAGGGGAAGACAGCAAGTCCATTAGATCAAGTGACCAAATCCACCTGCTTGACATTCAGGTACAAGGCAGGAAAGGTGTCAGAAAATTAAGGAGCCGTTAACTGGGCCAAGACTAACATCCAAAAAGAGTAAAGAAGTGCAGTGGAATTGGATATCAATCTATTAGTGGCAGCCCTGGAATGGCTTGTAACATCAAGTAAAAGAGGATAGATGGAGCAAGGAAAACACAAGCTCAAGTCACCTGTGCAGCAGGTCACTGAGAAAAGCAAGCCCTGCAATGCCTGTAAGCCTCAAGTTCATTAGGATTCTAACCCACAAAACGAGAGGCCGGACACTGCCATGCTTGTTTCTTGCTGAAACATCCAGTTCTTGCAACAGTAAATACACGTGTAAGGGGCAGAGTCACGCACACTGCAGTGACGATTTACTTATCCTAATATTACTGTGCAGGACACCTCTCCCCCAGCCCCATGAAATATCAAACCCTCTCTGTAGCTTCCAGATAACAGCAAGGAGTGCAATGCAGGCAGCCCTTGGAAGAACAAGCCAGGAAAAGTTCTGGCCTACATGACAGGGCATCTCTTTAAAGCGCCACAAGAAGACCGTAAAGGGACATTAGAGACAGACATTTAACTGAAACTCAGGGTAACATCCTCCACTGGGAGTATTAGCACTTAATTGGGAACAAACTAAGTGACTGACTTAATTCTGATATATTGCACCATCTGTAGAGTCCAGGTTATAATTGATAGGCCAGCTGGATGTGAAACAAGGTACAGCATGTGAAATACCGTACTGTGGTTCTCACTCATTATTACTTTGCTAAACTGTTAAAGTTTAAATTGTCCTTTCCATTAAATGGGCCTCGTTTCGTACTTATTCCTTGTTAATTAACATGTTATGAAATAGGTCATGGCTCTCAGTACATGACAAGACTATTATTCTGAAAATCTCCTTGTTTTCTCTTTCCACTGTAAAATTACCTTAACAATACACATGAAAGAGGTCGTGGAGTTGCTCATGACCATGATCCTGTGCAAACACATGAGTGAGTTAAAGGAATTTCTTAGTTCTTATCCAAGCTCTGACAAACTGTAAAACAAACTCTGATTTATTTTTCAGCTTAGGCTACCCTTAATACAGAAGCAGTAAGGTGAAAATCGGTTTGGGACTAGTGAAGCCTATAGCACTTTTTGCTGGGGTAATTTGATCTGAGAACCATAAAGTTGGCTTATTCTAAAATATGGGCAAGTTTGCAGACCTCTTACATGTATTTTGTTACACATTTCAGTAGTTGGTCAAGAGTGCCTGGGATTGGGGACAGGTTTCCTCCTATTTAGTATAACAAAATCCAAAAGGACTAACCTGAAAGTCCCAATGACAACAGCAGATGTGGAATAAGACACATTTTGAGCATCTTGCTTTCAATAGTATGAAACTACTCTCACCAAGGAATTTACCTTTTTTACCTAGCTGTAAAGCAAAGGAAAGTAATTTTAATATGACCTTATATAAATCCCTATCACCTTGGTATAAAATGGAAGTTATTGTAATAAATGGGCTACTGGTGGATTTCATTATTTATATCTATTTGCATGGATGTGAGAGGGGAAACAGTGCAGTTAAACAGAGAAACTATGGAATTCTGGCTCACTGATCATGAGTGGAAAAATCATCCATGGTTAATTGCAAGGAGATGTCTCCTCTGATGGTAAGGTAGGATCGAACAGGTCCATTCCCACTTTTATGTCGATTTCCAAACTCTCAGAACTGACAGTGTGTGCCCCAAGCCGGGACAGCCCCAAATGCAGCAATTTCCATCATTGCCTCATATTCCCCTTCAAACACACGGTGTCAGGGGCTGCTCTCACCCCTTGAGCTGATACTGCTAGAGCAAGCAGCATGACAGATGTTAATTAAAAGAAATAAATACAGCACAAGTGTTGAAACAACAAAATTCACGACCTGCCATGCAACAAAAAAAACCAACAGCTCACTTTACGTGGTGATTTGTGCTCTGCCCTGAGACATGAGGAACTTGTCTGCATTCCAAAATGGTATTGATACACTTCATTATGCTGCTCCTGTCATGTAACCAAACACATGTGGAAGTTATTTGGGCTCTGAAAGAGCAGCATTGCATTTGAATTAATTTTTTGTTGTTGTTTTTGCAGAAGAACAGAAACACATCTAGAGAATAGTGGTTTTCAAAAGAAACACGGGAGCAAGTTTTTCTCATAAATGCTTCTCTGGTGTTTCAAACATTTTCTAGGGGAAACAAAAATAACTTGAAGCTTCTTATCACCTGAACCATACTGCAAAAAGGTCACTGCAGTAGATCAGTGTCAGAACAGCAGCCATTATAAAGCTCCAAATGGCCTGGATTCTTCCATTTTTCAGTGGTGAAATTTTGTCAATTAAATCTATTATACAAGGCACTGCTTCACGTCCTGCACATGCCAGGAAATCTCCACACATCAACACGAGCACAGAAATACCGCGCCAGTGGGATCTACACTTAAACTTTAAATATATGCTCTGATTTAACAGTTGTTTTCTCACGTAGCAAGAAGACCCAAGAAAATCACCACGAACACTTAACAACCCTTTTTCCTTTGATTTTCATGGATCCCGTGCCGCTCCCCACAAGGAAGTGAATCAGTGAGCAGGAGCCACGCTGGGAGGGGCCCTGGTGCTGAATGTGGCACTGTGACGTCAGGGAGCACACCCAGACCCAATCCCCGAGGAAAGGCGCCAGGAGCACCTGCAGTTCCTGGGTTTGTGCCTGACAGACTGACCTTGCAACAAACACCATGAGCAGGATGTCCCATGGCCAACATTTAGCTGTAAGGAAGGCAACCTACCAGGCCAATTAATATTTAAAGTCACCTACGTAGAAACACACACAAAAAAAAGAGATTATTTAGAAGTGCAACTTGTGTTATTTCTAATTTTTATCAGGCGTGTTGTCACAATGCAGGGCAGCATCTCTCCAGGCTGCTTGGAATGTAAGGCACACAGCACCACAGAGATAACCTGAAATTAAAATCATAAACCAGTTGATAAGCAGGGATATGGTTTGAAAGATGGAAGATAACAAAGCACCATATGCAAATCTAGTTCTTACTCTAATGTAATGTAATATATACACACGTTTTAATTGCTTACTTCAGTAAAAGCACAACGAGGCAAAGAACAAAAACACATCAGACAGAATTTACTCCTTCTTACATTTTCAGACTTAATTAGGAATATTTTTGGCACACATATAGCATTTGCTACAAAATTTCAACAACAAAGTATGTTATGATGAATCTTTACAAAGATGAAAACAAAACTCTTTATACTTTAAAAATGCACCTGATATGAATACAAATGTATGATTTATTCCAACCAACCCTGCCTTATTCCAAAGTAATAATTAGGAAAGATTATGACACTAAGTGGAAGGAGGGGGCTGACTTTTAGCCAAAGGGAACACAGAAATAAATTGAGGAATTTTAAAAGTTGAAGCAACAGCAGGCTGCAATTTCAGCTACCATTAAGCACATTATACTACTCACTGCAATTTCTGTTAACAACAGATTTGAAAATAGGTGGTTTCATACTAAAAACTGAACAGTAATGTACATCTTCATTTACTCTTAAAGCTGTGTCAGTGGCTCGGTATTCTGTCATGGTATTCCCTTCCTGTCTCACTAGTTTCAAATATTAACAATTTGTGGTAAAAGAAAAATAATTTTACTACCTCTAAAGAAGAAAAAAAAAGTACACAAACCTCTTCTCCAAAACAATAAAAACCCCCATATTACCCTTACTTACCAGCTTCTTGCCACAGTGATTTTGCACATAACTTTAATACTGAAATTAAGGCACATACAGCCACTAACACAGACTAAGTTCTCTGACTGGGATATTCAGGAAGCAATCCTAAGGAAATCTTCACTTTTCTGGAAGCACTTGCCTCACTGATTCTGTTTTGTATCTTGGTGCTGGTTTATATCTTTAGGTATATTAGGAGAGGTATTTACAGCAAAATGCTGAGGGACATCAGATCAAAGGGACAGTGACAAGACTACACAGAGTTTCTAAAACTGGATCCCAGGAGAAGCTCAGTAGCTTTGATTACCCAATGCCCCAAGGAGAACTGAAAGATCTGATTTCAAGCTCAGCTTCTTTTCCACAGAGCCAACACATCTCCAGCAAGCTGAACACCAGCCCCCTGCTTCTGAGAGATGAAAAAGCTCCAGTAATGCACAAAACCCAGCAAGCCTGACTCTGAGACAGCACCTCATTCCATGCCACAGCTCCATTTCCTCCTACTGCCCAAAGGGACTCGCAGGATGTCACATTTCTGCAGGTTTGCAGCTCACATCTGTTTCCTCCTGCTTGCACAGGAGTACAAATGCAGCCCAGTCCTGCGCTGCCTGGGTGCTTCTGCACTGCTCAGAGAAATCAGATTCAAGAAACACAAGACTACTAACCCCAGTCCCCGGCCAGCCTGTCCCCAGGAGCCCAGAGCACTGCAAACAGCCCCTCTTTGCTGCACAGCTCTGCACAGAGCCCCTGACTCACAGCCCAAGTCAAGGCAGCAGCCTCAGCTTCCCTACCTGCTTTAATAAAAGACTTTTTTTTTAAAAAATATAAAAACCAAAACAGATCAACATCAAGAAAGCAAGATATGGAAGGTTCATTTTTCAAGTCTGATCAAACTGGGCAACTACTTGTTGGTGCCTGTTCTGGACTAAGGGAGGGATAAATAGGGGATCAAAGAGAAAAGTGACAGAATAGCAGAGGGGAAAAAGAAAATGAAAGACAATTCTTGGGGGGGGGGGGGGGGGG
>VXBT01000993.1:282470-350796 GCA_013400235.1 Oriolus oriolus
CTCAGCTTTATCTGCAGGATATATCATTTCTCACAAATTTTCCTGCAGTAGCCTTTTGATGAGGTGGCACAGTAATAAATGGGGAGATAATTTGATGTGTTGAACTTTTATTGCTAGTGAGGAATAAAAGGATTTTCAGCTGCCTGGCTGAGTCTGCGGTACTGACAGCTGGAGCAGGGAGGGAGAGCTCCCCCAGATTAAACCACAAAAGGAGAATAGGTATGGATTTCTCATAAAAATAACTTCAGTGATAAAACACAGCAGCACTGAGTACCTGTAAGAATTAAACCATGATTACCAACTGAGTTTATGAAGTTGGCCTGCCATTGTCAAACAAATGAAAGAGCGGGGACGTGCACACACACGCTGTTCTCCCAAGTGCTGGGAATTCATGGAAGCTCTCTGCATCACTGGGAGATGGGAGGGCTCAGCAGGGATCCCTCAGGGTGCAGCCCACAGGGAGGAACCAGCAGTGCTGCCCCAAATCTCTGCTCACTGCAGGGATTGCTCCCCACCTCACTGCGTGTGAAGGCTGACCCAGCTCACTGACACTGATCGTTTTCATATGCTTACGGAAATAACTGAAGAGAATCCAAAGAATAATGGATTTGAGAGGTTCTAGGGAAAAAAGAATTGAAAAGAACCCCCAAACAACTGTTTGGTTTTACATTCATCACGTTACCGAGTGTCCGTGCCTGGGTCCAGCGCTGGGGCTGGGGGGCTCTGGGAGAGCAGGGGATGCTCCAGGCTGGGCACAGCCTGTCCTGGACACCTCGGGACCGAGGGAACATCGCCTCTCTCAGGAGGACGAGAGAAAGGGAGAGGAGGGACTGGGGACCTGCAGAGGAGCCCCAGGGCAGAGCACAGAGCCCACAGTGCAGCCGGTCAGAGCCGTGCCAGGGAGCGGCTCCTTAGGGAACGCCAAACTCTCCTTTAACATCAGCTCACTTTGGAGAGTACAGCTGCTTTACCTGGGCTTCAGCCTGCTTTCTATCCCACCCCCTTAAGCACAAGTTCTAATTAACAATGACAAAATGATCTATGATGTATATAAGACATCTAAGCATGGCTTATGATTTACATAACATTTACATTCTTCACATCCACAGTCAGTACAGTATTCTGTCTTAACATACCTGCCTGTGTGGTTACAACACACACTATCAATTCTGAATGCTGATTTGAATTACTGAAAGGTAATTGAAAAGTAGCTCATTGACACTGACAAGGCAAACAAACTGTTAATGTTAATTCTTCTGAGTAAATCTCACCAAGGATACTGGCATGGGGGAATAAATAAATAAATAAATAAATATATTCTCACATAATATAAAATCTATGAACACAGATGCAGTTTAAAAGAGTAATAAAGAATTCTTTTGAGTAATAAATAACAGATATCATATACATGGTAAGGAAAATTATTTAAGCCTTAGGAACTTCACTTTTGCCCCTTTCAAAAGAAAAAAAAAAAAAAAAAGAGAAAAAAGTAAATAGGCTGTAATTCACCCTTCACGTGTGGTTTAGAAAACATATTTAATGACCTCCCCCCTTCCCTGTAACATTCAAATTGCCAGTTAAAGGCACAAGAAGAACAACTATTTTGAAGTATACTGAAGAGCCTTTCAATGTATTTGGGGTTTAACATATACTAATACTATAAATGATTATATCATTATTTTTCAAATTTAAAATTAAGTAGGTTTAATTACTTAACCTCTTGTGCTATGTCCTGAAATTCCAATGCCTCCTCTTCGAGCATATTTTCCCTCAGAATCGCCCCCGGAGGACAGGCAGACACAAGGCAGCCCCAGCAGAGAGCGCACTTGCCGTTTCAATGAGCAGGGTTCGCGCACACCGCAGGCTCACACCGAGCTCAGTGCAGGGGTGTCATGCAGGAAAAAAAACCCAAAACAAACCCAACAACAACAAAAACCCCACGCAGAACAATACCAGACCAAACCACTGTTTTTCCTACTCTTTACTACTATTTTTAATCGACCAAGTAACTCGATAAACACAACCGCTCTGGACGGTAACTCCATCACTGTGCGTGAATTCCAGCAGCACACAGAAAAATCACATTGAGCTCAGCACGGATTCCGAACCAGTGTGCTCCCAGAGCGGATTTCTGCCCAGATTCCCCAGCAGCAGTGGGGCTGTTTAACCCCAAACTGCAGCTCAGGGCTGGCAGGGTCCCGAGCTGTCCCCGCAGCAAAGCAAACACCGCTGCTGTCCCCAGGGCACAGCGGCTCACTGAGCACAGCGCTGGGCAGCGCAGGGAGAGCGGACTGCAGGCCAGCGCTCCCGGATCCGCAAATCCACATGCCGGCATCTCCCCAAAGCGTGCTGTGACCTTCGGCGTCCATCCACAGGTACCACCCTGCAACTCATCTGCTCTGCAACACATGCATCTCCCTGGGGCACAGCTCCACCAGCACTGCACCACCACCGAAACCTCATCGGAATTGACAACTAAAGCCTTCTCTGGCAGAGTAACATTTTAAGGCACACAGACACAGAGAAAATCCACACAACAGGCACTTTAGAGACTTTTTGTTCCTGAAGAACAGAGATGTTACTACTATTGGATGACTTAATGAGTCTTTTCACTTTCTCCTAGTTTGCTGAAGGATAATTAGGAGTTAAGTCAGCTCTGGGTTGCTTTCACATGAAGACCCCAGGCAAGTCAATAGGTTCAAGATAAAGAAAACCCCAAACGCTTAAAAACTACAGTTGCCATTAGCTGCCAAATTTTACCTCCAGCCCTGTGCCTGTTAGCCTTCCTTCCCCAACCCTGGGGCTTTCGGTCAGGCACGATGTGTCCCCTGGTTTAACCTTCAAACACTCTGCCCCTGGCTGCCAGTGCGAAATGCCCTCTCAGTCAGTGTGTCACCGAGCTGTGACAAGCCCCAGAGGAGCGCCGTGCATCTGGTGACACAGCACACAGCTGCAAAGCAGTCACGCTGCCAGCACGCTCTGCTCTACAACCTCCAAAAACTGTCACTGATTTCACTGGAAAAAGGCAAAGGAGGAGGGTGGAGGCAGCCAGCAAAAAGGATCCCACCTGCGGCACGGGGTGCAGATTCGTCTTCAGAAAGACTCAAAATTCCTCAGCTGGGGAAAGCGGCACCTTTCCCTCCGATTAGAATCTCTTGCCGAGGAGGAGATAACTTATGCTCCTGTGACATTACATCTCTGGTTTGAATCTCATGCTTTCGTGTATTTTAAATGCTTTGGGTGCTGGGCCATTGAGGAACTGTAAAGTGCATCAGTCCCAGGTGACTTTGCTGGAGGGAAGTGGTGCCAGGAAATGTCAGAGGGCAGCATTAAGACCTCAAAAGTCAGCAGAGGTCCGAATAAGATGCTAAGATAAAAGAATGAATGCATTATGAAAAATAATAATATACTTTACCCTCTCAATTTCTTAAAACTGTCATTCCTCCTCTAGTTCTAAGAAAGGCTCTGTTTTCTTTGAATTGCAGGTTCCAAGCTACCTGGGTAAAAAACTATCCAAGTAATCTATGCACTGAGCTTGTTTTTAGTAGATACTCTGAAGGAGATGTTTCCTGAGAGATATTTTCTATAGTAAAAATATGTTCTGGTTAGTTATGGATGTTTAAGACCACATGGAGTAAACACTCCTCTGGAAATTTCAGTGGCCACTTAACATTTCCCTAGGAACATTCTAATGAAGAAAACTACATGAGGCCAGCAAAAAAAAAAATTTAAAATCAGCTTTCATATTATTATTTCTACAAATCAATTATCAAAACTCTATTAATTTATTCCATTAGCTTAGACACTATTATACTACATTATAATTCTCTCTTTTAGGACGGCACATGATTTTATTAGTGTATTCTATCAGTTTTGGAGGTTGAAGGCTTCCGGGTGGAATTTTTTCTCCTCTATCTAATAAAGGTTATTAAGAATTTAAATAAGATTTGAAAGTGAGAATAATTTAGACACCAAAGTAATGGCTATACATATCTCACAACAGTAGTTCATTAGTGGGCTGATATTCAGTCAACTAGATTAAAGCTTCTCACTCATTTTGCTAAATGGCTTTCCACCCAGATCCTGAAATCCCAAACCAAGGATCTCAGCCCCTGCTCAACTGCAGGATTCACAGGAAGGGTAAAATATAGAATTCTGTACTTTGCCCAGTGTCTTGGTGGTTGCAAACAGCAGCTGTAGCCAGAAACAAAATGGAAGAACAGAAAATCTGCAAACGCACCCTACAGGTCTTTAAAAATTCTAATAAATTAGACCAAATATGCCTATTGACTTTAGCACCTGCACTGGCACGGCCAAGGCTCTGCAGCAATTCCACAGCAGCAATCACACAGATGATGGACCAGCCTCCCTCCCTCTCAGACCAGGGCTTATGTCCACCCCTGAGGACTGTATTGTGCCATCCTCACATTACCAAAACCAGTGAGCATGCAAAATTTATTATGTGCATGCCACAGAAACCTAAAATGCTTAATTTATGCAAGCACACTCCCCCAGATCCATGCCAGTGATAAGACATGAAACTACAGCAACATCATCTTGAAGGATTGCTCCATGCTTCAACTAAATATTTGTTCCTGTTTCATTAATTTTCTAAACTAATATACAATAAAAATATCCAGTTGCCCATTTAGCCAATTTACATACTAAAGTTATGGCCAGCAGCCAATCTGAAGTGAGCTGATTCTGCTGAAGAGGTATCTGGGGTCCTTTAGATTCTCTACCTGGTGACCCTTGGAGTGGTCTAATAAAATAATTTCATGGCATGTGAATCACTGAGCAAGAAAAAAAGTACTAAAAACTGACTACATGATCAAACTCTATGAAACTGCATCAATTTATTTTTCAAAACCAGTATTTCAGTTCTACAATACCCTGTATCAAAGTTAGTTAACAGCAGCGGGCACTTTCCTTTTTCATACACTGAGAAAAGGAGTCCCAAGGAATGTACAACACGAGATAACCTCCCTGGAAGAAGGAAAAAGCCATTTCACGTGTGGCTCAGCTGTTTGCAGCAAGGTCAGCTCAGGCATGGCTCAGTGCTGATAAATAAAGGCTCCCTGTGCCAGGCAAACCGAGGCTGGAGCTGGGCTGGAGGCAGCAGTGCAGCTCTCACCGGGGCGAGCTGGCCAAGGAGACCTGTGCCGGCGCTCAGCAGGTTTGGCCCCAGCCCCGGCCCGCACCCCTCCTCTGCTGCCGGGTGGAGGGGGGAGCCATCCATCACCGACCTCCCTCCCCTCTGGTGCCTCCTGTGCCCTGGCACCGCTCGCTGCCTCTCCCACACACGGACCCCACTCAGAGCTCGGCCGGGTGCGACTCCGAGCGGCAGGAAATGAACAATCGCCTGCATCCCGCCCGCAGCCAGCGCTGGCACCCTTGGAAACACAGCACCCATGGGCACAGCCTGGGGCTCCTCTCACTCTTCCTTTGGCAAAACCCAGCGGGCAGGGAGCGGGGGCGGCTCTGCTGCTGCTGTGCCCCTTCCTCTGTGGGCACAGAACCGGCTCTGAGCGCTCCGGGGGACAGGGCTGCGACTCTTCCCCAAATTATTTGGGAAAGCGGGGCACAAATCTCGGCTCTGAGCCAAAAGCACTGTCAGCATCCACACGGGATCTCCATGGGCCAGACCCTGCAGGTGTGCCCGGTTTGTACAGCCCCAGGCACTGTAATCAACAGCACAGGATGGTTTTGAAACCCACCCTCAAGTCCATTGGCTTCTGAACCTGCAGCTGATACTCTGGAGTACTGCCTTACCCTGTCATTACGTTTGTTCATTTAATTACACCTCCACACTGAGTGTGGTTTAAATGAAGAACGAGTAATTCTTTCGCATTTTAATTTTCAATTTAAAATCTACTCATTGCAAATGTCATTCAAGACACACGCGTGCCCTGCTGACATCAAATCTGATTGAGATGAGCATTGTTTTACCAAGAACCACCTGAAGATAATTTTGCTAGCTAGTGAAATCTATATATGATGGCATTATAAAAGGCTTTCTTCTGATTTCTGTTTTCCTTTCTGCAACTTGATGACAGCTTCAATTTTTTTATATTAGCTAGAAAATTAAAGACATGGGTTTTTTCCCAAGGATTCTTTTTAGATGTGTCTAATAACTACCTTAACACACACCTTTTGCTTTGTCCTTGTACTGAATAAATAGCCCCAGTTCTGCAGGCCCCTGACTGATGAAGATCTATCCCTGTGTTCTTCAGAGGTTAAAAGAGAACAACTGTGGTTAAAATGAACATTTCTCAACTCCAGCCATGCTGCAGCGTGCCTTGCAAAATCCACGGTGGGACTTCTAAACTTGCCCCACACTCCCTTCTTCACTACACTGTTCACTCTAAAAACGACTGAGAAGCATCACAATATGTTATACTCAAGCTCCTATTTGCATGATGCATGCATCATGTTGCCAGTTTTTAAAGTATTTCAAGTAGTTTTAAAGAGAATTAAAATTTGAAATGCAATTACTTGCCACCTGTCTAGTTCAGAAGCTAAATTCACTTTCTTGTACAGAAAAATGAGGCCATTGTTAGAGAAGCATTTTGCTCATGAGCAAAATAATCCAAAATTGAGCCTTCCCAGAAGAAAAGCATGAAAAAAAAAAAATCTTTCCAGCTCTTCTCATAAAAAAACCCAGAACAAACCAAACCACCAAACCCTCAACACCTCATGACTCAAAATTTGTAGGTAAGTGGCTGAACTGTAAAGCAAGCTGAAAATTAAACCCTTTTCTCATTAAATTCAAAACTACTGCTCTATAGCTGTATGAATAAGTCTAACAGAAACCAGACATTCCAACCCTCCATACTATGTCAGTTCTCACCTGTATAGCTCAGAAATAAACCCTGACCAGACAGTATTGCAATGGACTTACATTTTTAATCAATAGTTTGAAGAAGGATCACCAAGAAGTTAAGGATTTCCTTGAGCAGCAAGAATGCTGGAGCAAGATGTGACACATTTCTAAATGTCACCAAAAATCCCATTCTTTTTTATCTTCAGAGATTTATTTCTTCACAGTGATGAATAATACCTAATTTACTGTAAGTGCAAAGATAGCATTTTCTGTAATTTTTACTAGTCAGTCTTTAACTGAGAAAATTGCAATACCTCTTACTTTTCTATTTAACAGTTGAAATTAGTTTGTCAGAGTTAATAACTCACACATAAGCTATGTACACACAGCAACCAACTGTGCTACACATCACACGTGAATTCTGTCACACACAGGCAACTCATCTGTCTGTCAAAATCAAAACTAATCTATTAAACTTATTAATTACAAATCTGAGCCTACTCATCTTCAGGCAGTTCTTATGGAAGAGGACTAAGAAACTGGGAGACAACACGAGTGAGGAAAGTGAAAAACGTAAGGACAGTGTCAGTAACTTCTGCAGTGGCACATGAGAAATGGTGGGAAAAAAATGAGTTATTCAGGATGAGTGAAGAACAAACCACAACAGGGGGAGGACGAGCTCAGGGTCTCTCAGGATCTCTGAATATTGTTGCTACTTTAACAAGTAAATGTTTGCAGAGGGTATTTTTTTAGACATGTCATTCAGAACAAGTGTTAGTTAACAAAATCGTGTGGATTCTGCTAAACATTGCTTTAATTAAAGCTTCTCTCTTTGACCAGTCATTAAACACATCACTGAAGTTATTACAGACTTACAAAACAGAATGGAAATGATTTTTTTCTTTTTCTTTTCCAGCTACTAAAATCAATATAGTTGCTTCCATCCAAGTAACACAACTGCAAGAACAGAGAAAAATCAGCTTCAAGCAATTATCCATGTTCATAAATCTTTGTTCATAGCCACATTAACATTCCTCAGCTTCATACAAGAGGTGCAGTGTGCTGCAGGGGAGTAACAGAGATCAACAGCCAGACTAGTTTTTATTTACTCCAGATAAACTGCACTGTGTGCAATCACTTCTGCAAGCATTTAGTAAACCGTATTTGGGCTGTATTTTCACCAAATCCCCTCATTTGCATTTATCTCCAACACAGATCAGCATTTGACACCACAGTGCTGTGAGGTTATTACTGCAGCCCACTGTTGCACATGACTATTCATCAAAATAATTCAAGGCAGGGAGCTACACAAAGCTGGCAGAAAAGTCCATATGGGTTTGCTTTGACTCATAACCACCAACTCCCTGTAGGTTGTTGTGGGAAACACCTAATGGAGAGCCAGGGTTCGTTTGCTAATGTCAAACTAAATGTTTAATAGGCCTCCCAGGCTTCCTTTTTACTGTTGGAATTTCTACAAAATAAAAAATAAACCTGAAAGCAATTAAAAAAAAAAAATATCTGGAGAGTAATTATTTTCTCCACTCCTCCCCCAGCTGCAAACCAGGGCTCTGTCTCCACCACAGCTCGGGATGGGAAGCATCCAGCAGTCCCAGCAGCTTTTCCCAAGACAGCAGCTGACATTACACCTCCCAGCCTGGCGCTGATGTGCGTAAAACTCGCACAATGAGCCTTGACATTTGTCATTGTACTTAGCTACAAATGCATTACAAGAAATTACAAGGGATGCTATCAGAAAATTGCAAACCCAGTGAGTGTTTCGCCTAGTTACTGTAATTCCTCAATGCTGTTCCAATCTTGTGCAAATTAGAGCCACTTACAGCTCTGAAAACTGACAGGAAACCGAATGAGGTTTTCATTATGCTTTTAATAGTCTTCCTGGGTTACTTGCTGCTAAAAGATTCTTGAGGAAGAGCTCTACAGCCTACCTCCACATTCATGGCAGGTGCAGGCAGTAACCCGAGATAGTCCATTACGCTTCTGGGACAAAAAGCCCAACCAAATTCCCTTCCACAAAAGGGAAGCAGCAGTAGTCAGAAAAAGCGAGGAGTGAGAAGTGAGGAAGATTTGATTTACATTGCCTCGGCATTGTGAGCGCTTCCTTCATGGCTAAAGGAACGGGAACGTTTTAATCACATCTTGCATTTATAAATCACATCTTGTAACAGATTTATGAATACTAAAGCAACTTCCTAGTAGCTCCTGCAACACACACTTCATTAGTATTGATTCCAAACCTCCTTTGCTGGCTGCCTCCAGCTCAGGGCAGAGAACACTCATACCCCTAAACCCACCTAAGGTTTATGGAAGTGTGAGCTTTAAGGACCTGGAAATTCGTGTAGAAGGAAGGCCAGGACACTTACCTAAAATTACCCCATGAAAGTGCCCTGAGGTGTCACTCCAGACACGTACATAGTAACAGAACATGGGCGGTGGCTGGGAGAACACGCCTGCGTCCCCACTGTGTTTTGGGGATTTCAGGTACATCATCCTCCCACCCGAACCCCTGCTGTGCTGATAAAGTCACCATGGCAAACAGTGACAGACACAGCAGGGCGTGCAAAGAGCAGCCCAGAGCTGCTGTGAGCACTGGGGAGAGGGGTTTGTGCTGGGATTCTCTCGTGTTCAGAGTGTTTCACCTCACCTCACTCTGTCTGTGCTCAGCTCTGGCACAGATCCTCGCTGAGGCTGCTGGATCATCCTCTCTTGTCTCCTGTCACCCCCATCCTCCCATTCCCTGCTCAGGACTCTCACATGAACATCTGGCCAGAGGACAGAGGGCAAGGAACACACAGAAACCTACTGGGAAAACCCACACCCTCTGTGGTACCCAGCCAGGGCCTTGCATCCTCAGCCACCCCTCCACAGCAGCAGCAAACAGCAGGTAAGCTTTGCACGGGCCACAGGGACCGTCCCTGCGTGGCTGGTACGGAATAACAGCATTTTAGGGCAATCTGCTGCTTATCAAAGCTGTGTAGAGATTTCTCTGGGGAGGGGGCAAGAGAGAGATTGGGCTCTGAGTATTCAAATTTATCAAGGAAATGCAAATAGCTGGGACATGGCAAAGTAAGGAGGTGAAGCTCACTGAGCAGAAAATGAATCTCTGGATAACAAAGCATCTCAGGAACTCAGTTAATGCTCTGATCGTTCACTAAGAGCAGCAATACATTGCTGTGAATTTTAAGACTATTCCACCTTGCAAATGGAAACACGTCAACGTCTAAGTTTCTCTTTCTATTAAAATGAAGAAAGTAAATTTGTTTCCTAGCGTTTTCTCTCGTTTGTTTCCAGGATTTAAATAATATGTGAGTCAGCATGTCCTCAGCATACACGTTCTCCATATTAGTTATCTAAAAATAAAACACTGAACAGCCATCACCATTTAAACTGAGAGGGATTTCAGGCTATTTCTTGCATACTTAAAATCAAGTTACACCAAAACTACTACCATGGTCAGCTACTGAAGCTGTCGAGAGCCCAAAACAGTTACACGGTGTCAGAGTATCTTCTCCACACTGCCTGTGTCGATGTAAGCGAACCAAGGCACCCACAGAGTTATGAACTGGATAATTTTACATTTTAAACCCTACCTTCTCCTGCCCTAGGCCCATCCAAAGTGACTGGCATCTCAGTGATAGGAAGGCATGCCTTCAATTAGAAAAAAGTGGAGATCTGGTGTATAAATCAGTGTGTCTGTCATGATTCACCAGCCTGTCTCATCAGCTCCTGCTTGGTGTATGTTCCCTTAGGCACCATAACCCGATGCTGTAAATTAATCAACTGCTGCTGCTCTTTTGGAAGTTTGGATATGGGTAAAAGGTCCTTAGAGGCTGAGGAACCACAGGTAATTCCTTTCCTACCACCTCTCCTATCCCATGTGTTTTTCCCATGAAGAACTTGCCTTTGGATACAGAAAGAAAAAAGAATAATGCATAAAATTTCCAGCTCAGCTGTTCCCTTGGAACAACAGTCACCAGCCATTGCTTCCCTACACTCTGTATCTGTGACTATTTCAATCTCACTAACTCCTGATCATGCTGCCATTTACAGAATGTAAATGCGCCTCTGTGCCTTTTTCCATTGCTGTTTGAGCACATTATTCTGTTATTCTGAGTAGACCATAAGGCATCTAAGTGCATTTCAGAGGCTGCAAATTGCTGCTGGATACTTTTTAAATAAATTAATCTGTACCCTTTTAAATAACTAAATTAGGACAGCATCCTGTACACCAGCCATTTCTCCAGGAAACTGATCTATGGATGCAAGACAGAAACGACAGCCTGTGCTAGTAAAGAAGCTCACAATACAGTAAGTAGAAATCCAAATCTGTTTCTTAGTGGATAAACTCTCTTTGAGAGCAGTCAAGGGGAATACTACAATCAATTCCAGACATTTTACAGGTGATTCAAGTATATTTTATCTTTGTCTTGGCATTTCCATTCAACCAAAGAGTTTCCATGATCCAATAAACTGCTCTTAGCATCCTGAAGCTCAGGAGAGGAGTTGAGAGCTCTCTGCTTAAACTCCTAATTAGGGGTAAAATTTACAATTTAAAATAGAAGTAAAATAAAACTCACAAGCAGCATTTGCAGCTAGATGAAATAGGTGCTTCAGTGTTTATTATGATGGATAACAAGATCTCAACAGTGCTCCTGCATCAAAAATGTCAAACTAAGCCCAGTGCTCTCACAGGATAATGCAACCATAAGTTCCTACCCTAAATGAGGTGGAAGGACTTAAAATTACAGAGAACATGGGATATTTCTTCTCTTTCTGCTAAACAATCACTGCTGGCATTCCTATATTTCTTGCCTGATCATTAACCACTGACATAATTAATATGCACTCACAGAAGCCTCAGCACAGTTAGAACATAATCACCTATAGATTTGATTCATGGAAGTGTCTTTTTGGAATAACTAAGACAGATTAGGTTTCTTAAATTGTCTTGGATACAGAAGCAACAAAAAGCAAGTTGGGAGTTGCCAAGTGTGGAGGGGTCCTAATTAACAACTCAATTAAAAAAGGCAAATTAAAACTTCACGGTTCGTTATCCTTCATTGCTTAATAAATTGTTTTGCTAAGAAAATGATTAAGAATGATTATTCTATGAAGCTGAAATAGTATCTGGTTTTCCACATTTTTTAAACATTCAATAAAATAAAACCAGTTTGTTTTCATATATCCAATCCATATTGATTGCAGGACTTCATGCCAAGTCAAAGACAACAGCATAAATGTGTTAGAAAATTACTATAAATATAAAAAAATTATTTCTCCTCTCCCCTTTTTTACATCAGCTCTTGTGATGAAGAAAAGAATCTCTTTCTATATATTTTTTATTTCCGCTGGGGTTTTTTAATGCCACCAATTTTTGTGGCTCATCAGAATGAATTGCCCCCCTCACAACATCACAGATTTCTTGACACATTCAGAGCTTCTGGAATTATTATTTGCTAGTTCAGGATACTGAGGGATGACTAAAACAGGTTTGACCATAGGGAATATTGACAACCTACAAGAGATTGCAGAATGATTCATCTCTGCAGTTTTAAAAGATGTTTACATACATTTTTAGATGTTCTGAACTGTCCCCCAAGGCAATGTTTGCAAGTCTGTGTTTCTTATTGTGCTAGACACAAAAATCTTGGGCCATATATGAATATGCTACTGGAAACAGGAAACCCTCTATTATCTTGAAGAAGTTCTGTTTGCCATTTTGTAATTCTGTATGTATAAATAAATTAAAAACTAAAGCCCAATAGGACTGTTTTAAGTAGCAAACCACAATACTTTGTTTCAAATCCTGACTCTAACTAGAGGCAGAGAAAACTATTTTACAGATTGTTACTGCTTCCAAATTCAGCAAAACAAAAATGAATATAGCATCAATAAGTATTAATAAGTGTTAACTGATAATGCCAATTAATGAAAAGGAAGGAAAGTAACTTCAACAGTCTGCTAAAGACAGAAAGTCACAAAGTTTCTAAAACAGATGAAATTCGGCATCCCCAGTTCCCTCCCAGTGGCCTGTGTATTTCAGGAGTCATCATCTCCTTTCTGGTCTCTCTTTCCTGCCACAGATTTGAGCAGGTCAAACGCACAAGAAATGCCTGCACTTTACTAACAAGACAGATTTTACCCTGAAGACAACAGGCAGAGTTACAAATGCCGAGCTCAGCCGCACCCACGGACAGCCAGATGTTCACGGAGCCGCTGGAGACAGGAATTCTCACTTTGCACTTGCCAGGAGAACCTCTCCCCTCCCTGTCCTTCACACACTGAAAGCATCGCTCTGCTGAGGGACACTGAATCATCAGGACTCACGTTTGGCAGAAAAATTAAGATACATGAAAAATCCAAGCCCTTTTTGCTCATTCCCTTCCACAGCGGTGCCGGCACAGATCAGAGAGCTCGGAAACCGCAGCAGCTCACGATGAGAATTATCTGGTGCTATAAAACACTGACATTGCTATTGCACTATCAAATGTCAAATAAAACTTGCTACATAAGTTTTCCTTGCCCATAAAATTCAAGTTACTGATTAGGTAAAAAAATTACTGGAAAGATCATCCTTTGCTCCTATTTAGAAAAGTATTTTTAGAAACCAGACATGTCTAATTTTACTGAAAAACATAAAAAATTGTTTCTCTGACAGAACAGCAAAGTTGGGATAAGGAAGTAACAGCTTAAGTGGAACAGAAAAGGGAGTTGTGTTGCAAAAGTATTCGCAGACAATCCATGAAAGATGAATTTCTCATTCATCACTAAAAATAATTTTGTTGAAAGTTAATTTATAAATACTAATTGTATCATCAAGAAATTCCATTCGTACAGTCACTATCTAGCCTTTCCTACTTAGACAGAATCCAGCTGGTTTTTTAACAATCTTTATGAGCATCTTCAATGACAGCCCAGCCTTACTCAGCAGAAAACAGCCCTGAGTTTCTGCATTAAAGCAGATTGTTCAGCAAGACAAGCAACTTCCCTGCAAAACCATGGAAACAAATTAATGTGTGCTGCTTACAACCAGAGAAGCTACAGATAGAACTTCATTAGGTTACTCCTCGTTATTTCCACTTGCTAATAAGGAGCTCGGAATTTTAATTTTCATTGTGGTTTTGGTGGGGTTTGGTTATTTCCCCCCCACACACACCCAGTTTATAATTAGGAGCATATTTAGATCATGATTTTACTGGTAATAAGATGCATTTTGGGCAATACCCTGAGCAAATCCTACTCATACAGGATCTAAAGTGAACATTTGTTATCAAACCTATATGGTTTTTATACCTTACTCATTATAGAAACATATCACAGAACTCCACAAGGATTTTCATTGCAAATCCTGCATCATTACTGAGTGAAACAGTTCATTTTCCTGCATATATAAGATTTAAGGAATTAAATACTTCTAGAGCAAATGGACTGAGCCAGGTTTATATGTAGATAATTGGCAGTTTTAAACTCACCAGGACACACGGAAAAGAAAATTGGCCACACAACATTCTCTTCAGGCCTGAAACCAAAGCAGCAGCTTTGGAAACTAAATACAAGAGGAGAGTAATGGGGCAAATACAGTCTCCACAAGGAAGAGAATGTTTTTCCTGCCCTCAGGATTTACATAGAAAATATAAGATACATTAACTGAATGCTCCAAAGCCATTTGTCACAGTAAGTGAACTTATGACTTCTAAGAGATGTCCTTACTTGGGGATGGAGGCAAAGGGAAACGTCCTCAGCCTGTTACTCCTAAACAGCTCCTTGGGCTGCTTAAGCTTTGCAGTCTGCAGGACAAAGTCTGAGAACTTTGTCACAGTTGTCCTATAAAGAAATAATAAAACAGCTTCCTTTCCTTTATAGGAATCCAGCATAGTCTGTTTCCCTTTCTCTTTGACAACTTAATTCACAACCAAATGACAAAATTCATGACAAAAATATTAAATTAACCATTACATGGATAACTTTCACACAGCAGGTAGCAATTACCTTTTTCAGATCCTACCCCAATGCAAAAAGCAGCCACAGAAACGTTTTAACATTAGCAATAAATGACAGATTACACTAAATCCAGAGATGCCTTTTATAGATAGATGTTTAATTTAATGAGATTTCCCTGAGTCAACTTAGTGAGCTCTCAGTACAAATTCAACATCAGGGGCTACTCAGCAAAATCAGCATAAAGAATATCCTTGAGGAAACCAAATTTTTTAAGTGCTTTCCTATGAAGTGATAACAAACGAAGTGTTGACATCAAAACATTGCCAGTATGACAGGACAGTCAGTAAATATGTCAAAAACATTCCAACCCATATACAGATACATTCTAGTCTAGAAGCTGCTTACAATAAGAAAAGAAAGAGCAGCCATAATGACTTGAAAATAATTACAGTTCTCATTTCCCAATATAGAGAACCAGCAGTACAAAGCTATAAAGGCACTGTGAAAATTTGGAAATCCACTGAAATTCAGTTTCTTGTAAGTTCAGGCAGAGCAACAGCTGGGAAATCCCACACTTGAAAGGATACAGGAAGAAGAAATTCAGATAAAACAAGAGTGTTTTTATTGCTAAGGCAACAGACAAGCATAAATAAAATCCAGGAAAATAAAGCAATTTTGAAGAGGTCTTATAAGCTGTATAAAAACCTCCTGACAGAAGCTATGGAGCAGGGCAAGACATGGTTAGAGCTGGGAACACCAATACCACCAGAAATAGGCACAGTGTTTTTTAGGATCTCTTGATAACAGCAATAATAATGATAAAATTAAACAAAACTAAAGAAAACAAAACAAACAAACAAAAACCAAAAGAAAACAAACAAACCAAAAAAAGAAAAACCCCACATTTCTAAGAAGAGATGAATGAAATGATCTAATCCAACTTCTGATAGTTAATGCCAGCGTTCCTCGTGGTACTGAAACCCCAGAAGAACACATGGCAGAGTGGCAGTTCCTGATGTTCCCGCTGCCAGCACGGCTTGCACAGGCACAACTGATTAAACAACTCCTGCTGTGCAAAACCAGCTGACCTAAAGGATGAATTATTAATAAAAGGAATTCCCAGCAAGTTCTCACTGATGAACTGACTCTGCTGCTGACTTGCAAAACCAGCTGCTTTTGCTTCATTAGTTAAGAAGAGTTTAATTTCTGAAATGACTTCAGTGCACAAACGCTCTGCAGAACAAGTTTTTAGTTTTCCCAAGGACTCACATATTTTAAGGAAATAACTTCAAATGAAAAGACTCCTTATTCAGGTGGTGTTGAACACATCTGAGTTCTCAAACACGCTAACAAAGACACATGAACATTCCAAACAAACTGTCACATAGGAATTGATCTCCCTGCAGCTGCAGGAAAAGGAACATTTTAAAATGAAAATTGATCCTGCAGTATGCAATAACGTACTTGTCTGATATCCATGAATTCATTATTGTGTGAGTAAAGGAAGATAAAATGAGAAACACTCAATGACGTAAATAGCTTTTTGCCTGTCCAGCAAAAATATTAAATCATCAATTACCTTTTCATCTGAATACTCGAGTAAAATAAAGTCTCACCTGAAGATATTATCAATTTCAGTTAAATGCTTACAGATCTCAAATGAGAATTTAGTTAACCATGAACAAAGGAAATTAAAATGGCAAGTTAAAACAAAGGTGCCAGGGACCCTTCATCCACTGAACTTCAGACAGGTTTTAAATGATATGTCAAACAACAGCCTAAAGGTTGCTCACCTGGACACAAATCCTGTGGCTCCAAAAATTCTATAATCATCACAGCATCATAAAGCAGATATTAAAGTTTTCGTTTATAATGACAAATATTCACTACAGGTGAATTTAAGTGGTGTTTTATTGTCTTTTCCTACCCAATCCCTTCCAAAACACAGATAAACTATTACTCTTTTTACAAAGCCATTTATTTAAAACTTACTAAACTGATATTTAATAAATTTTGATTATCTCATAAATTGAAAAATACAACTCTTTCCTACTTTTTGGGTCACAGATTTGGAAATGATGAGGTTGGAATAAAGTTCATCCCTGCTCATGTCCTCCTTTCCATATGCACCAACTATGATTTCTCATATGCCACAGATGAATTAAGAGAACTTACACAACAATAAGAAATACAAAGTGGCTTTTTAAATGTCCACGTGCACAAAAAGATGGCAAAGTCCAGCAAGCTTCATCGTTGCTTTATTTGTTGTTCCACTGGATGAAGCAGTTTTCTGTTTAACTGCTTTCCTTCACACCCCTGCACTGAGCTGCACGTGAGCGCCCACGGCTGCTCTGCTGGGTGGGAAGCGTCCACAGCCCCCCAAACCCCAGCAGCCGAAGGGCTGGGGGCTCCTCCTGTGTCCACAGCCCCCCAAACCCCAGCAGCCGAAGCGCTGGGGGCTTCTCCTGCGTCCACAGCCCCACAACCCCAGCAGCCAAAGGGCTGGGGGCTTCTCCTGCATCCACAGCCCCACAGCCCCAGCAGCTGAAGGGCTGGGGGCTTCTCCTGTGAGGCACAGGGAAGCAGAACCCTGGCAGCCCAGCCCAGCCTGACCCTGCTGGCCCCACACCAGTGAAACCACTCACACCAGTAACACAAGTGCCCAACATCTGTGAGCTCACCCAAGGAGCAGAGAAGGCCTGAGGCGAGTCCTACTGCGAAATACAGCAAAATCATTCTCAAATCACAGGATGAAACTTGTGTTTCCAAAACTAAAGGTCATCTGACTATCAATTATTTCTTGCTTTCTAGCACAATGATTCATAGGAGGAGAGTTCCAGCCAGGTTTCCAGACACCAGGTACCCTGGAAGTTACATGAACACAGCTTATTTAGTGCTGCTCAAGTGGTTTCAGTGATTAACAGCATAATCTCCTCTGTATGCTCCTGCACTCTGCTTCTGAAGGGACCAAAATAGAAATTCAACTGCACTGTCCTGCCCAGATAAGCAATTTCCTGCCACCTGAATGCAGAACGCTGAACTTTTTTCCTCACCCAAGCAAAACATAATTTTCAGACATATATTTAGGCTATTCCTGATGTTATATATCATTAATATTCTAACATTGCTATGTATATCATTTCAGACAGTTATTTAAATGAATCGAGGTATTTGACAACATTTTTTTTCCTTATACAGCCTTGTTGTGTCACCTTCTGGCTTTTATGTAAGACTTACTTTGAGATGCTAAAAACTGACAAAATGTTGCTATAATACTACTATCAGTGAAAGAAAATATTTTAAATCTTTCCAAGCAGAGGAATGAACCACTGGCCTCAATGAGCACCATACTGTAATGCAGAAAGTCTGCTCATTCTTCTAATCTGTCTTCCCTAGGCTACATAGAGGAGCACTAATAGATCTATGTACACACAAACACCCTAAAATACATAAAAATAGCCGTAGTATCAGGTAGAAAACATATCAGTGGGCATAAAAGGAGAGAAGATGGTAGTGAACATGGTGGTTTGGCTGCCCTGTGCATTCCACCTTCACTGACTTTCAGCATTCCTGTGTTAGCACAGGCTGTTTCCAAAGCACGTGGCATCCTGATGTCTACTAAATAATGAGAATCAGGGTGAGAAGTGCCATGGGACAAAACACTGCAGAACAGGATGGGTTTGTTTGGGGGGGTTCTTCCCAAACTTTAACCCATTCCTGGCTAAGAATCTAAACAGTGCCAACAACACCCACTGCAAATTTATGATTTAAAAATAAAAGTCTTGCTCATATAACTTGCTGATCAGATAATAAAAATAACTTCCTTAATTTCAGGGAGCTTTTCAGAGCAGACTTCATATTTTGCCTTCAAAAGCTGTGCAAGTACAAATGCTCCAGAAACAGCCCAGCTTACTCAGCCCTTGCGCTTAGCTGTTCCCTCCACCACAAACCAGTTCTGAGCTACTTCAGTTCCAGTGCCTGAATAACCACATCAATTTAAACTCAACAACTCCCAGCGTATCTGCAATTTACACATCGCTTCTCCTACAGTGCTGTCAAGATCCCAAAGTCTGCAGCCAGAACATTTCCTAATCACTGAAACGCGAATTTTGGTCTGTGCTATCACTGAATCCTTGGGATTTATCTACCCCCTAAAAATCAGGGGGAAAGTCTTATTCCTGTTTACTATTGTTATTATTCACTATCTCCATCCACCATGAGCAATAAGAAATAACTCAAGCATGAGCTACTCCAAGGCACACTGGATGCTGGCACCAAGCCATTCCAGGCAAGAAGGGTTTCTTACCTGGTTAAAATAACAGCTCAATTTTGCACAGCAATTTAGATCTGCTGAGAAAATGAGGCAGCGATTTTATTTTCCTCGAGATTGAGCACGATTGCCGTGCTTTGCAGGCTCACGATCTCACAGCACTTCTTGCTAATTTCTGAAAACTACTTATACCTGCGAGAAAGGATGCACTAGGGCAAGCAAATGCTGTGCTTCCTTGTCCAGATCTATTGCCTTTCATGAGGATCTCACACATTTACATTGCAAATCCATCTTTGAGATGAGAAAGTCATTTAACTCTCACAAGCTCAAGTAATTTTGATGTTGTATCCCAGCACAGACTTCCTGCAAATAGCTGCGCTCCCAACTCAAAAGCCTCTTGCTCTGTTTTTCTATGATAGTTATATTTCTTGTTTAATTGTGTTTTTATCTTAAAACAACCAAAAATGCATTATGCAAATAAGTCCTTTCAAGAATTCACTTTGTGAAACTAAAATAAACTTGAAGGTTTATTGCCTTGTAAATTATTCATTGTAGCCTTTTAAATGACAGGATACAAACTGTACAAAACAAGGCAGCAGGAGAGACACGTCTATTTTTAAAGTCACGTTGGGTGTGATGTCATAGTTCCAAAAGTCTGCCACCACAGCCACTGGGAAGCAGCTCTTCCATAACCTGGAAAGCAGACACAGTCTCACACTACCCTTCCTCCCAGCTGTCCCAAAGCCCCAGAGCCAGGAAAAGGCTGTACCTGCTGCAAACAACCGCACAGACTTTCCAAAAGCACTCACCCTGTCCTTCAGCCACTTCTGGAAATGTTCAAATCTGAAGCCCACATTGAAAATCCGCACTGACCTCAGGCGTCTGCATGGCTCTGACCACACCCTTGGGTTTGAGCACTGCTGTGGCGTCAGGATCCTCTCACCCACAGGGAGCTTCTCCTGGTCAGTCTCTTTCCTCAGCTGCAGGTTCTTACTGCCTAATTAGTCCTGCAGTTAGAAAAAGGCTTTTGGGGCTGCAGCACAAGTATTCTGTGCCCTCGTGGACCGTTCTGTGGTCCTTCCATCCTCCTCCACAAGCCTGTAGGACTTTGTGAATTCTGCAAGACACTGTCCTCCTCATTCTGTTGTTTGAATAATTCCAAAATCCCAGCCCCAGAAGAAATGCTGTAAAAAACCTGACTCAGCTACAAGATGAACCTCCAGGCCTTTCACTGTGCCCCAAGTGAAAACCTTTAATGACTTCATTGGGCACAGCTGAGGGGATCTGTGCTGCCCTCCAAACCAGGCACAGGCCTTTCCAATCCATCCCACTGAGGAACCTCACCTGTGTGTAATGAGCCTGACAGACACTCAGGTGTATACTGAAGACCTGAGGTAAAACCAATTAACAGAGTTTTCCTACAGTTCTAAATAATTAAAACTTTAGATCACAGGTACAGTTTCTCTGTGGCAGTTCAACAGTATTAACATACTGAGTTTGCTCTCAGTGTACTGTAAAACTGCCCTCCTCCACAAGGATTCCACGGGAATTTTCAGTGAAGCACCTGATGCTGTATTTTTTACATCCTTTATATCAACTGCTTGGAAAGCATCAAATTTTCTACAGAATAAACTTAAAGCAGAAAGGTTTCCTCCATGTTCTGTGTTCTGGCTCTGAGTAACAATGAATTCAGTTATTTTTGGCTCATCCTCTCCCTCTGTTCCTTTGCTGTTCATTACAGAGAAGTGACCTCTGCTCTGCCAACAGGCGATGTCACCTTCTGCCTCCTGCTGGGTACACGCTCAAAAGAAAACATTTACAAAAGACCGTGCACTTACCCCATGCTGCCTTCTAGGATGCAGGAGACAGATTGAAAGAGCTGGAGATTCACCTTCTCTGACCGCTTTCAAGTCACACCAAGCACAGCCCCTCCAGAACAAAACCCCAAGAGAAATAAAAACCCCTCTTGCCTGGCAGGATTGGCCGTGCCCTGATAGCGCTGCTCAACATCTCCCACCTCTCCACCACTGCCGACTCACTGGGAAAGCTGCTGGAAAGCTTTTGCAAAAGGGAACATTTTAACTGTGCCTTCAAAGCGCGCTTCTCAGAAATTAGAAGAAAACAAATGCTAATTAAAAGTAAACTGATGATGACTGTGATGTTTAAAAAAATATATTTAAAAAAATTGCAATGCTGTAGCAAATGAGAAAAGTTATGGTTTTTTGGGGTTTTTTTAAATCAAAAACCATATTTGGGTGTGAACTGCCAAGGCAACTTCACAAATATACCAAAAATGTTAGAGAATAAAGACTGGCCATTTATCAATACAGTTATCAATACAAGAGGCTAAAGTCAAAGCGTACCTGTGACTTAGTTCAGCATCCACTGCTCACTCTACTTTAAAATAGCTTTTAGCAGTTCAAATACAGGTTCTGACTGTTTTAGAACTTAAATATTTACCAGTTCATTATAACTTCACAAAATAAACATCACTTCACAAAATAAACATCACTGAAAGCCTCTGCAAACCACTGCTACAGTTTCAGTCCTTCCTATATTTTACCTCTTTTGGCCCAAAATGTAGATATTTCCTTATATTTTTGCAGGAAACCAAATGGGCAGAGAATAAATTTCTTTCTGCTTAACTAGAAAGCACAAACTACAAAACTTAAATCCTTCACATACTTCAGTGCTTCTCTCTAAATGTACTGCAGAGCTATCATAAAGACAGATTAAAAACTATTTAACTGTAATTAAAAGCTGACTAATATGTACGGACTAGAAAGTTAATTCATTAATACAAAAGATTTTGTGTTCATTCATCTCAACTTTCCATAAAAACTTTCCATAAAAATGATTGCTTCATTTTAACAGCCACAGAGTCTTTTGTTTCTTATTCACTCTTGCCAGTTGTCATCCTCTTCATCTTTATGGTTCATAACTCTGAAAACTGACTTCTCAAACAATATGAATTTAAAACATGTATAGATCAAATGCTCAAAAATAAAAGAATTTGTTTTCCATCACTTGCATTTGGTTTTATGAATTTGGCTATTATTTTTTTTGGCTTTTCTAACAAGACATGAATGGGAAAAAGAAGACAACAGGATACCAACCACCCTTCAAACATCAGACATCCTCCCAACTTGTTTGCCCACCCCAAAGACATTTGCGTATCACTCTGCACTGCGAGACTGTTTGGCTTCTCAAAACAACAACTTCTGTGCATAAACTGATACCACCACAGTAATCTCCTTCAAGGGAGGGATGCTCACCATCACATTTCCAGAGGGCAAAAAACTCTCTCGGCCATTCTCATGTGCACTGAGATGTTGCACTCGTACTCGGTCACTGAGGAATGAGAACTATTACTGCCAGGCAAACAACTTTAGAAAATACATACAGAAAGTAAGATCAGGATGGTTGAGAATTCAACTCAATTTCTTACAAGTCTGAGACAGAAACAGTGAAATAGAGCAGGCTGCCATTAATAAAGAGACTATTTCAGCATGGCAAAACCAACCTTCTGGCAAAACCTCGAGCTGCATGAAAGAAATTAATCTCAGTGGCAGCAGCCAGTGTTTCATGGCATGAAATGCTACCAGGAAAGTATTTTGTGCTGCCATGGAAGAATTTGGCAGGACAACGCTGCAGATCATGAAATACACAGAACATCAATGACCCCTCAAAACAAGTTAACCCCTTCATCCTCTACAATTTTTACTACTGTGCACCCAGTATTTGGTCTTTTTTCCCATATTGAAAATCATACTTACAGCCCAGATCCTACTCCTTACAGGGAATACATAATGTCCTGTATCTCTCAAGGGTACAATTCAGGGGGTATTGCAAAAGTGCAGGAGTCCCACAGCCTGGAGCTGCTTTTGAGTCTGCAAAAATTCTTGCCAAGAAAGTGTTAAAAAGATTAAATATCAGGAGAAATAAGCCATGTTTTCATTAAATTGCCTTTCAGTGTAATGGTACAAAAGGTACTAAAACTCTCTGGAGCAGGGTTAATAGCAGATTTTATAGAAGTGGTTAATTAAGAGGTCAGCAATTTCCTAGTACATTTACACTGGGTTTATAGACAGATTTGGTTTAAGGAATGTAGCCCCCCCATGTAAACTAGAAAGCTTGTAAAAACTGAAGATCGCAGTTTCTGAAAAAATTAATCTTGCTGGGCTGTGCTTTGCAGTGCTAGCTAACATCAGCGGACCCCTGTGCTTCTTCCACTCGGCAAGAGCCTGCTTCCAGAACTTCTGACAAACACCTGAAATCCAGTGGTAAAACTGGACACTTAAAGAGCAAATTACACATCCAAAAAAAGGACTGAACCTCTTTGAAAATCGCTTCCCAAGCTGTTGCACTGAGCCTGGCTGGCTGGAATTCTCTTTCTCCGTGGCAGGAGACCGGGAGGGTACACAGCCAGGAAGCTGCCCTGGCCTGAGCACAGGGACATCCCAGGCCAGGGCGTGCCATGCTCAGCAGAAGGAACTGGAGGCAGAGGGAGAAAGGGGCTGGGACATTCCTGGGGCACGGGCTGGGCATCAGCCTGCTGGGGGCTGTGCTGCATCACCTCTTGGGGTTTTCTTTTCCTCTGTCCTGCTCAGAAACTTCATTCAGCTCACAAGTTTTCTTGCTTCTGCTCTTTCAATTCTGTTCTGCATCTAAGCAGAGAGCGAACAAGAGGCTGTGTGGGAACTGAGCTGCTGGCTGGGGTGAGCCAGCTCAGCTGGGCTGCAGTGTGGTGCTAAACACAGCATATACCAGGGACACTGTTACTGCCAGGGGGAAAAACTGCAAATACCTCACAGTACAACTGGACCATTAACTGGGAACGGATCGTGCAATCGCTGGAGAAAAGGCAGAATTCATCCATTTGCAACTGAGGAGAAAAGCTTTTCTCAAGGGGGCTGCAGTTCCTCTCCTGAATGTCCTGAGGATGGAAGGTGAGCACAAAAGTCTCCATCCAGTTACACGCACAGTTCAGAGAGATTCAAATCATCCGCGTCTGCCGAAACAACACGCAACGCATCGCCGCAGGGGCCAGAAAGCATGTCCTAGATATATATACTACAGATATTTTTCATTTCAGTGACATTCAGGGGAAGTATTTGGATGAGTAACCATTCGCTTTTCAAAGAGATTTAGAGCGGGACGCTGCAGAATGCTCCAGCGAGATGAAGGTTTCAACCTTTTCCTGGCTCTCTCCACATGTAAAGTCCCATTGATCTCAAAATAACGAGCACCAACATGAAGCAATAGCAGCAGCATATACTTAAATCATTCTCTAAGAATTGAGAATACTTGATAAATTTAGCACAGTTGCAGCCAGGGGCAAAAACTTTGCAATATTGGAAGTATGCTGTGAAGCAGAAATGATGTATCCGCACTGAATAACCCCTCTTGCCACGATTCCTGCTTGTTCTTTTCCCTTACTATATTTAGGAAATCGAAGCGATTTAATGTAAAACAGCAAAGCTGGGAAATTGACTGCAACTCTTAAGAAAAAGCCTAGGAGGCTAATGAACCATTATGGTAAAAGCTGAATAAGCCCAGATCCTGAAAAGAAATTGGAGGTGTATTTTAGATATGCATGAAGACGATCAAAAAACCATTTCACATAGATTGCTGTGTGCAAGTAGGGCACTTTGTTTAATCTTATCCAGCTATACAACTTAAATGAAACAAACCTTTAATTTGACTTTCAAAAGCATTAAGTATTTTGAGAGCTGCCTTGAAGTCGGCCAAATAATGTTCCTGGAGGTATTTCAAGCTAATTTTTAAAAGCCAACAAGTTTCAATTATTAGAAAAATAGGCTCAGGTTTTCCTCAGGGGAAGGGAGAAAGAGTGAAAAAACCCAAAACTTTTTAACATCACAGTTGAGTCAAATAAAATGAAGGGATTTATTACAGCTATTGAAGTGGCTGGTTAAAAACACAACTCAGAAGGATTCCTTACAGTATCTGAAGACCTGAAGTTTCCCCCTTCACATATACATATCACATGGAAGGTTAGCCATTGTCAAGATTCATAATCATGAGCTTAATTCTGAAAAAGAGCATTATCAGAGCCAGTGTTTGTAGCAAATTACAGACCCTCATCCTGCAAACACATTTTAACTGAACTGAGACTACTCAGGCACATAAAAGTAAACTACAGGTGTGCTTGTGAGATCAGGGCCTGGCTGACCCCAAAGGAATAAAGAACAGAGATATCTAAAAGCTCCCTTGGATCTCCTGTAAGTGCCTGAACCTGCAGAAACTAAAGAACATCAAAACAGGACTAAAATTGGGTCTTGCTGGGAGAAAGTAGCAAAAAACCAAACAACCCAAACCAAACTAAATCAGTAACAACAACAGGAAACAAACAAAAAGCACCCCAAGCAACAGAAAAACCTTTGTCTACTCAATATGCAGAAAGGAGCATTAGTAGTTCCTTACCTTGGAATGAAGTAATCATAAAGATTCTTTGGGACACATTAACAAGAAAATTTTGAAAGTCTAATAATTAAGGTTTTTTTATTATTTATTAAACTATATCTTAAATTTTCTCGTTTCCTTGCCATGTAAAAAAACCAGTAATACTGTTATTACAGTCTAACAAAAACCAACCACAAATTTCAGATGCCAATTCTTCGTTACACTGCCTGAATACCAGGGCACCTGTGTTTTCTTGTTTTAATGGAAGTTAAGATAAAAAGAGGCTCCTAGGTCGAGGCAATACCTTTGGTTAAAGAGACATGTGGCTGAAAAATCCTAGTAGATTTTAAACAGAACCTTCTGTAAATCCAGAATGCATTCAGCAGCTTCCAAAGCTAACCAGGAGCTCAGCAGCACTGCTCAGCATTCGTGGGGACAGCCAGCACGGAGCCCTGGAAAAGCGGCGCTGGTACCTATGGAGAACGAGCTGGAGCTGCACCCCTCATCTGCACCCATTTGTCATCCAGCCTACAGAAATCAGCAATTTCACTCCTTTCAACTCTGACATGAGTCATTTAATTCTAAATAAAGCAGGATGTAATGTACCATGCAGCAGAGCAGAGCCGAGGAAAGGAGCGTGTGTGCCTTCCTCTGCTCCGCTATCGCCGCAGCAGCAAATGGGAGTGTGCTACGGTGGCAGAGCAGGGGCTGCACGCAGGGCTGTGCCAGCCTTCACACTGCCAGGCACTCATTCAGGAACAACATTTTAAGTAGCTGCAGGTCTTACAGTTAAATGATTGTTTTTAAGAGTGAAATTTCATTCTTACACACCACTCATACGCCTTTATCAGTGGCGAACAGCAGTGTCAGCCCACGGCCTGACAGGTTAAAACATATTGTATATTCCAGAGAGACTCCTAAGCCTCATTTCTTATTTATAAGTCTGGAGTTAGAATTTAAATGAACATGAGCTCTGGTGTCTGCCTGTACAGAAGATTCTCAATACTCACTTCAGAGTTTATCATAGCAACAAATGACTGGAAGAGAACTGAGATACTCCAGTGTTAAGAGTGAGGAAGGTCATAACTCTCTTAATAGCTACGATAAATTCAGCATGAGAAAATAACTTAGGGAGTTTAGAAAATAGAGTTTGATTGCAGTTAGCAATGCTCTGATTAGCTACACACATTTTGGGTATTAGCATGCATCAACATCCAGAGCATGCCACACAGCAAACAGGCAACCATGCAGCAGTGGCCAAAGGAAATTAAAGCATGGCTGAGTTAGAGCAGCATCCCAGGCAGCTTGTCAGACAATGATCTTCTTTTTCAGAGGCAGGTGCAGATATAGCAGTGTTTTCTGTTTCCAAATCGAGCACTAGGGAGGGGGCAGGTAAGCAGGGCAGGTGAAGGGGTCTGTGGGTGAGCAGCCCATGCTCCTGCACAGAGGGGACACACCCTGCAGGGGTGCTGTGCCACTGAGCTGTTCCTACAGCTCCTGCACGTCCCACAGGGGCAGCAGAGCAGTGCAGAGGGGAACAAGACGAGGTGTCAGCTGGAGGGTATCCAGAGACCCTGGCATACACCCGCAGCAATTGCCAGCACAGAGTCCACAAGGAATTAATGTGGCATTAAAACATTAATATGCTGCTTTCACACACACACACAGAGCTAGTAAGTAACAAGGCACCTCACTATCTCAGAACTGTCTTGGGGTTTTCAATCCTTACCCAAGTTTACACCTCCTGAACAGGAGGACAAGGAATGGACTGGCTTGAGCTGGGTGCTGAGGATCTCTTTGTCTCAGTGAGCCAGACAAACCCTTTCATTCTAGTGGGAAAGTGGAGCCAGCACCATCCTCATTCTCAGTTTCTGTTTTCCATTCTTAACTCCCTCTGTGCTACACCTCCGTATTTAAAACCTTCTAGGCAGAATACCTGAGACTGTATATGCAGGAAAGCAGAGATACATTTTCTACCCAATTCATCCATAAGATACAGTATATATGCACAGCGTTTGCTATTTTTACATATTTCCCTGAAAAATGATCATTTATCTGATCATACAAAAACTCCAGTTCATCTTTACCAAACACAGTCTGTGCACAAAATGTATATTTTTATCTGTCTTCAAGTCCAGGCTCACTGTGTTATGCTGGAGACTTAAGGAAATTAGAAGATACTTTAAAAAACTCCAGAGTTAAAGAAGAGATGGTTAAACAGGGAATCCAGAGTGCTACTGTAATCTTCACATCCTAAATAAAAACCACAATGTCTTCAAAACTAAAAGGGTTAAGGTGGGGTATCAGAAAATCAAACTGCAGTTTGAGGTTCTGAACTTCAGACACGGCCCTAACAGTCTGAACAGAAAGGATTGGGAGCTGCTGAATAAAACAAGATATAAAGAGTTGCAAACAACTCATGACCGAAGACAAGTGCATAAAAATTACAAACCAAGACTGAAAGGGAAGAAAAAGTCTAAGAATTAATGCACAGTAATATCTCCTAAAGCAACATTAACATATATTCCATAATGTCTCCCAGAATACCTCAGAGAATAAAATTCACAATTGTGACCTACTACTGAAGGCCATCTCAATGTTTTTCTTACAAATGTTACTTACACAAAATAATATATTGAGGCAGAGCATATGGAATAGTTAATCAACAGAGAAAATCCCATAGAGGTTTATGTTGTAGAGCGACAATCGCATATCATAGCTTGACTAACAACACTTTTAGCAACATTACAGATTACACCTCTATTTTAATACAATATATTGTATGTACATGTATACTTCTGGACAGAATCTGCACTTCTCTAACCACTATAAGATACAGCACAGTAAACTACTGTGTGTGCAATATAAACGCAGAAGTTCACTCATCAATTTAAAGTTCCCATAGCTTATTTAAAAGACCTTTAATCGATTAACAAAACTCCATTTCACATAAAAAAGGCTCGTTTTCCATAGTATCCAGATATTTGTCCAAACTTGACGTAGAACAGAAGCAGTCCTTTATTTCTTCCCAAATGCCAAACAGGTATTTCCCATAAAGGCATTAATTTTTATTGATCTAATTGCTCTAACGGCTGTTCCCTTTCAAACAAACCAACCTGGCACAAATAAATGCACTGGATGAAGCAGCCTGGCCTGTGAAGAAAGTGGCTCAAGGTTCTGCATGCAACTGATTTGTATCGAGCACTTCCACATGCCCATTATGTATTTTAAAAGAGCTAGATGTAATTTTCAGCTGAATAGCCCTTTTATGATTTCTAAAATCCTGTAGGGTTAATAACTCAACTCTTGAGGCTTTACTAGAAAAGACATTTGAAGTGTCTTTAAGAAGTTGTTGCATGCTGTCCTCAAAGCCCAACTCCAACAGAAAATCTTAAACACCCTTTTGACTTCGTGCTTCTGGATCAGCTCTAAGCTTCTGCATCAAGCACATGACAGATGCCTGTGACTTTGGGTTCTTTAACTCATCAGTCACTCCCAACCACATCGGTGAGAAAGCAGCACGGGGATCTCAGACCTCAGCCCTGGACCTGCAGATGTGCTCAGGGACAAACTTCCATGTTTCTGTGGGCAGCAGTCTGCAGCTTGGAACTGCACGACCATCCCTGACAATGCAGTCACTTGTGCCACACACAATTTAACATTTGTCAATCCCTCTGACTAATCCCATCCAATCTAAAAGAGACTGGAAGGAATACTGAAAGTATTTTCAGATATTCCCTTCTGAGGGTTTTTTCCCTCTTTTCCTGATGCTCTCTTTTCCACAAATATGTTTGAGTACAAGCACTTATTTTCCTGAAAGGAACTTAAGGATTTGCAAAAGAAGTACCATCAGCATCCCAGTCACACCTGGAGATGGCAGTTACAGAGCACAACCTTCCTCTGGAGCCCCTTACCTGAGCAGGGAATCCAGGGAACGAGATGGCCACTGAATAGCAAATGAAGAATGAGAAGAGTGGGAAGGAAAAGGCCCTGACCCAACCCCATCAATAAATAACAGCAACGTGCAGAGCTGACCCATCTCCCTGAGCTGCAGCCTTGCTAACTCCTAGCAGTGACTGAGGAAATTCAATGTATTCCCTAGTCCTGGGCTGCCCAGTCACATGCACGGTGACTGATGACACGTTTCTGTCACTGCCTGAGTCCCACAGTAAGCTGCAGCAGCTCTTCAGCTTCATTCCCCCTCCCTGAAGCACCCACTGCTGAGGTGGATGCTCAGCTGTTTGATTCCCTGGAAAGGATCTTTCCTGCAGCCATCACCAGGTGAATCAAGCAGTGAGTGTTTAAGTACTCACCTGTATTTCAGTTCTGGACTAAGCACTAATAAACGCGTGACGGGCTTCCTCCAGCGTGCAGGCCGCTCGCTGTCCCCTCCCCACTGTGATCCAGGCATGCTCTGTGACTGCAGAAATACCCCATGTACCCAGGAAAACAGGTTAATGGGGAAAAAGGAACGTTTTCCCCACAACTGCCGCCCTGTGGGTGTTTCCATTGCGTCAGGAGCACTGCCCATAAATGCACATCTATTCTGCACATTATCTCATTTCACACACTGTTCCCAAGCACTGTAGTTCAAGCAAATCCCTCAAGCAAATGGATAATAAATGGTTTTCTCGAAACCATTTACAGAAGAGTGTCAATACTATATACTTAAGCCTCATTTAAAACACTCAACCATCAACAAGACGACTTACGCACTGCATGGCAAAAGAATGTTAACTTCCTTCTTTACCAAGGTTCATCCAGGACATGCAAGCATACAAGACAAGGAAAATTAACTCAAAGAGCCAGCTGCAACTCTATGGATAACAAAAAGAAAATAGAAAGATCTGGAGAATTTCTTTTATTCTTCAGACAAGCAAAAATGTGGAGCAAGTAAATGGTGTTTTCCAGGTTAGTATAAGGAGAAATTAAAGATAAGATGATGCCCAGGTGGATGAAAAGAAAGCCTGCTGATCTGATACTATTTAACCTTTGTAAAGCAAGAAATCTAAAGGCCTTTAAGTTTCTCTAAAGCACCTGCTTTCAGATCATTCTCCCCAAAGATCCATTATTTAGCTTATGGCAGCTGAGCTGTCTCTGCTCCACGGACTAGACCCTCAGCAGCAGTGAACTGTGGAAACCCCAGACCAGAGTGGTTTAGTACACTAAATATGAGCATAACAGTTAAGTTAGATGCTGGATGGCAAAGGAGGTGGAATTACACACCAAGTGCTAGCTCCCTGTCTACCCTGCTTCAGTGTCAGCTGCCAGGCTCGGTCTCACTATAACACACCTGTGACAGGGAGAAAAGACCATTCTAACTGGATAACAACTGGGAAACACACGAGACTGCTTCTCCCTCCCATGAGTCTGCCATTCCCAGCCCTCTCAAAGTGACAGCTTCAATGGCTCAGTGTTGTCCTGCTCTGCCATTTAGTCCAATTGAGCACTTATGTTTAGCACACAAAATCCACAGGGCAACCTCCTCTATTTTTGCTCATTGCTATCTTGCATTATGCAAAACCCTGAGTAAGAGCCCTTCCACTGATGGACTCGGCACTGCATCACCACTCACCTCAAGTTAACTCTGTGTGCTTTTCACAAAATACACCCACTTTTTTAACAACAGGTAATTCCAGAGGCAGGGCAGATGTTTCTAAGATGTTAGCTGATCATGAAATTCCTGCTGGCTGCTAAAGGGAAATAAGCCTGTTTCTTTTTCTGCAAAGCCCCTCACAGTCCCACTGTTTGCTTAAAACAAACGCGCTGGAATCACCGAGATGCTGGGAATATTTGCACGGTGTGAACTGACTCTGCAGCAGGATGGTCAGGTGCTGCTCAGCCGGGGATCTGCGTGTCCAGCACAAGGGCCTGTCCCGTGGCACCTGCAGCTGCATCAGGTGAGATTACCTGAGCTTTTGTTCTGCTGAGCTCTCAGCCATCCAGCTGGCCCGTGGTCCAGCAGGAGCATTCCAGCATTTGCATGACCCACTGCTATCAGTTCATGTTAGACTGTGTATAAAACATCTCCCAGTGCCATAAACCCCCTTTATGTCCATTCCTGCATCTGCTAGAACAGTTTCTACCGGCTGTTTTAAAGCACTCCATGCCCTGTGTGGTAAATCCCACAGCAAGAACCACATTGTGGGGGTTTCTGAGACTGTCACCTGCTCTGCCTGAGAAATGAACCCAAACACCTCTGATGCCATGATGATTTTTTTGCTTTTCTTTTATACCCCTTTATACACTCTTTTATATAGATTTATATATTCCTTGTGCCTTTAGCTTATATAGTTATAATTCTTTAAGTTCAATAACTCCCCTTAGACCTAGAATTTTGTTAAGTTTAAAGACTAAACATTCTAAAAGCCCAAGAAGCCCAAGGTCCTCTCCAGAACTCATTCTGTAAACAAAGATAAGCCCATCCAGGGGGAGGGTCCCTTGGGTGGGAGGTCTCACCCGAGTCCCTCATTGGGGAACCTTTGATAGATATGTAAATTTTTGGAAGGCATATAATTGTATATTCATCACACCGGGGGTGGCCATTTTCTTTGGTGGGGACATCGGGGTGCATTTCGATGTGCATTTCATCATCCCTAAGGATCCTTCAATAAATACCGAGGTAAAACCCTTTTCCCTCGTAACTGTGTGCAGCTCTCTTAATTTTCAGACCAGGAAAAGGCGTCACCTCCAGCTTCCAGGTGGTGCCGCTCACTGGGCTGTAGGCACGGTGGGAGCTGCTTAGGACTGGCCAAATTCCTCACCTGAGCAGTTCCAGCGCCAGGCAGCAAAGCCTTGCTGTCCCAGTGCTCTCCAGCCCAGCCCTGCCCCCTCTGGGTGAAGCCACCCGGGGCCTCCCTGGACCCCCCAGGGAAAGGATGCTTTGGTGTGTGCAGACACAGCACTAATGCCCAGCTGCACAATTAGAACCACATGGCAAACATCAGCTTCAGCCTTTTTATCACAACTTTACCGTGAAATCCAAAGATCTTACCACACCTTTTCCTAGATTAAAACAATAATTACAAAACACAGCCTTGAAGAGAATTGGCAGGATGGTTATGTAATAAAATCCTTTTTTCTTCTTGAATGCATAAAAAGACTAGGAAGCCTTCTGTGGACCTCAGACACTCTTTGTATTATTTTTCTATTTGAACTAGTATGATTCATTTATCTCTTCATTATTAATACTTAAATTGTTGGTAGAGCTTTATTTTAATTAACTTCTGTACAGAATGTCAGGACAAGGAGAATAGGCAACAGCTTTCACCATTTGGAATGGCTGACAGGAGTTTTTTCAGTTTGTTGTTTGGTTGGTTTGTTATTTAAAAACTGTGCATAAAGCACACTTTGTGCAGAGCTTAAAAAAAAATCAAACACAAGAGTAAATGTGAATATATCCAAGTCCAGCCCAGAAGAGCATCAAATGAAACACTGCTTGCAGGAGGCTGAGCTGACCACTCTTCACCCAGCGGCCTTTTGACTTATTAGCCCTATTTGCCCCTATCTGAATAACAGCAAGATTGATTCTGCAAACAAATGTTAACATTTCCCTCTCTTACAGTTTTTAGCCTCCTATTCTACAGAAAAAAAAAAATTAAATGAAACAAAACCTGCTTGTCTTCAGGCAATCACAATCACCTCTATAATTCTATAAATATCCTGTGCACAATAACTCATGGCGTGTATAAAAGCAATGACAAGGTCACTTACTATGAACAATTCATGATCGGTTTCCCTGGCAACAGAAATGTGTGGCAACAAGGGAGAAAGGCACAGGAAAAATTATAGGATGTTTCCATTATGTAAGTGACTCCTGCGATTTCTCCAGAAGGATTTACCTAAAAAGTCTCAGACTCCAGCTGTTCCCCACTCTCTCTAGTTCTGCACCAGGAGGAACTTTGCTTGTTTCAGTGCAGTCACTGTGGATCTACAGGAGTGAAAAGAAAACCAAACATGTGACTGATGAGGACTTTCACTGTATTTTAAACTATGTCTCAAAATCCAGCATGAGTGTGATCTCTGCGGATGAGTGTCCTCTTAGGACTTTGAATTCTTAGCATTCACTGGTAGTTACTTTGTCATCATCCAATTAAAAATCAATCACCAATTTGCACGTCTCAATGGGTTTCCGAGTTTTCAACAGGACTTGTGCAATTAATGTATTACTTCAGGACCTAAAGTGACTTTCTAATTGAAGGCTCAGCAGAAGCAAATGTTTTCTCCACAGGCCATGGTTCTGGAATGCCATTTCCACTCTGAATCCACCTCTAAAAGTGAGTTCCCTCTGCAGAGATTTTGTAACAGTGAGTAGTCAATATTTCACTGATCAAAACTCAGTCTTGACAAGGACTTAAGCAATAAAAACTGTGGTTCTCCTGAATAACATAACCCAAACAGATTCCAGAGTAGGTGTGATGAGTCTTGCCATATCAGAATGGGAACAGAGGTGTTGGGAATGCTCAGCTGCTCCAAGGCTGGGCGCAGAGGAGGAATAAATGACAAGATAACCACAGCCCACTCCCATCCATCACTGCAAAAGTTTCTGAGGTACCCCAGAAAGGAGAAGCAGCAGTGAAATAGCAGAGACCACAGATACAGCACAGTCACAGTGACTCATCTGTGGCTTCTAAATCCCGCTCTTCTGTCTCTGAGAAGACAGGGATGAATCTGTCCCTGGCACAAAGCACTGTGGTCCTTGACACTGAAGAAAAAAGTTTTCAACCTCTTTCCATCTGTATTTTTCGTGGTGCCCCTCTCCAGACTCCTCCAAGACAACTCTCATGCGCAGGAATACGACTGAAGAAGGAACAGGTACCACTTGAAGAGGCAGACCTATGGATACCACAGGCTGTGTGCCTCACAGAGCTTGGATCACAAACTCAGCCTCGGAAAACTGTAACTTGAAATTTAAGAGTGAAGAAATAATTATCTATGGACAGCAAGCTGAACAAAATGCTCTGTGGCACAAGCCCAGTGGGAAATGATGTGAAGGAGAGATGTGAATTTCTCAAAGCACCCAACATTGCCATAAAGACAAGAAAGAAAGCAAGGGGTGCTTGAAGATACTCAGAGCCCTGCAGGTTTTTGGCTTCTCATGTCACAAGCTCAGCTTTTGGAAACAGACTGATGAAAAGCCTGATGGGTGCATTAGGGTTTGATTTCAACAGGCAACTGCAGCATCAGTCAGAGCTTCATCAACATTTCATCCCTACACATGGTTTTGTAGCTGTCCTTATCCTCAGGAAACACAAACTCCACCCAATTCCAATCTGCATAGCAGCCCACAGTGGAACCACACCTTTAGCCAGAGAGGGGATACAAAGCCCTTTAACAGCTCAAAAGAAAACATCTCGAGGGCAACCTAAGAGCTCTTCCAGAATGCTGCAGTCCCTGGGTCAAAGCGGGCAGCACAGAGGAGCTCTGAGAACTCGGGATACCGAAGAGAACAAACAGCAACTGAGGGGAGTTTAAGGCACGTTAATCCTGCAGCAGAGGAAACTTTGCGGTGGGGGATGAAACACCTGACCCGGTGCGTGTTTGCTGCTTCACACTACAGGGGAATTTGCGCTGCAGATCCACCCCAGAAATGAAGCACAGCTATTCTGATCATGTCCCAAGTAATAGTCCATTTAAAAATAGATGCTGTGTGATAGAGCTGCCTCTACAATTTCCAGACAGCTTTGACTGGTTACAGACAGAACAAAACTGAACTGAAAAAGAAAAGGCAAAGGCAATAAAATGAGTCCCCAAACATGCATTAACCATCTGAGCTACTGTGTTATTCTCAAAATCATTCTCAGGTTTTTTTTTTTTTTTTTAAGAGGTTATACAACCAACAACCTTGACCACATTTAGAATGCTAGGAGAAGATTAAATGAAACTCTTCAAAAGCAAATTTCTGTCCTTTGTTCGGCAGAACACTCCTGTCACAATTAGCAAGATTGATAAGATTATTTATTTTATGCTCTTCACAATGTGTGAAACTGTCCAAGCCTCTGTAATACAACTGCAATGTTGATCCTTTGTATTTTAGACAGCAGGGACATAGATATGAAACAATAACTGCCTAAAAATTCTACTATAATCTCCCAAAAACTCTGCATCTAGAAGGAATAAGAACAAAGTCCTCTTAAAAAGAAATATTTATTAAATTTCAAGTCAATTTCATGATTAGGAAAGAAGTGACTTTTAATTCTCAAACTCCTGAGCTGGAAAGACCAGAATTAATTCTTCAGATTTCAATTTGCAAGGTTTGCTAACTCTGCATATCCTGGCAGAGATGCCACAGTTTCACACTGCAAAGGGAACTCCTAAAAACAGGCTTGTTTTCCCTTTACCAGGAGACAAAACAGAAGGGCAGAAAAGCCCTTGGACTGGCTGCAAACAATTTTTATTTCTATCTTCTTCTCCTAAAATACTCCACTGACAGCATGTAATTGCAAGGACTCAATGCCTAGACCATGCCTGCCCTTTTGAGTACACCAACAACAAAAAGCAAGCCCACAAAATGGGAAAATTCCCTTCTACCTCTTTCACCAACACAAAGATCATAAAATTTAAATAATCAGAAAAATGTATCAGACCTGTTCAGTCAGATGACTTCTCTTTATCAAAATGTAGCTGTGGTCTTCATCTCTGGAAGGAGATGGGAGGTCCACCTCTCTTTCCTAAAGGATTATTTTAATCATATAGTGCTCCCTCAAGTATCTAAACATCAAAATTTTCTCCTGGTCTTTTCAAACCATTTAATACCAGATACAAGTTATTTAGATAGTATAAGTTGTATTTTCTCTGCCGAAATGGAAAGAAAAAAACCCAATAAACAAACCCAGGTTTTCAATTATTTACTACCCTTGCAAAGGGAAACACAAGCCAATATATATTTTATCTCGCATCTATTTTTTCTTCCATTAAACAAATTGAACTCAAAGTCCCACAGTCAACAAACAAAACCAGCACCTTCCCTCTGTCTTCTCACCCATTTGAAAGGTCAGTCCTGAGTCCATAATTAACACTGAGTTCTACAGAACAAGCGAGGCTCAGGTTTGCTTTCATTCTATGTATCGGTGCACAGAGGCCTGAAGGCACATTATAGATAATGCCTTCAAAATTCTGAAACGTGCAAGAAACATCCAAATCTCTCTTTTTTGCCTTCAAAACATCGGGGAAACACTTTCCACAGACCCTTTCCTTTGTCATGCTAAGAAGCCGTGCTGGTCAGCCGGCTCTCGCAGGGCGGGTATTTGCAGCATTACAGGAGATTTCACACTGACAAAAAGCCACACCGCAAACATATCACAAAACACACAGTCATCTGTCACTGCAAGTTAGCCAATTGGAACTGCAGGGGGGATTTTTAAGCAGGCACAATGTAATTGCCTGCTTGGAATTCTGCCAAGGCACTGGAGCTAATTATTTTTTAAGGATGAATTTAGTGCTCGCAGGAAAGCTGATGGATCAATAGCACAAGGAGATGAAGCCAGTTTATTCAGAGGCTGGGCACAGAGCTGCTGCGGTGAGGCAGAGTGCCCTGCTGTGCCCTGACAATGCCCATTGTCCCCAAGCTGGAGGGGAGATGCATTAGAGGGAGACTGTTCAACAACCTGCACCTTGCACAGGAGCACACGGAGCAGGGGCTGCGCACACCCAAAACTCTGCCCAGGCTGCCACAAACTCCTGCCCTGCCCTGCCCTGCCACAGCTCAGACCCGCGACTGATGTTCTTCCCATGTGTATCACATTACAGGAGAATACTGAATTTACATGGCTAAAGCAGTCACTTGGTGCTAAAGGGGACCGAAATAGCGTGCACCGTGTTCCTGAGCAAGAAGTAAAAACAGTCTCTGAGATTTCTCTGCTGCCTGATAAATGTTTTAAAAGACCAAGTATCAGCAGGAAAAATTAATTCTACTCATAGCTGCATAATGTTATGGCCTCCAAATACACATCCTGCATGGGATGCACCTGTCTCTCCTTTGACTGACTGTTCCATGCTGATATTATGAAGACAAAAAAAATTTCGTCTCCTTATTAGAAAAAAACCCTAAAAATAGCAGGTCCACATTCTGGCTTAGCATCGTTGTCACACCCCAAGAGCACTTTGCAGCCACCTGATGTAGTTATCTTTTTTAGAATATGAGAATTCCACCCCTGCCCCCCAATAACTCCAGTAAAACTAAGAGGACACCAAAACTTAGCAAGGAATTAGTTAACTACATTAAAAAAATAAAGGTATGTGGCATTCACATCCACCCCTCCCATCCCTGTCACATGCTGGATGCCTGGTCATCACAGGTCAGATAAAGTAAAATAAAGGCAATATTTTAGATGCAGTAAAATTGTTTTGCTGGTTGAGTTGTAGATAGATAAGGCTTTTTATGTTCAAAATAATTTCAAGTGCTTTAAATAAAAAAGGAAAAGTGCAGCATAACTAAAATGCTTTAAAACAAAAAAGTTCTCTGAATGAATATTGAAAGTTTTTGTAAAAAGTCAGAACTGCTTTTTTATGTAACAGAAATAACATGAACAAAAAGACCTTCAAATCTCAGTCAAGGAGAAAAGATTAAATAACAAAAGCTAAATATCAGACCGAGTTTGCATGGTTTGCTCTAAAATGCAATGTTACAGTTTTACTACATTAGAACTAACAGGAAAACCTGGGAAATGGCACTGAATAAAATAAAACTGACTGTACAAAACAGAACCATATGGACAACAAACACTGTGATTAACAAGGTTTAAATTCAGTGTCTTTACGGTCACTGCACAGCCCTGGACTGCCCAAAGACAAGAAGTAAGTAAGTGACAGCACTCCTCATCCGCTGCGAGGAAAAGCAGCAAGATGGAACCAGGAAACAAATTTTGCAAGTGGCTGATGTAACCAGACAGCAGCTAAAAATATCAGCAGTTCCAATTCCTGCCCTGGATGGGATCCCTGGATGGAAATCCGAGGTAACACAGCCAAACCTGTTACTGAGGGAGCACATCCCTCCTGCTGCTGGTGCAGGAGATGCGCACGGCGGGCAGAGCCTCCCAAACCTCTGCAGCTCCTCACTCGCTGCACTTACAAGGGAAGGGAGGTGGGTTTAACAGTGCTGTGACAAGCACACTTTGTCACTAGTTAAAGTGAGAATTTAGGGATTCCTGGAGTTTTGCCTCTCTCAGGTAGAGGCACAGCCCAGGCAGAAGAGCAGCAAAGCCCTCCCTCCTCGTTATTCTGCCACGCTGGCCCCCAGGTTTCATTTTCTCAGCATCCAGATGTCACCTTTTCTCTTTCTCTTCACACTGACAGGGTCTGGCATCAGCATCAAGTCAGAAATGGCAACGGACCTAAGCTGGACCTACCTGGATTCAGTTTCTTACCCAATTAAAGAGAATTCGTCAGGCAAGAGGGGAAGAGCTGGAGCTCTGCTGTCTGTGCTGGCATTTTCCTCTTCACAGCCCCTTACCCTGGCACAAACATTTTTTTTACACCAGGGATTTACAGACAGTGCTGTTCTCCCATCAAAATACCGAAAACACCAAAACATCTGTGCAGTGCAGGACGGTTCCAAAATATAAATGTCCACTTTAGAAATTTAATGGTAAAAGTGGGGGGAAAAAAGGAAGAAAAAAAATCACCTGTCTTCATTAGAAAACAATCCAACATTTCCTGTGCAGAATCTGAGTATTTTTCCACATTTTATTTCTCCTTTGTTTTACAGTTGGCATTCACAAATTCATCAGTCATTCTTACAACCTGTACACCCAGTTACAGATCCATTTATCTGCATTTTTGGATGCAAGATATTTTGGCTACAATTTCAGTTCAACTCTACTCTCTATCCATGCCACTGTGACATTTGTGTCTTGAGTTTTTCCATCCAGCTCTTTCTGATTCTTCAAATCTAAAATCTTGTTTTCTTGACATAACCACTGAAAAAACAGAAAAAGCAAACTTTTAAAAACAAGAATCATATACTAAAAGTGATCTTTGGGTCACTGAATCACTTTGAAAGCTGAAATTATTTCAGAATCAAAATAAAGGCCAGATTAAATCACTACAAGTTCTTTCCTCTGGGCTGCAGCTCTGAGAATCATTAATATAAACCTGAGTAACCATAGCTAATCAAGGTTCATTCACTGTACGCTGCCAATGAAGAATACAAACAGAAATTACAATGTAGCAGCTTTTCTTTTCAATTCCTTACTTTTTTCTGCTTATAAAAAACCCAGTAGGCAGCTTGTCTGCGCATTGCAGCCTCTCACTGACATCTGAACTGCAGCGATGTTTCCACAGAAACTCTTGCCCAGCCTGGCCCATCCAGCAGCTTTTTCACGCAGGTTGACACAGTGATGATTTTCTCAACTAATTTTCTTTAGCTTTCCTCTCATGAAAGGCTTTGTCCAGCACTGCTGAAGCTAACAGGCAATGGAAGCAGGATCAGGATGAATATGCATCTCTAAAACTGGTAGAAACAGAAGAGAATCAAGTCTTGAAGAATGAAAACAAGAAGTCACAGATGTTCCATTTAGTTCACTTTGCAAAGCAACAATTTGAATTTCCTTTCCAAAGAAAACATCTGTGGCAAAGGTTTAAATTTCCTTTTTCCTTTTCATTTGAATTCGCTCTCCTTTTCTTACATGTCCTTTATACAGACCAAACAATACAGGTGGTTTTTTTCCTAAGAGCTAATAATGACACACTGCAAAGTAAAACCAAAATTCCTCAGCAATACTGCATCATTAGAAGTAATTTATACAACTGCTACAGATGACTGAGTCAAAAAGGAATTATGAAACGTTGCAAACCATGAATATATTAAGGAGTACACAGCCTTTCTGTGTCTTCCCCCCTCCTCCCCTCCAACTTATCTATGGGAGTGATTTCTGAGGGCTGAATGCAGTCTGTGCTCCTACTCAGGATGCCATTCACTGCTGCCAGCCCGGGCAGCAGGAGTGAAGCACGTGCGCTCCGTGCTTGCACACTGTCCCTGCAACTTCCCCTGCACTCGTACCAGTGAGACCGAGACACAGAAAAGGTCCTGCAACTCCTTCCTCCTCCACTCTTGTAGCAACAAGGGTTCATCATGACACAGCCTTTCCACATATAGATTGTGTACATGCACATACACAGATTTCTGTTAAAACCGTGTCGTGTATTTGCCTGCTGAGTTGCCTTTGTGAACATCTACTGACACATTCCTGCAGCTTCTCACTATTTCTCCTCGGTGACAGTGGCTGAGGATTGGTTGAGGCTTTCAGAACTCAGCTGCCCAAAAAACAACCGTACAACGGTGTAATGGTTAGAGCTCTCACACAGTGCTGAAGGAGACCAGGCTGGATTCCTTCCTCTGCCCAGGAGACATAAATAATAATGCCTCCAGTTCTGCCTCCATCCTTCCAGGAGACAGCTCCCAGCTACAGGTTGTACACTACTCTGGCTGGAAATGTTTGACACTTTTCTTTCTACGGGCTTCTACTCAGCTAAATAGAGGAAAGCTGCGATCAAGATGGGTTGTGAAAGACCAGACAGGCGCAGCAGAAAGGCTGCAGCCACAGTGGGCATCACACACCACGTGCTACTTTTCACCTTTTATTCTGAGTAAGACCAGCAGATACTACAAAGATTTATCCTGAGAGCAGCAGCCAAAACTCTCATCTGTCCTACAAAGCATGATCCAAACACCACTGAGAACTCTTTTTCCAGCACTCACTGGCTTTCCATGCAAAATAAAGGAAACAGCCCCCTCAAAACCCGCCAACAGCAGCAATCCAAGCTAAGCTGACACAGCTCCAACAGGAGGAGGGGACAGCCCCACCTTTCCAACCAGAACGGACCTGATTTAGGATCCCTCTGTGGAGAACTGAAAGGTGACTTTTAGATTTTCACCCAGCTGAAGGTGGGCACAGAATGTACATCTGCCACCCACTCAATACTCAAACCATTTGGCTACAGTAGGAACAAGGACTGCAAATATCACATCCATTTTTTCAAGCTAGATGTAGGGAAAAAAAAACCAAAAAAAAACAACCTCTAAAACATTCCTAGAGGTAAAGGTTTCTGAGAAAACCAGTAATTTAGTTATGTTGTGTGCACAGAAAATACCCACCTTTAGATTTCCTTAGGAAGACACACAGATTTTGGTTCTCAACTGAGCAGAGAAATAAAATCATTAAGGTTGGTGCTGGTCTAGATAACCTTGAAAAGTCCCTTCCAGCCCAACCTGTTCTATTATTATATGATAAAACATGCAAATCCACACACGTACCAAACCATGGCAACTTCTCAGTATGCAAAGGCGGACAATTTCAGGCACCACAAGAAAATTAACATAGTCCTTATTTTTCAAAGTAAAAACTGGGAGCCTGAGACTAAGACACTTGAAGTCCATATCACAGTTGAGGGACCTAAATCTTTTATGGTTGTTTCTCCAAGAGTATAGGGCTGCGTGAAAAACTGGGATCACTGGAAGAACTCAGTTCTAAATCTAACTATGGCAGCAGCAGGGAAAAAAATGACAAGTTCCACCTAGGATAATTCTATAATTACAATAAATTCAAGATTTTCTGGAAAAGGAAACAAGTAGGTGTTTTACAATGCAGTTTTAACTGAGCATGTGGCAGTGGATGCTACAGGCTGCAGCACAGAAAGCTGAACTATTAACCCCAAACTTCTTCCGAAAGAGAAGGGATCTGGATCCTCAGCTAGCAGGACCCCAACCAGAGATGTGAAGGGAAAAAGTAAAAATAAAAGTAGAATACAGTATGCCCCAGTTATTTTATATGCTTTAAAACAAAATGTGCCTCCTCTGAACGCCTGTTGTTCAGAGTGAATCTCCCAGCTCAACTGGTATTTCGTGGAGCTCCAGCACACAGCATTTGTTGTTAAGGCAATAAATGCTGTGGGGAATATGTATAACACACCATCATTTATACCAGAAATTTGACAAATCAACCACCCCCCAGAACTAAATTGTGCTTCCTCAGTAAACACAAGGGGAAATCATTACAATTTTATATCCAATGCAGAACAAAGTCTTTTTTATTCCACCCAGCAAATTATTGTGATCTCAGGGCACTCTTTCCAACATTAAAATTACAGGTAAACGCCCCTCAAGCAGTGACAAGCAATCCTTAAGTGAACTGAACTTATGGAACATATGTTATTTAGGCAACGAGCCAACTGCCATATGGTGCTGATACACTTTAATTTTGATATACATTAGCTACAGAAACTACTTCAAAGCAAATGTGAGCAAAAAACACTATAAAAGAAAAAAGCACTCTACTAGGAGACGTGGTTCTGAATTGACTTGACTAAGAGTCACCTGTACCCCTCCTATTACACATTTATGTCATCTCATGAATGATTTTCCTTAAAATACTTGAAGGTACTTGCTTTCCACTTGTGTAGTTGCAAGACACAAATATTTTATTCTGAAGAAAAATTACCAGGTTTTGTGATAAATTACCTATAATTTTATTAATGTGACCTCTCTCCAGTAGAGATATATTTAAAAAGAAAAAAAAGTCCTTCAAATCTATCTCCTGATAGTTTATAAGACAGACTCTTTCACATGAGTAGTTAAAGCAAATAGAACAGGAAGATTGGGTACAAAAGATTTAAGTGCATATTTCCCAATTTTCTAATTACAGGGGCTTCCTTTGGGTCGTTCAAAGTACATCATTGGCATTTAAGCATTAACACATACATTACTTAATTTTGATTCCTCTGCTATTTGTTACGTAATTGGTCTAAAACATAATCTTTCCTACACAAGACAATTCATCACATGTTAATCTACAACAACTGACTTGTAAATAAGTTATGCACTTAAACCAAAACACAAATAGCATCAGAACACAGCCCATAACACTTTGTAATCTCTTTTACTTTCTAACACAATCCACTGTAACCGGGCTGGTGGGAGAGGAGCTGATTTTTTTTCCTGCAGGAATCACAAAAACCCTGGAAAGCTTATAATATCAATTTATACATCAGCTCTGTGCAAACACATGAAATACAAACTGATAAAATATCCCAGCTGCACTTAATCTGTATCCAAATTATGAGAAGATCCTTGATGCACATTTTGTTTTGTTTTGAAAATATCGCACAAAGATTTGTAAACTCTCCAGTAGCACGCTTGCAATCTGCCAGGATTCCTATCTCTGGGTTTTTCTCGACATAAACAGCCAACAAAATGCAAATGCACCGATGCCCAGGGAGCCTGGCTCCTCACAGGGCTGTGCCCTGCCCTCCTGAACTCTGGCAGAGAGGCACAGCTGAAATGCAGATGGATTCCTGCTCATACTCACGGAGCTGTCGCTGATGCTCCCTGCTTTAGCCTGGGGAATCCAGATGAGTTCCAGTCCAGTGAAGCACTTTAGCACCACGTTCTACCCTAGAGCAGGGTCTCAGATTTCTGAACCGCCCTGGAATCACTGCAGAAATAAGCTGTTACTTCCCAGACACAGCGCTGAAGGAAAGAAAAGTCTCCACATGTAAAAGCAAGCTGCTGCCCAGCTGCTGCTCTGGAGATGTGCAGCGGACCAGCAGCAGCACTGACATTAGAAAACCGACTCCAGAATGCCATCTCTGGCTGCACAGCACCACCCTGGCTCCTGGGGGGGTTGGCTAAGGCATCTTCAGCAGCCCCTGGAGCTGGGGGCACTGCACACGAGCTGGGGAGGACACCTGGAGCCCAGCCCTGCCCGCTCCCACTGGTGGCACACGGGCACAGGGGCTGGCCCCACCTTCCCCGGGCCCAGTCCTGCAGAGGAAACAGAGCTCGTGAGAAATCTTAGTGTTCACACTGAGCCTCTCTGTTCCTGTGCACAAACTCTGCTCAGGCCGTGCCACCACAGTGCTCTGCCCCTGTTCCTGTGCTGCACGCACAGCACAAGGGTCAGCCCACACCCCTGCCAGCACCTTGAGACTGCAACCAAAGCTGGAAAGGTTATGTGAGGAACAGCTGAGCTGACTGCCTCACCTCCTGTTCTCCTCAGGCTCAAAATCAGCAACATTGCCTGGTTTTAATGCTTTATAATATACTTTACGTGCACCAGGCTTAGTCAGTAGGGGAGATAACTGAAGTTGCGGCATATTTCTTACACTTCTGAGGAGATCTTACATTTTTAAAGTTTACATTCTTTACATTCTAAGTGCTATGTGATCTAAAAGATGCTCTTAACACTTCTAATTTACCCTTCTATTCAGGGTGGTCAGTGGATTGCGTTTCTTCAAAACCTCAACCAATCAGCAATTAGAAAAATAGTTAAATTCATTTACAAACTGTCTTCCCCAAGCTCCACATTTCTTTCTTTTGCCACTCTTGCCCACAATGCCTGCCAGTTCTATCTCAAGTAACAACAACCTAAAACCAGTTCTTCTTACTGGTGACAGCGTTCCAAACAGCTCTGTGAAACAACACGGGGTTTTTTGAGCTTCACAGGGTATCTGCTTGCCAAGCCCCCCAGCAGCACCAGGAGCACTGGAGCTGGCTGTTCAGCCCCAGGGAACAAGCACTGCATCAGTTTTAACTTCCCATGGAAGTTCTCTTTCCAAACTCTGGGGCTACATTCGTCTTCTTACTCAAATCAGTTTTTTGGAGAAGCGATTATTCAACTACATTGGGCAGCACTCCGTTTCCAAACACAGGGGTTTTTGTAAGCTCTGAATAAGAGTGAAATAAAGTAAGTGTGGACATAACTATGTAAGCACACACGTGTGTATTTGTAGCTGCCTCTCACGTAAAACACCTGCAGAATTAGCTGTACATTTCTGACTCGACTCCAAAACAAGACACAGCTGTGATCAGGATGTTCCTCCTTCTTCCAGCCACTGAGAACAGCTTTTCCATATTAAAACGCCTTCAAAGAAAAGCCTAATACAAAATTTCTTGTAGATCTATAGAAGAAACAAAGTACTGCCTTTATCTGAGACAGAAAAGCAGGTTCCTGCGACCCAGACTAAAATGCCAAGTCCACAGAAACTCTCTCAGCCCTTCCTGCAACTTTGAAAGCAAGCACAGATACAAACATGCAAACTCATTTAAAACCAGGTCTGCCAGTGAGAAAATTAACAAGTTCTGCAATGACTTTTTTTCTTCTTTAAGCAGCAAAACATCAGAATCTGTATTTAATTCTTGTTTCAGCTGAATACCAAAAGCCTTGAAACAAGATCTACCTTTCTGCACAATGATGGGTCCCGGACAAATTTACTGCAACTTGTGCAGCTGCAGACAGGTAGGCAGGGGTTTATCTTTGCTCACTGCCAACAAATCAGATCATAAAAATCTCAGCATACCCTAATGCTCCAACTACACCCTCCAGGGCAAGAGAAGAAAATACCCAAGTTTAAATTTTTCTAACAATTTCTGATGTTTCCACCCAAAAATCCATTCTGTTTCCAGCGCCTTCCTTTGTGTAACATCCAGCTCCCGGTTAGCCCAGAAAACAGAAATTCCAGTGCTATTTCTGTACCCAGCAGGCTCACAAAACCTTTTTTTTTTATGACAGAAGGCAGCACACAAGCATGTGTGTTACATTTTGAGTGTTGTCACCGATGGGATACATTGCAGAGCGCTTGAAAGACACAACTGCTACTGGGAAAACAATCACCTCTTACTGCTGCCTGGTGATGCCTCATTAAAAAGGGGAAAGAAAGCAAGAGTTGTTACAGACAAATCCCAAATGAAAGCCAAAATGAGACCCAGAACACCCCAAAGAAAAGGGAAGGTGGCAGTCAAAATTTCAAGGCTAATCCAGGAATTTTCTCTCATACCTTTTACAAAGTCCAGCACTTTGATGCCTCAATCAAATATGCCCCTTCTGCCACTACTGTATTATAAATAACATTTGCCTCCAGTTCCAAAATATATTTCCATGAATACACAAAAGAAGAATATACAGCAGACACTGGCATTAAATATTTAACTTTCTACCTTAACAACCTTCCTTTTTTTGTGTGTGTTTCTTGCTTCTGCTTGAGGCTAAATAGTAAGGCCAACTCATGAAGCAAAGCTGGTATCAGTCCTTATATATTATTCATTATTTTCAGATGTACCAATTCCACCTCTGTCTCTAAAGCCAGACATGTCACTTCATAATAAAGCTCTTTCAGCTCAGAAATCTAGAATTATTATCCTCTTATGAAACCAGGACATACACAACGTTTTAGGGGTTCAGCAGTGCATATTGTGACCTCCAAGTACAGGAGGACTTTTGAACCTTAATTTAATGAGGTAATTAAGAAACAAATACATGATTAATTTTAGACTGCCTTAAAAGACCAAGCATGATTTTCTGGCAGCAAATTTAACATTATTCAACACTTTTAAGAAGTGATTTTAACTCCTCTTACAGAAGAAACATCCCACCTGATTTCTTTGCTTCCAGTTGGTTACAGAGGAGAGAAACCACTTGCTTCAATCTCCCAACACAGCTCCTTGTCACACATAGTTACAGCTCCAACTGACACTTGAAAATTACCACTTTCTTCCTTTAGCTGCACACATTTACCAGGAAAAAACAAAATTAGTGACACTTTCAGCACCTCTCCACAGAAAAGGTTGCTGGAGACTTACTGAACACATGGCTGAAGATCACCCCCAGCAACATTACCAGAGAATCTGGTTTGCTCTTAAAATATTATGAACACTTCAGCTTTGGTTCAGTGGGACTGCCTTTCAGATCTCTTCCTGACCTTGAATTGCCTGACAACAGAATTGAAAAGCTGTTACTTCCACTGGGTGGGGCAACAAGTGAAATACTTGGCCAAGCAATTTTAAGGTACACTGGGAAGAGAAACCTGAGCACACTGTCCACATCTGTTCCACCCTGGGGGTGAATTCCCCCCTGTCTGTGTAGAAGGTGTGAAACTCCCTCCCCTCAGCACACAAGGTGAAGGTCTCAGTAGCTGCAGCTCTGTGTGATGAGAATTGGCAGAACACAGTGTAACCACCCAAGCCTGAAGAAAAACCTTCCTGCCATGTCCCCCAGAGCCCTTGCACGGTTACCTGTGAGTGAGGACAGCGGGGTCCTTCAGCCAGTCAAGGCACTTCAAAACCTCAGTCTGGCAAAGTGACAAATGCTCACTGAACTGCTTTTGTTGTCAGCAGTCCCCCTCTTAAAGGTCCATGGGTGGGCTGACTGCACTCCAAGCTGACCACCACCCAGCCAAGTGCATTTCATAGATGCCCTGTCACAAAAACAGGTATCCAACGTTGGTTGATCAGATTTTATGCAAAACGACCCTTCTGTCACTTATATCTGGATTATTATGCAGAAGTTTTGTTCCTAAAGGAAAAAACAATCCCATCATTACTTAATGGTATCGAACAATAGACAGATTAAAGCAGAATATGGAGTTTGATGTGGCATCATATTGGCTTGAATATCCAGAATAACTAATGAGAACTGTGGACAGTGACTTATAGTGCTAGCGTTGCAATGTGTTATCACACCTTCTGACAAAGAAAAGCATTTATCAGCACACTTTCAGAAGAACAATCTGTTTAACACAGTTTTTTTTTTCCTGTGGCAGTTTGCCTTGTACACTTAAACAGCGCTTGTTTTGCTTTGCCAACTGAACATGGTAAAAGTTCAGTGCTTATACAGAGTACACTGGAATGTCAGGTGCTTATTTAATTGCTTTTGTAGCCAATTTCCTTGCCCCTCAAGGCTCATTAGTCAGTCATCTAATCATTCCATGCAATAATGCACCCTCTGTGTTCCCTCCTTGAGTTCAGGAATATATCTTCATCTGTGTTCCCAACAGTGGTGTCCTTCAACCACAACCTTTCTGAGGGCTTTTTGACTGGTTGCCAATGTTGCTGCCTGTTCCACATGGAGGTGGATTTCCCCAACACCTATTAATTCTGTTCCACCATATACTTAGCCATCTGGACAAGGAGGTAATGGAAAAGGACTGCTGTTTCAGGAAAAACCTGCATGACTTTTCGGGTAATGGGTTTGTTGCACCTGTCCACCTCAGTGCTTTACAGAGGTGCCAGAAGGAAATCAGGGAGTGCTGCTGAGCTCCCTCCCACAAACCTGCAGTGAGGGCGAGGCTGGAGGGATGGATGTGGAAAGGAGATGAAAAGGCAAGGTGACAACTGCTGGAGCAGCTGTGAGTTGCAGAGCACCAGTGAGCTCCGTGTAAGGCTGTGCCTGAACTTCCCACCAAGAGGAGTCAGCACCAGGTTCAGTCCTGTTTAACACCTTCCTTGTGGATGTCACGGTGGGCACAGTGTGACCTCAGCAAGCCTGCTGGTGGCACAGAGCTGGCTGACACACCAGAGCGTCGCGCTGCCATCCCCGGCAGGGTGGTGAGAAGGCCTGACAGAAGTGCCAAGTCCCACACCTGGGAGGAACAACCCCAGGCACCAATAAATGCCAGGATCCAAGGGGCTGCAAAGCAGCTCTGCTGGAAAGGCCCCAGGGGTGCCTCTGCCAGGGTGAACAGCCAGCAACATTCCCTGGCTGCAGAGAAGGGTCAGAGCATCCTGGGCTGCACGAGAACAGCTCTGCCAGCAGGCTGAGGGAACATCCTCCCCAGCACAGGTGAGGCCAACCCTGGAGTGCTGTGCCCAGTTCTGGCATCCCCAGGATGGGAGAAACAAGGCAGTACTGGAGAGAGTCCAACAAAGGGCTGCTGTCCTGGAGCATGTCTCAGGTGAGGGAAGGTTGAGAGAGTTGGGACTGCTTAGCCTGGAGCAGGGTCAGGGGAAACCTCATCAATGTGCACAAATATCTGAGAGCAGGGTAAGAAGGTGACTGAGCCAGGGTGTCCCCAGTGGTGCCCAGGGCCAGGGCCAGGGGCAATGAGCACAGGCTGCCAGCCAGGAGCTCCCCCAGAACAGCAGGAACTGCTCCCCTGGCAGGGTGGCTGAGCCCTGGCACAGGCACTGGGGATGTTGTGGAGTGTCCCACCTTGGAGACACCCAAAAGCCGTCTGGGCACGGGCCTGGGCAGCCAGCCCTGGGTGTCCCTGCCCGAGCAGTGGGGTCGGACCAGAGCACATCCAGAGGTCCCTTTCTGCCTGTGCCAGTCTCTGATTCTGTTCAGTCTACACTGTATGTAAACACACACACCAAAATAACCCCAGCCAACCAACAAAAAAATAAACCGACACAAAACTATCCCCAAACAAGCAAAAGACATGCCCAGAAGAAAACTAATAATTTGCTGCCCAAAATAAATAGTAGGCATTTGTTAGTGTCAAGCCAGCAGCCAAATTGTATTTGCAAAGCTGAGTTTCAATTCAGCTTAACCTGCTGCCTGAGAATTCTTTGGGATCCAGTTTCCAAAGAAACTGACAGGGTGTCACTGAATTAGCACAGCAGTAAGGAAATGTTTGTTTATTTAGTATTTAAAACACCAACAGATGTTTAGGTGAAGTTACTGTACACATAGTTTGCAGCTAAACACTGAAGAACTGTCCAGCTGACAGCATACTATGAAGAATTTGTATTGCTTCTTTTGGGGGGCTGAAGGGAAGGAAAGAAAAGAGAGAAATGAACTATTGCTGAGTAGAATTCTAATAGAAGTAGGGCTTGAAAAGCACCCCATCCGTAGCTACTGGGAGCAAGAAATCCCCCATGTCGTGCTCTCCCACCCACAGGGCACTGCAGGTTCTCAGCTGCTTCATTCTGCTCTTCTGTGCACATACAGAGCAACAAAACTCATTTAAGAGTTTTCTAAACACTGGGGTTTAATTTCACAGCAGAGAAGAAACAAGGACAATAGCAGCACTGCAAGTAATCTACACACAGACATAGAATTTCTGAGAAATGCAATTTTGGATACAAAATGGTGTAGAATTCTTCTCATAATGGAAAAGTGGCTAGGTTGAAGTGCTTTGGAATAATTATAATATAAAATGAAAAGCTTCTTGATGCATTATATTACTTGAGTTGGAGTAATTCTCTTGAGTTTCTATTTTTACACCATGATAGTGTGTTAATGAAACTTTTCAAGGAAACTTCAGCTCTCAGACAGGGGAAACAAATTGCTGCTAACCCCTTCAGAGCTTCAGCTGAAAGTCACCATGAAAGGAGTATTAAATGGGTATCAGTTTCATAGGGAAGAAAACTGATGATTCAAATTTAGGCTTGTATTCAGTGTGTACAAATATCATTTACACAACATAAACCCAGAATCCAAGGAATTTATTACAAAATGTCAAATTATTTCCTTCTCAACATACAAAGTGCAGATCTTAGTAAATGAGTAAGTAAATACATAAAAAGAAATAATTTTTTTTTACTGTTCCCTAAAGATACTTAATGGCTATTTTTTGGTCCATTACCACAAAGAGCATAACTAATCTTTTTCCAGATCCTAGAGGTTGCTCTAAAAGGGAAGAAAACGGGTATTTTGAATACCCAGCTCATCTCATGGGGTGCTCACACTGCCATGTGCAGATATTAAATGCAAATCTGAGCAGCCCAAAGCCCTGCAAAGCAGACTCGCAGCGCTGCCAGACGCTGAGGATGCCCTGGCTCAGCCCCAGTGCAGCACCTGCCTGCTCAGCAGTGCAAAGCCCTGCTGGCCACCATCACACACCCCGGCCTGAGGTCAGCTGGACACCATCTGGAGCTTTCCAGAATGGATCTCCATCTCCCCCCGATGCCAGGAGTTGGACCACACACACCCCACAGGCACTGCTCTGCTTCCTGGTTAAGCTCTGTCCCAGCTGAGCAGAGCTGAACCTCCACAGACATCGCTGACAGAAAACCCATGACCAGCCAGCCATCCTACTGCAGCCAGACACAAACCCACTGCTTTCCCCAGCCCTACCTAATAATTCCTAAAACCAGGGAAATACCACCTCCAGATGAAATAACAGAGTAAGATCATTCTTCTGCCCTGCCCCACAGGGAGGGCATAGAACCCTATAACGAGGTCCAGAGAACTTCACAGTAATTTGTTTCAATTAAGGAAGTTACTGTCAGTTCCTGTATCAGCCTCCTGATACACACCACAGAATAATGCATTTCTTGTGACTCCTGGGACAGCCACCACCCTGATGGGACATATTCTGAATAACAAGGCCATATCATCTTCCTAACTTCCATCCAATAGATCAAAATTATCTTACTAAAATATTCAAGAGCCTTTGCTCTCACCCTTCTTTCACTGGCATTAAGAATAAATCATTCTAATACCAACAGGAGCTAAAAATACCTCTGTATTTTTTAATACACTTAGAACATATCAATGTACCTATCAAATTGGGCAAAATAAGGGTCTCAGGACAGAACATCTTTACATTTGGGCAACTGAGGGGGGGTCGTGCACCCTCTGTGGAGATTCTGTTGTTGAACCACCCAGCCTCCAGAGCACTGCAGCAGAGCCAGCCAGGCCCTCGCACAGGGTACCAGTGGGTGGTGCCTCCCAGGAACACTGGAGCTGAGTGAAACAGGCTCACTGAGTGTACTTTTCTGACATGAACAAGCACCAGCCCCAGCACCACAAGATTTGTTTCCAGGCTGCTCCACGAGGTCCCTCCCCTTGAGCACCATCCCTCCACAGGCCCAGGCTTGGACCTGTTTTTCTCTTCAAGGGAAGTCCTCCATGGGCATAGATTTCTTGTATGCATTACCTTCAAACAACATTGTTCACCTCTGAGAAAAACTCCTCCCCTTTTTTTTCTCTAAATGAGGATTGAGCCTCAAAAATTAATCCAATGAGAGAAATTGACTAATTTACTGAACACAGTGAAATGTCTCACAAACAAAGCTTAAAACACTTCATGATGCTGCCTGAACCCTGAAAAAATCAGGGCTTGAAAACAACTGTGTGAGAAATCATCCTTTATTTCCCACTACAATACCTCAAGTAGGAGAAAACTGTGTCATGTGCTGCTTTCTTTTTTATAATCAGCAGCTGCTCACAGACATCCCTGCAGGTGTTTAACTATTGAAATCTCACATTAAAAATAGTGACTTATTTGGAGCCACACTGAATACACCTCAGATCTGTGCCCAGGATGAAGTACACCAGTCAGCAAAACACACTTCCCTACTTCACCCAAGACCAGAGGAGTGGTTCTGCTGAGGAACACAGGAAAGTGTGGCAGAGCAGAGCTCCTTCAGCCTAACAGAGCAGGCAAAAATTCCCAAAAAAACATAAAAAAGGAGAATTGTCTCCGACGCTGTGCTGCCTGTTAGTTCAGCTTCCTTAACAAAAGTCCATCCTTAATTTAAAAACTGAATCAAACATTCTCGACATCTCCTGTAACAATCTCCACATCGAGCTGGGGCTGGACAGGACGATGCTGTCTTTAAAGGGTTAGAAATGGGAGCAAGGTTCAGAGTGAGTTCCCTTTCCGGGGGGCTGCCAGCAGCTCCCACTGCCACTGCCCAACCTGGAACAACACTCCTGCCAAAGCCATCTGGTAATTCCTGACCAGAGGGCTGCTCCAACCCTTCTCTCCCAGAGATGTGGTGGCTGTAGGGGCTTGGGGAGGGAGCCCAGGGCCCCACCTGGGCACAGGTGGACAGTGGAGTCAGGGAGGAAAAGTGTGTGTGGGTTTTCTCTTTTTTTTTCCCCCCTACCCAGCTCTATTATAATTGGCACTAAATTAAATCAAGCTGACTGTTTTCCCCGCCTGAGGACAATTGGGAAATGATCTCCCACTCTGTATCTGATCCCTGGAGGGCACCAGGCCACCAGGCAGGGTCACCCCACCCCACTGGTGACACCTGCCCCACGCCAGGCAGGTATTGCCCCTCGTGCCACAGAGCTGCTCCGCTGGCTTCTAAAAGCAGCAGTGTTGGGACAGAGGAGGATGAATAGAAAGCTGTGCTTCAGGCAGCTGCTCTCCTCCCAGTGACCACAGCCATGCTGCTGGCCCTCGGGCTGATGGCCCAGGAGGAGCTGCTCCTGGAGGAACAGCAGCTCCTGGAGGAACAGCAGAGCTGGTGCTGTGGGTGGGAGATGGAAGGATTAGCACCAGGCGTGGTGGGACACGTGTTACAGTGATAGCTGCCTCACCTGTTCTCTCTTTGCACTTCGAGACTCACAGTTTTGATGTTTTCTTCCCATCATCAGCTAATCCCATCAATTTCCTCTCCTTTGGGACATTCCACGAGCTTTCCAGCAGCCAGGGAGGCAGGAGGAGCAGGTCCAGTGCTGTGTATGTGCCCATGACGTGCAGCTCACAGGCAAGGTGAGCCACAGTCCTTCTCCTCATGCAGTCTTGACTCTTCCATTGTGAGCAAGACTGGAATGAGACTTGACTTTTCTCAAGTACTTTTATAGTTTTTGGTTTGTGGTCTTCAGGAATTCTATGAATTCCATTTGGAACAAATGAAATAATGCTAACACAGGATAAATTTGCACCTGTGCTGAGGGAGATTATTCTTCATTTGCCCAGAACATGCAATTTCAGAATCTGAAGCTCTATTTAGCGCTGCTAAATCATCTGTGATTAGAACGTGACTTCATTCGTACCACTGCTTTCAGGGCTGCTTTCAGGGCTTGGTGATCCTCTCTTTTGGGTTCAAATCTGTGGAAAATGCAGTCAGCAGCTGGACACAAACCCTGCAGCAGCGCAGCAGAAGCTGCACAGCTGGACCTGTTCAGCACTGAGGGGATGGGGCAGCTGCAGCAGCTTGGCAGGAGCTGCTGTTTCCATAGTCAGAGAAAACACACCAGACATGCAGAATGTGGGGGACAGGGAGTTACCTATTAAGAATGTGGGGGTCCCTACAGATTTCGGGGTTTCCTACAAAGTTTAGTTGGTTGCTTCCCCAGTGCAGTTAAAAGAAGCGCTCTCACAGCACCTGACAGTAAGGGAAGGAGAGGAAAGAGCACAGAGGTGATGATTTGCCTGGTTTCCTGGAAAGCCCTGGGAAACGAAACCTTTAAGGAATTAGGAAGGATAAGCTACTGCCAAGATTAAAAAAAAACATCTTCAAGTTAAAAGTTTTTGTGGAATTTGATTGTTAAAACTGAACTGCAGTCAGAAGTTCTACTGCTAAGAATATCTTATAATCCTTCTGTTATTCTGATGACTCCGTATTATTTCTGCGTGTAAGAAATAAGGTAGTTTAGAGAACAGAACAAGGAACTCTGTCTAGAGTTTCATGCCTAATGTCTCCCAAATCACCTTGTATGGAAAATTATATCACAAATACAGCTTTGGCCAAGCTTTCAGCATCCCCTGCTGAAGAGGCTGCAGCAGGGCTGCTCTGCCAGGGAATTACAGGTTTGACTTCAGTGAATGCTCCCTGGGGAGGTATCAATTCTGTCTTTGTAGGACACATCATCTTTACAATACTTTGCTTTACTCCCACGAGGAGGATCACATTTTCCATTTATTTCAGGAAGAGAAATGTCTATAGAGATACATTCTTGGTTTGGCTTATTTGGTCTGTCCCCAATTACCATATTAGATGACTGTTTCTCAATAAGCGACCTGTCCGTTTTCATCAAAGCACCTGCCACTCATAGAAGTATTGCTTAGGGCTTTATGCCTCCATTTCTGAATAGTTTTCCCATCAATCTCTTCCAAAATGTACAAATTCATGCCCACAGGAAAGTGTAAATTCCAGTCAAATGGAAGTTGTATTTGAAACGAATAAATTTGTAAGTGAAGTTTGAAAAGCTGTAAAGAGCACTGTCAGTAAGTAACTGATCACAGTTAATTACCAGATTTATTGTATCACTCTGGCACTTTGATCCACACGTCTCTATAGCCACAAGGGAAGCAGCTCCCTTAGTTTACCCATTTTGAATGCCTGCATCTCCCCAGACAAACCTGCTGCGTGCAGCAGGACAGGGGCTGCAGTACCGATCCCTCAGGCTGCCCACGAGCTCCAGCGAAATGCCATTTGTTAGTACTGATGTTGAGTGTGTTAAAGCACGATGGAAATGCCAAACATTTTTGCCAAGAACCTCGTTTTCAGGAGCTCAAGGTGCAACAGCACTGCCAGCTGCATGAGGGAGTTAAGTACATGCATATTTTGCAGGTTTTCAAAAGGCATCCTCAGGAGGCTTTAATAGGAGCCAACCATCAGAAAGTGCTTTCACTGCCATGGAAGGAAAGATCTCAAAACAATACATGATACAGCTTCTTTTTTTTTTTTATTCAGTGGAATAAATTCAGTGGAAAAATGCTTTTTGCTTTTAATTTTCACTAAAAAAATGATAAGATAAATACATATTTAAACATTGCACAATGCAGACCCCCATTTGGCTATATTTTCTTCTATTTTTTTTCCCTATAATAAAATGAAAAGAGAACTATAATTCTGTGATATCTTCCATTCAGCTTCAGTAGAGCAAGGCAAAATCTGAATGAAATTACATCACTGTATCATGCAAAAACTTGCTCAGGACTAATTTAAACATGATATTTAACAAGATTTTGGGTGTTTGTCAACATCTGTAGAAAGTGCATTAAGGGCAAATGCAATAAAACCAATCTTTGAAATGAAAATACTTTCTTTCCAGCCTACAGCCTCAGTAATGCTGTACTTTGGGAGTTTGCACTCCAGAGTTATCTTTTTTAGCTATCTTGCCTGCCTTGATTCTCATTTGCATGATCTGAAAACAGACCCAAACAGTCTGAGATGAGGAGAAGCAAGGAGTAAGTCACAAAGAATAGGTCTGGCACGCAAAACAAACGCTTTAGGATGACAGAGCTTGAAGAGAGAGTTGAGGAAAGAGAAAATGTAAAATAAATTTCTCCTTGGAAATGTAATTTAAAACCCAGAAGTGACAGCTACACTATTTTATGACTGTGAATTTACAAAAAAAGGAACACACCAGGCCAAAATCGACATCAGCTCCTTAAGAAAAGCTGAAGGAAAGAAAGGGCCTTTTATCTTCAGACAGGATCCTTGGTGAAGACACTGAGGCACCGAGTGCTCCAGGAGACCCAACCTGGGGGGGAGCGGGGCTGGGCAATGGCCACAATTACCAGAGTGAGACTGGAGAGATGTCAGAAGGCACCCAGGTGTCTGAGCTGTAGAATGTCCACCCCTGCGAAAAGACAGTCCTGACAAACCCAGGGGAGGAACGAGCCCGGGCTCAGAGGGAGTTTCAGGGTGCTCCCTGTGCTGCCCACAGGGAGCTGTGGCTCCTGCTCCTGGCCACAGGTCCCATCTGCTCCTCCACACCTGAGAAAAGCTCCATCTGCCCAGCACCCGGAAAGGGCAGCCTGGCACCCTGCCACAGTCGCTGCTTTAAAAGCTGGGGTCAGCTCACCATGGTGAGCACCCCAGACGAGGAATTCTGCATCCTTTCACGCTCTGTGCCACCATTTTCCACTTTCAGGGAAGGGAGAGTCTGCTCCACAATGTCATAATGGTATTGATTTTTGAAATACAAGGAAGACAAGGAACAGCTCATCTGTTTTTTATTACCATGTATAAACAGTGGCAAAATAATCTCCAAATTAGAGAGACAGATTTGATTAGACACATCAGAGTTCAAACACACTCCCTGGCTAGGCAAACAGAAAGGAGTGTGCCAGCATTTGCACAATGCTTCACAATACAGGATGTAAACCTACACCGAGAAACAAAAATCTCAATTAGAAGCTAAGGTGCAATACTATCAATGACACATCCTCACTTGGCAAAGTATTTTCCATTCCATTCCTCACACAGTCTGAGGAGGAGCTGCACACAGTGAGAGCTGCTGTGTACATGGAGGTGTGCCGTGCCAGCCCAGGCTCAGAAAAAAACCCCTTTTCAGTGAAGTATTTAAACTGAACAGGCCTGTATTGACATAGTGTTGCAACACTTACTATTTCTCTATTATTTAATTCCAGGGAAATTATTGTGTAAAACAAAAGAGCTGTATGACAAGAACATACTGACATCTGCTGGCTTCTACAAATGCATTTCTCTCAAGATTAGGATTTAATGTCCTCAGCAGGTTTTTTCCTATCTAACGGGCTGCATAAAAAATTAACATTGTCCATCTCTGAATATGACAAATTAAACAAGTTATTCTGTACTTGCAAATGTTAAAGTGTGTGTGACATTCTGTGGTTAAACAATTCACACAAATATACTTCTCTTCCATATTTGACTTCCAAAGGATCACAGGAAATTACTTTTCCCTAATTTGTATAAAAACACAATTTACATTCAAATAATTATTTCCCTCATTTCTTTGCCAACAAAAGACTGTTATTTCCCATTTACTATCCTAAACTGTACCTGGAGCTGTCACTCAGGCCAGGCTCATAATGGCAAGTATTGTTTCACAGTAACGATCAGCCAGTTAAAATAACAGATTTTATTTGTATTACCACTGTGGCCAAAGGAGACACACAAAGATAACACAAGAACCAGCTAGCACCCCTCCTATCGAGAGTGATACCTAAACTCAGCAGAGACCATCCATTATCTCTTATCATTCAACACAATCAACAGAGGCATTTTGATAACCACATAGTCCCAAAGACTGAACAGCTTTCAAACCCACAGCCTGCAAGAGTCAGAAATTCCAGCTAATACTTGCAGCTCCTAAAGCAGCTCTTAACCTGGCATCCTTGTGAATAGGGAATGTTCTGTAAACCTTCATGCACTTCTAAATTTATTATTTGAAAAGGATGTGATAAATTCATTTAATGCTTTCTGTAGGAATCCTAGCTTAGCATTTCCTCCCTTGTGTGTGCTGTAACACAAAGTTATGGGTGACAATTTAAACACAAAATAGAAGGAATTCAAAATCATAATTCACAGTGTCAGCAACTCAGATGTGTTGCATTTAGTTACTGAGGCATAAATTCAGTATTAGAGACAATGATGCAAATCATCAAATAATAACAGTTGCCAAGCTGTGCTCAGTGCAGCTCATAAACACCTTCCTCACTATCTCTGTATTTCCAAATCAACTATCAGCTGCAAGGTCAATTCCTTTCATCAGCTCATTAGCTAGACACATTTTGTAGTTGTGAAAAGGTAAATGAAAACCACAAATTCACCTTTTGAATGCATTATTTGAGTATATTTCTACTGTATGCACTTGTGTGTTTTACACCCTGCCTATTTCTTACTCTTCCAGCATCGTGCCAGGCAGGACCACCCAAACTCCAGTGTCAAGCAGCAATAGCACTGTGCTATAGCATTCATTTGGAATTCCCTTTCAATTTCCTCATTTGAGACAGTTTATTCAATTATTTAAACTTCTTATATATTAAACATCAGCAGAGAAAATTCTTAGGGGAAAAAAAAAAGAAAAAAAGTAAAAGAAAGGGGAATGCATTATTGCCCTAAAAGTCTCCCACTCTTTAAAAGGTGATTCCAGATTCTTCAAATTCACAGATGACAAGAGCCAGCCTTCCAGCAGAGTGAGAGGAAAAATACATCCTTTGGAGATCCCCAAAGCCAGTGGTGACCACAGATCACTGTTTGCCCCAGACAGCCCAGCACATGCTACTGCCAGAGCCATCGCACAAATACCAGCACTGGGGCACTAAAAAAAATAGTAATTACAATTTAAAAAAAAAAAAATATATATAAGAAGACCAGCTTTCCTCTTAGCATGGAATGATAGCCCTCAATGACCCTCAAAGGTGCAGGCTCCACCGTGAGCTGCCCTGATGTGTACTGGCAAAACTGCTGAGGGAGGTAAGAGGAGAACCACAAATGGTACGTGATTAAAGGACATCAAAAGTGTTCCTCCTCCCCGTTATGATCAATAAAATTTCCTAACGATTTACATGATAGAAGGTCTGTAGAGCTTTTTGGACTCACTCTGGAGACCTTCAAAGAAGAAGAAACATGAGATCAAACTGTGTGGCATTTTAAGTAGCAAAGGAACGGGCAAGTGCATGAGGAGTTAACTCAGGAGTCACTTGCTCTGGCCATGTGGAATCCTTGGCTGAGAGTGGGCTTCTGAAAACAACACTGAGATCTGCTGATGGGACAGCTTTGATTTAAACACAGGTACAGCAATAAAGCAGCCAACTTACCACGTAAAATTTAGCTCAGCTAATAAAGATGCATCCACTTATGCAACGAATAGAGCATTCCTTTACTGGAAAAGTGTGAATTTCTCAGAGCAGAGCACAGAGGACTAACTACAGTTTGATTTTGGCAACCAAAAATCTGAATTCTGCAGGTAGGAAGAGTTTATCACCTTTCTCACTTGCTCTCCATTCCTACTTCACTTGCATTTATTACTTCCTTGTGAACAGTGTGGTCATGTAACATGGAAGAGTTCATATGAGAACTATTCCAAGCACTAGAGAAAATATTATTCAATTTAATTTGTACCTTAATAACTCTTGAGCAACTTGAACGATAGCCTCGCCCTGAGAAAACTTCAATAAATATTTTTTTGATATTAGAAATTAGTGTCCAATCTGTTTGCTTCTTGTACAGTCAGTGACAAAATATTTAGTGGCTTCAGTGGGGAAACAATTTTTACAATTTTAAGATTTCCCATCCGCTAGAAAAACTTGCATTAGAAATTTGGATTCATATTTCACTCTACTCCTTTGTAACAGTGCAAATATGGAAAGAGAAGAAAGGTCTGCATTACTTCTAATATCAAAGGGAACTTCCTAATTTTCCTTTATTTTGCCTGCTTGCAAGGCTGTAACACAGCAAAGCATCCTATTGACTACTAGATAAACTCTTTACAAATTGCATGGTTTAAGACATGTTTATAAAGGAACATTAATACTAAGAATTATTATTTTATTCAACAACACAACCCCCCCCCAACACAACAATTATTAAAAATCCCACACCAGCCCCCCCAGGCTGCCAGGCCCGTGTCAGTCAGACACAAGCTGAGCTCATGACACAGACCCTGGCAGGGCCATCACAGCTCTGTGGTCACCACTTGAAAAGAAATTTGCAACTCAAGCCCAGGCAATGGTGCTGATTGGAACAGAGGTGCTGGTAACCATTAACTTTGGAGAGACTTGATTTTTACCTATACATATTTACTGGGATGTTGTATTTTTCCTAAATTGGATCATTTTAATTGCTTGAGTTTTAAAATGGTTTTAAATTATTTCTTTTCATTTGAGACAGGGTTTTTACCTGGTGCTGAGAGATGGGGTCGTGACCTTGCTGTCCTTTACAGCTGCCCCCCAGTCCTGCAGAACCCTTTACATCACAGTACCAGAACTTAATTGTGATGTACTTTGGATTCACTACAGCAGAAAAGCATCCTCATGTTTAGAACACAATAAAGTATTTAGGTTCCCACATAGCCAAGTTTGTACATAATGAGATTTCAAGCGCCGCTTGAGTCCTTTTTGAAATCCGCTCAGGTTCTGACACACACACACGTTTTAAAGGAGGCAGTTCTCTGGCTGCAGTGAAGCCGCAGTTTGAGTCGATTCAAAAGCAGGAACACAACCACGAGCATGGAAACAATGGGAAGGGGAAAACCTCCGGCTAAACCACATTAAAAGGCAAACATGTAAGCAGTGTTATCATCAGAGGTTGATTACAAACCCTCCTGCAAAGGAATGGCAATTGCTGAAAACAAAACGATGCCCGTGGTGCTTGGAGGGGCCAAACGACTGGACTGCATCGTTCTGCCCGTGTGAACCAGGACGGCTCAAGAAGAACTGGTTAATCAGGTGGCTCATTGGACATGGCACTTCCCAGAGTGAGGATGAAAGATGGTACCAGCACCAAAGCTGACTGATTTGGAGGCTTTTTACAGTGGGAGGGGTAAAAGCTTCAGTATCAAAGAAGATGTGATGTTAGCATAAGGCTTACACAGAGCAGGAGGGTCTGTTTGTGCCCTGCACCCCAGAGAGCTCCGTGCACCAGGGCACAGCTAAGTCCTGCCCTGCCCCACCTGACAACTGGGCTTTAGGGCTGATTTTTCCCAGAGTGCCATAGGATCCTTAATAACCAGCTACAGCCAGAGATTCAGCACCGAAACAAAGTGAAAGCAACGCTGTAAAATAGAAATAACGAGACAAAAACGTACATCGAAAACCCACAGGTAATACCGGGGACTGGAAAACAATAAGAATGAATTCACATGGTTTCAAGCTGAGGACATTCACGGGGAAGCAAGTGTGTGAAACATGCAGCATGGACAATTTGGGCATTTGGCAAGAGCCCAGCACTGGTAATGACTAGGGCAAACCCAACGGGTCCCCCTTGGAGGCAGCTGCAGACTAGCACAGCATCACGATGGCAACAGAGAGCAGGTCATCAGGAAGGGAAGGAGCCATTTGGAGAGTGTCCTAAATTAAGGAGTGGAAAAAGGGTCTAATATCACAGAAAGATCAGGAGGATATCTAGATCCATTCATCTTCCTGCTGGGTCACTCTGTGTGGCTCAATTCAAACCACACTCTGGGACTTCCTTAGCATTTATATTGTTGCAGGCTCAAAATGGGTATCACCATGTGGTAGATGACATTTTAGGCAGCTTATCTTCGATGTTGGAGGAAAGGACATTCAAGTAACTACTTACATGCACAGTGGCCTGCCTGTAGTGGAGTGACACTATTTTTTAAAAAAATCCCGGAGCTTCACTGTAGAGTTTCATTGTAACAGGAGAGAGTATTTCATATTATTTCCTGAGACGCTGATCAGAGAGAACTACCCAGTAGCACAACTTGAAACTGATGCTTCAGTATCTTTTCCCACAGAAGTAGGAAGACTGTAAGCTCTGCTCTAGGGTCAAAGGTAACACAGGCTGTGCTGCATCCCAAGGCAAATGGTACAGATTTACATCAATTTGAAGACAAAAAGATTATTCTGAAAGCAATGTTTAATGCTGTATTCTACAATTTCATACAGGGGCTGTTTACAGGTTCTTTATTTACTATCAAAATCATTTGCTGAACAAAATATCTCCATATTATTGCATAATCCTTAATTTAGGAACGAATGCTAACTACGAAAACAGTGAAATGAACAGGGCAGACAAAGATATCAATATTGGCTCTGACAGAGACTACCAACCCTTTTTCCTGGATCAATGCCATTCAACATGATCCAGTTTCTCTCTCCTCAAACCCTAAATTATCAATCCTCTACAACATGTGGAAAAACTCAGACACCTAAGAGGCCATTTAACAAAACATATTTAAAAGATAAAAGCAGAAACTCAAGAACTGGCCATGCAGAGGAAGAGTAATGCTGATTCACCAGCCAAACCACTTTTGTGAGAGATGACTGTCATTAATCACTGAACAGACATAGCAAAGGTGTGTTTTTTCAAGACAACAAGACAATTACACAACGTTTTATTTTGAAATCCAGGGCTCTGGATCGGTTTGAGGTGCACAGCAGACTGTCAGTTTTGTGAGACAAAAGCATTACATGCCTAACTTGTTTTCTACGTGTGTTTCTCACATGTAAGCTGCAGGGAAGATAAAAAAGCCTTAAAACACCCAAAGGACAGACCAGAGGATGAGCCAAGTCCAAAGAAACCAACTGCGCCTGCACTGGGCCTTCCCCCCAGGGCAGCACATATGCATTTAGTGTTCTATCTCATGTGAAGATGAGGTTGATTTCAACACAGCAAAACTTTTTTTCCTTTCACAAAAGTAGAGCTGTCCAACACAACCACCCTTTCCTTCCATCTGTACACAGGGCTTCTTCCACCTTCTCTACAACTGCTCTAACTTTTGGAGTACTTTAATTTGAAATAGTAGCACTTCCTTGTTTAAACCTTGTCCTAGATTTCCTACCCACATTTTCACACACTCACACCTTCAAAACAAAACACATTTAGAGTTGGAAGTGTCTACACCAAGTTTGAGTTTCCTGAATTTCTCAGGAAAGAAAAAAAAAGTATTTTCAGGCTGGCTTCTTACTGTTCTGATCATATAATGTTTGCTCACAGCTAATACAGAGACTGAACTCAGAGACAAAAAAATCCTTCAAAAACTTATGGAACCAGCAACCAGAAGAGCAAGATATGGCCTCATAAAGAAAATTTGTCAGCACACATTCATACTTTATTTGATTCTAGAAAGAAATCCAGTGGAAAAGTGATCAATAAATGCCCAAAAGTAAAGGAAAAGTTTGAATCCCACCAACCACTGCAACAGACTCAAATCAAAGAACTACAAAACACACAGAAAGCTGAGAGTCACTAACTCCCCACTCAGGCCATTCCCTTAAGAGTTGTACTTGATCCTTCTGTGTCCCTTCCAACTCAGAGTATTCTGTGGGTGTGACTCTGTGCAACTCCAGCTCTCACTACCATTGCTTTAACACTGAGGAGCTTAAAGACAGCAATTGCTTCGAATGCATTCTAGGCGGTATCCCTGAAATCACTGGTTTAGCCCTGTAACCTCTTCCTTCTGTATCCTGAACTTTCCTGGCCAGGGGTTGTGCACTGGAGGGCTGAAGCCAAGCATGCTGCAAACAGGAAATCTGTATATCTGTAGTGTTTGAGTGCTGGTCCCAGGCAGCTGCACCTGGCCCCGCAGCCAGTCCCGTGATGTTTATCTCCAAGTGATTGAGTTTTGCGTGTTTGCCCTTTCCCACAGCCGAGGCTTTCAGCTCACCCTGCTGTAACCATGCTCCCCTACACCTTCCCAGCTGAGGCAGAGGTAATTGTTTTAATGGATATCAGTTTGCTCAGTCACTTCTGCTCAAGCTCCCTGGCTGACTGCAGCCAGTCTCCTGCTGACACACGCTCCCAGTTTGTGGCACAGTGCTTCCCACTCCAGGGAGTTATCTTAATTTTAGGGCACTGAATGGCAGAGGCAGGTCCTAAGGCATCTGTCAGTGCAGAATTCGTATTTACCACGTTCCTTTCAGGTATTAGCACAGGAACATCTTGCTGTTTGGAAATGTGGGATTTTGGAACTGCATCCAAAGTTGCAAAATGTTCAGAGTTTTTTAACTGGCTTTGACAAAACTGCCACAGAACTTCAGTCTTATGTTAGAGACACTTAACCAACTTCTGAAAGATAAATCCTCACAAAATACTTATCGGTTTCTTTCCCCTTGAAACAAGCCAAATCAATCCCTCACAAAATACCTTGAATTTTGGAATATTCCCTGAACACTTCACTTATATATATTCTTCCTTCTGGACAGGATCTCTGCAAAGCACAAAATCTAGAGCAGAAGAAGAGAGACATTAAACTACACCTACTTGGCAGAAAATAGTATTTCAAAGCATGAGAAGCCTATTTTTGGCACTTGATGTTGCTTGCTGGCCAGCTGTAACCCATCCTGTGAATCCAACACCACCAGCCCTTCCTGCTCTACAGAATTACACAAACTCCAGCACTGCTGTTGCATCACTGTCAACCCCAGCATCATCCCAGAAGGGATTTTCCATCTCCTTTCAGTTTATGCGCCTTTTTTGTTGCATCAGCTTGAAGGACACAAATAAAATTATCTAATTTGCAGTAAGCTGTCATTTCTAGCACAGTAAATTTTAGCAAAATAATAGTTATGAAGGGAAAGTGTAATAAATACTGAGAGCTTCATAAGCAGTTTTTAATCATAAAAGCAGACATTCAGAACAGGTGATAAAAACACTATCTACTGATAACATACACAAGAATGAACAACAAAGAGATGTCAGAGATGGCATTATACTCCCCAGAATGAGGACTTGCACTACAGAATAATCATGGGCACTGAAAAATTCAATTATTTAAATAAAAGAACGGAACTACTCATAAGAAAGTGCAAGTAAGCAAAGAATTAAAAACAAAGAGCAAGAAAAAGTAAAAAAAGGCTTCTCATTAATGACTTGGGAAAAGATCCTCAGAGACAGGAGCTTTCTGCTCTCAGGAAGTAGTACAGCTCCAATTTTGCACTATGGAGTCGTTGGAAGTTCTGCCACAGATGTTTGTGATTTCACCCTATAAAGAGCAGAAATAGTCAGGAACCCCAATAAATGTTCTGTTTGCCACTCTTTTAGCCCTGTCTGTTCTCTTGCTTCCTAACCCTTCAGTATTGTTCACTCCCTACTTTTACACGGCTATGTGAGACAAGAGGAACCTCATCTCCCACATGAAATGGGAAGGAGTCAAGATCCAAGAATGAAGTAGAGGGAGTTGTGACTTGTATAAAACAAACACATTTTCCAGCTACTATATATTCTCCCAGGCTGCAGTAGGGTGTATTATTCTTAATTACATAAGATTCATCTTTTTCAGATGAGTACACCTTTCAGACAACAATCTGCTTAATACAGCCATACCTTCCATATCTGTAAATAATATTTCTTCTTCTGGCCAGGACTTAGGAGCTCTACCCTTTATGGTATATAATGCTTATAGCTGGATTTAAAAATCAGATCATGCCATTTCAAACTTCAAGGTGCAAAATTAGCGATGGTGAATTTTTGAACTCAGCCATTGGTCTCCTCTATTTCCAAGCAACTCAACTTCCCCCCCGGTGCAAGCAGATACTGAACAGCTCTTTGGTCCTGAACAAAGCTTACCTGTCTGCACAAAGAGAGAGCAAGGGTAGTATTCCCATTAAATTCCTCCTAAAAACTAGGCAGAAACCTGGTAAATCCAGCATATATATATATATATATATACACATATATATAGCTGGCAGAGAAGCAGTAGGTCTCCCACAAAGCAATGAAAAAAACACTGAAAGAGACTGATTGGCCATAGCAGAGGGAGCATTTGCAGGGAATGAGCTAAGACTCTTTAGAAAATGATAGGTAAGAGCATTACCAAGAAGAAAAAAAACTCATGGAAAAGACAGCAAAAGCAGTAAGAAAAGTAAGAGGAGAATGGGAATACAAAAAGTACATGAAGTGTGCCATCAGAGCTGACACAGGTACACGCTGATCCTGCCTTGGGCAGGAACACTCAGAGACTGACAACAGCAGTGGCTGAGTCCCTTCTGGCCTTGCTATTCCGTGTTTAACTTCAAGGGGGCTTTGTGCAGGGAGCGAGGAGACACTTCAAAACCCACCAGCACTGGCAGCCATGGCCTCAGGACATAACATTCCCCCTCCTGTGCAGCCGCAGCAGCAGCAGCAGCGCACGCCAGAAGGGATTATGCGAGGAGCACGCAGGCATCGCTGGAATGGCTCTCGGTGCTGGGAATTGGACCTGGCAGCCCGACATGTGCACCCATATTCTGTGCTGGAAATGGAGCACATTATGCACGAGAATTAACAATCCCACTCTCTTCCTCGACACTTGACTTCTGACAGTATTTCTGTCGTTAAAGGGTACCCTTTCATGAAAGCCAGAACAGCATCCTCATCACGTCAAGGACACCAAGTACTTCAATTACAAGAACTATAAAAATCATCAACAAACTGTGAATTTTATTCATTACATTTGTCAGCTCTATTACTGATACTCAGCTAAGTACTAATAAAAAAAGGAAATACAGTCTTGACATTAGAAATACAGATTTCATTTCAGGAAATGCCGGATCCTTTGTCTAATGTATTTACCAGAAGAATAAACTGTAAATGAGACTTGTGAAGCCAAGCCTTCAAAGCCTGCATAAGTCGAGTAGATCTCAACTATAATCAGATTTCCTACATAAAAATAGCTTCCCCAAAACCCAGTAATGCAAAACATTCTAGCAGAAGTAAATAAATTTAAAATACCTGGTTTAAATTACTATAATCCTGATAACTGGAGCACGTGATGCCAACCACTTTCCTGAAAACTAAATGATCTATTGACATACATACTGGAAATTCACACAGCCTCACTACACTTCTCAACATAGAACTTCTCAAGCAGCTATGACTATTTGATTTCTAAATCTTAATTATTTGATTATGAGGACTAGCTCTGTTTTAGACTGCAATTCATCCACACCACATCATCAATCTGTACTACAGACTGACAAAACCTTGCTTTTATTTTTACAGCCCATGCATACAACTGTTTTCACACTTCCGAATGACAAATGAAACACACAGTATCTTTCCTCTCTTAAGTATCGAGTCTAGAGAAGTGAAACAAGGTACTTGACATTCTTGGGACACCATCAGCAGCGTCTGCTGTGTTTTATGATCCATCTCGCCTTAAATAGGCTGAATTTTATTTAAAGTGAAAAAAACAGTCAACACTAAACTTACTTCAGAATGTAACATACTACACCACATTTGCAATTCAGAGAGTAGATAAACAAAAGCTGCAGATTTGGACAAGAGTTTTCACACTTCGCTGATGTGAATCACTCCAGTCAAACTTCAGACCACATTCGTTTCACCATCTGCGCGAACCATGTTAAGTTGGCAGCTCAATGTCCAACAGCCACATCACAAATTTTGGAACCGCACGACGTGTGCCACTCTCAAATCGCAAACCCATCTCCCAGTGCAAAGCCCTGCCCCTGCTGGGGAGCGGCGTCCTAAAGGAACTGCCTGGACATCTTACCCGGATAGTGCCACTACACCTGCACTGGACAGGTATTAAGGCAACACTGATACTTTCTTCATGACAGAGGCATGCAGGAGAAAACGATCTGATGAATCGCCAATAAAATCAGCACATACCGAGGACTTACAGGCAGGTAGTTTCCCAGCAGTTAAATATCTGCACTCTTTGAACGAGCAGCTCGTCAGAGCCTCGAATGCCCATGCTCCTCGTCGTTCCCTGTGTTCGGGAGCCCCCTCCCGTGCCGCCGTTCTGCCCGCAGCCCCTCACGCGGCGCTTCGCAGGCGAAAGCGGAGCCGGCGCGGTGCCCCCGACCCGCGGAGCGCCCCTGCCCGCGGGCATCCCTCCGCTCCAGCCCCCGGACCCGCGGCTCCCCGAGAGCCCCCCCGGCTGCAGGCACTCCGCGGGCGCGCATCCCTCCCCTCCCTCCGCCCGGGCCGCCCCGGGAACTTTCCGGCCGCGGAGCGGGGCGGCCGCAGCCCCCCGCGCACCTGCCGGGCTGCTCCGCGCCGAGCGGCCCCGCTGCCCCCCGCGCGGCCGCGGCCCGAACTCACCATAAAGAGGCGA